>CP136867.1:35262478-35278377 GCA_033000465.1 Sciaenops ocellatus | reverse complement strand
CTAAGCCTAACCCTAACTTACCTTTTTCCTAATTCTAACCCTAACCCCTAACCCTAACCCCTAACCCTAACCCTCTAACCCTAACCCTAACCCTTTTTCCTAATCCTAACCCTAACCCTAATTTACCTTTTTCCTAATCCTAACCATAACCCCTAACCCTAAACCCTAACCCTAACCCTCTAACCCTAACCCTAACCCTTCTTCCTAATCCTAACCCTAACCCTAACTTACCTTTTTCCTAATCCTAACCCTAACCCTCTAACCCTAACCCTAACCCTAACCCCCTAACCCTAACCGTAACCCTAACGGTAACCTGTATACTTACCTTTTTCCTAACCCTAACCAGACTTGGAACCTCCATACTTACCTTTTCCTAACTTTTATACTTACCTTTATCTTTTTTATACTTACTTTTTCTGTTAAAAAATAAAAAAATATTTTGTAGATTTAGATACATTTATAGAATAATTTCATGATGTCTGCTGTAATTAAAAAATAATTTGATAACTATTTCATAAGTTTAAGTTAAGTTTCTTTAAAATACAATTGTAAATAGATAAGACTAGTTCATTTAGAGCTTATTAATGTCTGTACAGTTAAAAATACTTTTAAAATAATTGTATTATGGTAAAATGTGTGTGAAAACAATGTTGGTATGTATTTTATTTTTTTTAAAGTTCATTTCATGGTAAACTTACCTGTAAATAGTTAAGAATATGTGTACCGGGAACTTACCGGAGACGAAAAGGGGCGGAGTCCGGGGGTGTATTTAAGGGATGCAGGAGAGCGACAGCTCATTTCAGTTTGGACTCCTGAGACTAGGTGTGCACGGCCTGAAGAAGACCTCGTGTGGTCGAAACGTTGCCTGCGCACACCATATTATTTGTATTTTTTTTGTTGTTTGTATAAATAAAAATAAAAATAGTTTTTTTCTGAAAGTTTTAGTTCATTTTTATTCCGATTTTGGATTTTTTCCTTTTCCTATTTTGGGAAAGCGTTTTTTGTTACTTACTTTTTGAAAAAAATAAAAAAAGAGAGAAAAAGAAAAAAAGAAAAAAAGAAAACAACATGGACAACTGGACAGAGGTCCGGTATGGCAGACGCCGGAACCGGAATTTGGAGCCAGCTTCCCGGGACTGGGGTTACGGGGGGCCTACTGGTTGGAGGGCCAGTGCACCCTCCCTCCCGTATCGGAGGGGGTATTTTTCTTACCCTAACCCTAACCCTAACCCTAACCCCTAACCCTAACCCTAACCCTAACCCTAACCCCTAACCCTAACCCTAACCCTAACCCTAACCCTAAACCTAACCCTAACCCTGACTCTAACCCTAACCCTAACCCCTAACCCTAACCTAACCCTAACCCTAACCCTAGCCCCTAAACCTAACCCTAACCCCTAACCCCTAACCCTAACCCAAACTCTGGCTCTAACCCTAACCCTAAACCTAACCCTAACCCTGACTCTAACCCTAACCCCTAACCCTAACCCTAACCCTAAACCCTAAACCTAACCCTAAACCCTAACCCTATACTTACCTTTGTCCTAACCCTAATGGTCTCTGGAAACCCTATACTTACCTTTGTCCTAAACCTAACCCTAACCCTACCCCCCATACAATAATTTTATTATTTATGGGATATTTAAATATAATGTAAGGAAACAATTTATAATTCATATAAAAAAATTGTGGGTTAATTTGGAAGGGAGTAATTAATCAAAATTTTACTTACCTGATTTTTTCATTGATGTTTGTCATTTAAAAATAATTTAATGATTTATTGTATGTTTAAGAATAATTTTAAAAATTATTACGTGGTTTATTGTATGTCTAGAATAATTTAATTATGGGATAGTGTTAAGTTCATTTTATGTATAATACAATTGTAAAATGTTTAAAAAAATTGTGAATTTCATTTATGTCTGTCCATGTAAAAATAATTTGATTATTTTATGTGTACTTAAGAATAATGTCAGGATTTATGATGTATGTTTTAAGTAAAATAGGTGTTAAATTCATTGTAAATAGTTCAAAATGGTTAAAAATAGTGAATGTCATACGTACCGGGAACTTACCGGAGGTGACATCTAAGAAAAAAGGGGGCGGAGTCTTCTGTATGTTTATATAAGGGAGGGGAAAGACGGGGAGAGCTCATTTCTCCTTCGTTCCTCGAGTAGACAACAGCTCCGGCTCACCCTGAGGAAGAAGAGAGTTGTTTATTTGGTGTGTTTTAGCCTGAAGAAGACCGATACTGGTTGAAACGTTGCACTTTTATTTAATTTGCACACCTTTTTTGTTTGTTTATTAAAAAATAAAAAAAATTAAAAAGAAACATCTCTAGGGACTCTCTTATTTATTTTTCACTTATCTTTGGATTTTTCCTTCCTTTTGGAAGCGTTTTTTGTTGGAGTTTTTAAAAATAAAACGAAAGTACCATGGACGGCTGGATACCGGTACGATATGGCCGACGCCGACGCCAGCCAGCCCAGCAGAATTTTTGGGACCGGGGTTACGGGAGGCCCACCAGATGGATGGACCGTGCACCCTCCTTCCCATCGCGGAGGGAGTTTTTCCCACACCCTAACCAGCCAGTGCCTCCTCCGGGGGCCACCCGGGACGCCGGTCCCCGTTACCGCTCTTACGCGGATGCTGTACGCCAGCCAGCTTGGAGGGGATTTGCTCCACGTTATGGAGGACAGGACGTGCGGCGACAGCCTGCGGACCCCCAGTTTGGGGGATTGGTCCGCAAAATTCATGCAGTGATCAAGTCTGTTCATCATCTGCAGAACGTGGCTTTGAAACCTGGGAAACCAGAACCCAGGATGATCTCCAGGATGGTGGAGATTTTGTCCACCATGATAAAACCGGCAGCTCCGTCACGCCGTACACGCGACCTCATAGAAGGTAATGCAAGGAACTGGGGGCATACTACCTACCTCATCCTTATTGAACATTATGAAAAGTGCCTACAAGATTTTTTGGAGGAGTTAACTGGTCGCCTTACCCAAGACTGGAGGGCAGCCTTCCAGGTGGCAGTGCGCTGGGCCCGGAGGAACCTTCGTAGGATTTCTCAGGATGTGATTGACCACGCCGAGGCCCTGATTACAGCTCGGGTAGATGATGGGGGGGTTCTAGCTCCAGTTCCACCACCAGTGGCCCCACCACCAGTCATCCCTCCACCGGCGGCCCCACCACCAGTAGTCCCACCACCGGCAGTCACACCACCGTCGGTTCAGGCCCAGATCCAGACTCAGGATCCATTGGAGCCAGCGAGGCAGGCGACAGTGGCTACAATGACCGACACAGCGGATCAACAGCTTGCAGACTGGCACCTTCCTCCACTAGTGGTAGACCCACCACCAGCAGCAGGCTCTCCACGTGGAAAGAGAACGGGAAGGAGGATCAGAGGGGTTGTTCTCAATGCATCATCTGAGGACAGTATTCTTCAGAGTCCAGAGTCAGAGCAGGAGGAGGAGGGGGTGGTGGAAGCCCCTTCTCACACTCCCACACACTCAGAGTTGGAGGCGCTTTTTGATCAGCTGTATGCAGAGGAGGAGGAACAGAGAACCAGGACCTCAACTCCACAGGCCTCCAGCGAGGTGCTGGTCCAGGTGCATCAGGAGGAGTCGCACTTGGATGGAGAACAGTTTGTGGATTCGTTCGACCATTTCACGCAGCCAGGGCCACGGAGGTACAGGGTGTATCGACACCCTGTCTCCCAGTGGAAGCTTACCGATTGGTGTCTGGAGGTGGAAAAGAAATGGCTCATCATAGGGGATTCCAATCTTGCAAAATTCCCGGATTTCTTCAACAAGGACCTGCAGATTGAAAGTTTTCCAGGGGGCCATTTCCGGCATGCGCAGGCCTTAATGGAAAAGACTGTGCCACGTCTAGACTTGGTGGTAGAAAAAATCATCCTTGCATTTGGAATAAACAGCAGGGCTAACAAGTGGAAGGAAACCACGATCAAGAGTGTGCAGGGGGCACTGAGGTCAACGAAACGCCAGTTCCCCTACGCAGATATCTGGATCCCGATGGTTAACTTTTCTACAGATCTGCCCCAAGAGGAACAGGACAATCTTCAACTCCTAAATGAACATTTGGAGAGGAATGTGCCCTACATTCCCCTCCTGCCAGAGACGAAGTTCCACACGCAGGGGGATGACATTCATTGGACGGCGGAGACCGCGGAAGCCATCTTTAACCATTGGATGGAGTTTTTAAATGCCCGGACCCCTTGAGACTGGAACAGGTGGGGGTTGAGGGACCTCGGTCCTTTTTAGGTCAGAATGTTGTCAATTTAGCCAGGAATTTTAAACTTTCTGAGCCTCAATACAACCTCCTTAATAAAGGGTTATCCTTTATTCCGACAGGGTATATAGATAGAGATCAAAAATTTCAATTTAAATGGGATATACAGAGCTACCACAGACGTATAAAATTGGCCAGTTATTTTCAAAATTCAAGTGGGGGACACATCTTACCTTTTATGGGAACTTCAAATTGGACACCTCCACTTGACAAACTGCCGCCTGAAGTTAAAAAATTAATTAGTAAAGATTTGGACAATTTTAAGGCACATTATAAACCAATATTAGAAAAGAATAATATGTCACTTCAAGAAATTAGAGCTATACGGGAACTACAGAACACCAAACATATAGTTATTAAGCCAGCTGATAAGGGATCGGCTGTGGTCATTCTTGGTAGGGATCAATACATATTGGAGGTAGAGCGGCAGCTGAATGATGAAATTTATTATAAAAAATTGAACAAACCATTGTATTTAGACACAATTCCTATGGTCAAAGAAATTGTAGAGGTTTTGAAGCAGAAAAAATTTATCAATGGAAAACAAAAACAATATTTAATTGGGGAGGGGGGGCCTCGGGAAAGACGGTTTTATTTACTTCCTAAGATTCATAAGAATCCAGAGAAATGGACAGTGCCATTCGAAATCCCCCCAGGGAGACCCATTGTATCTGATTGTGGTAGTGAAACTTATTTTACTGCAGAATATTTAGATCATTATTTGAATCCACTATCATCCAAACACCCGTCCTATATCCGAGACACGTATCATTTTGTTGAGATCGTACATAATTTGCGGATTCCATCCGAATTTTATTTCTTTTCCATGGATGTCAAGAACTTATATACTAATATTCCCATTGAAGCTGGTATTAAATGTGTGAGAAATATTTTTGAAAAATACCCAGATCCCAAACGTCCTGATGAGGAGCTTTTGAAGCTATTGGAAATTAATTTAACAAGGAACGATTTTATGTTCAATGGAAAGTATTATTTACAGATTAAAGGGACTGCTATGGGGAAGAAGTTTGCCCCGGCTTATGCCAACATTTTTATGGCTAATTGGGAACGGGAGGTTTTTCTAAAATGTGACAAAAAACCAGCGTATTATTTTCGTTATCTGGACGATATCTGGGGGATTTGGTTGGGATCTAAACGTGAATTTGAGGATTTTGTAGGGGTTCTGAATTCTCATGATCCCTCGATCCAGTTGACAACTGAAATGCACAATCAATCAATTAATTTCCTGGACACTACTGTATTTAAAGGTCCAGATTTTGTTTCTAATTATAAGTTGGACATAAAAGTATTTTTTAAACTTACGGACACACATGCACTGCTTCACAAAGATAGTTTCCATCCAAAACACACATTTAAAGGAATAGTTAAATCACAAATTCTCAGATTTGAGCGCATTTGCACTAGAGAGGATGATTTTTGTGAAGCAGTCCGAACGTTGTTCACATTTTTAAGAGAGCGAGGGTATTCTCGGTCCTTTTTAAGAAATTGTTATAAGACATTTCAGGACAATAAAGACAGGGATCGGGGCAATTCAATTCCTCTTGTGACTACATTCTCCTCAGTAGGAAGGATCTTAAACAACAAGTTTAAATCCAACTTTGAGGAGATAGTAGGACAGTCGAATGTTTTTGCTAGTTCGAGTGTGATCTCAGCCTATAGGAGAAATAGAAATTTGAGAGATGTCTTGGTCCAAGCAAAGTTACCATCATTAGTTCGAGAAAAATCATTAATGTTGGACTCTCAATTTTCCAGATTAAAATTTATAAAAAATAATAAGAACAAGACGATACACAGAATTTTACAGGGATTTGGCCCAAGATCGGAGAATTGTGTTTATGTCATTTTTTGTACAATTTGTCATGTTCAGTATGTGGGCGAAACAAAAAATTCATTGTCCACACGTATGGCCCAACACAGGTACAACATCAGAAACAAGAAGGACACTGATACACTGATTGTTAAACACTTTTTACAACACGGTTTACAATCAATGAGAATGGCAGGATTGCAGAGGAATGTTAATTGGTCAGATTCTGAGAGAAAAAAGACGGAAAGGCAGTGGATTTTTCGATTGGGGACAAAGAAACCATTTGGATTAAATAGTAAATACAATTAATGTAAATTTACTTACCTTTATACCTATCTTTTGCTCAATCTTTTTCCAAAACCTTACTGGTTTGTTTAATTTAACCACCACCTACCTGTTTTCCTAACCCTAACCCTAACCCCCTAACCCTAACCCCCTAACCCTAACCCTTAAACCTAACCCTAACCCCTAAACCTAACCCTAACCCCTAACCCTAACCCTAACCCCTAAACCTAACCCTAACCCTGACTCTAACCCTAACCCTAACCCCTAACCCTAACCTAACCCTAACCCTAACCCTAGCCCCTAAACCTAACCCTAACCCCTAACCCCTAACCCTAACCCAAACTCTGGCTCTAACCCTAACCCTAAACCTAACCCTAACCCTGACTCTAACCCTAACCCCTAACCCTAACCCTAACCCTAAACCCTAAACCTAACCCTAAACCCTAACCCTATACTTACCTTTGTCCTAACCCTAATGGTCTCTGGAAACCCTATACTTACCTTTGTCCTAAACCTAACCCTAACCCTACCCCCCATACAATAATTTTATTATTTATGGGATATTTAAATATAATGTAAGGAAACAATTTATAATTCATATAAAAAAATTGTGGGTTAATTTGGAAGGGAGTAATTAATCAAAATTTTACTTACCTGATTTTTTCATTGATGTTTGTCATTTAAAAATAATTTAATGATTTATTGTATGTTTAAGAATAATTTTAAAAATTATTACGTGGTTTATTGTATGTCTAGAATAATTTAATTATGGGATAGTGTTAAGTTCATTTTATGTATAATACAATTGTAAAATGTTTAAAAAAATTGTGAATTTCATTTATGTCTGTCCATGTAAAAATAATTTGATTATTTTATGTGTACTTAAGAATAATGTCAGGATTTATGATGTATGTTTTAAGTAAAATAGGTGTTAAATTCATTGTAAATAGTTCAAAATGGTTAAAAATAGTGAATGTCATACGTACCGGGAACTTACCGGAGGTGACATCTAAGAAAAAAGGGGGCGGAGTCTTCTGTATGTTTATATAAGGGAGGGGAAAGACGGGGAGAGCTCATTTCTCCTTCGTTCCTCGAGTAGACAACAGCTCCGGCTCACCCTGAGGAAGAAGAGAGTTGTTTATTTGGTGTGTTTTAGCCTGAAGAAGACCGATACTGGTTGAAACGTTGCACTTTTATTTAATTTGCACACCTTTTTTGTTTGTTTATTAAAAAATAAAAAAAATTAAAAAGAAACATCTCTAGGGACTCTCTTATTTATTTTTCACTTATCTTTGGATTTTTCCTTCCTTTTGGAAGCGTTTTTTGTTGGAGTTTTTAAAAATAAAACGAAAGTACCATGGACGGCTGGATACCGGTACGATATGGCCGACGCCGACGCCAGCCAGCCCAGCAGAATTTTTGGGACCGGGGTTACGGGAGGCCCACCAGATGGATGGACCGTGCACCCTCCTTCCCATCGCGGAGGGAGTTTTTCCCACACCCTAACCAGCCAGTGCCTCCTCCGGGGGCCACCCGGGACGCCGGTCCCCGTTACCGCTCTTACGCGGATGCTGTACGCCAGCCAGCTTGGAGGGGATTTGCTCCACGTTATGGAGGACAGGACGTGCGGCGACAGCCTGCGGACCCCCAGTTTGGGGGATTGGTCCGCAAAATTCATGCAGTGATCAAGTCTGTTCATCATCTGCAGAACGTGGCTTTGAAACCTGGGAAACCAGAACCCAGGATGATCTCCAGGATGGTGGAGATTTTGTCCACCATGATAAAACCGGCAGCTCCGTCACGCCGTACACGCGACCTCATAGAAGGTAATGCAAGGAACTGGGGGCATACTACCTACCTCATCCTTATTGAACATTATGAAAAGTGCCTACAAGATTTTTTGGAGGAGTTAACTGGTCGCCTTACCCAAGACTGGAGGGCAGCCTTCCAGGTGGCAGTGCGCTGGGCCCGGAGGAACCTTCGTAGGATTTCTCAGGATGTGATTGACCACGCCGAGGCCCTGATTACAGCTCGGGTAGATGATGGGGGGGTTCTAGCTCCAGTTCCACCACCAGTGGCCCCACCACCAGTCATCCCTCCACCGGCGGCCCCACCACCAGTAGTCCCACCACCGGCAGTCACACCACCGTCGGTTCAGGCCCAGATCCAGACTCAGGATCCATTGGAGCCAGCGAGGCAGGCGACAGTGGCTACAATGACCGACACAGCGGATCAACAGCTTGCAGACTGGCACCTTCCTCCACTAGTGGTAGACCCACCACCAGCAGCAGGCTCTCCACGTGGAAAGAGAACGGGAAGGAGGATCAGAGGGGTTGTTCTCAATGCATCATCTGAGGACAGTATTCTTCAGAGTCCAGAGTCAGAGCAGGAGGAGGAGGGGGTGGTGGAAGCCCCTTCTCACACTCCCACACACTCAGAGTTGGAGGCGCTTTTTGATCAGCTGTATGCAGAGGAGGAGGAACAGAGAACCAGGACCTCAACTCCACAGGCCTCCAGCGAGGTGCTGGTCCAGGTGCATCAGGAGGAGTCGCACTTGGATGGAGAACAGTTTGTGGATTCGTTCGACCATTTCACGCAGCCAGGGCCACGGAGGTACAGGGTGTATCGACACCCTGTCTCCCAGTGGAAGCTTACCGATTGGTGTCTGGAGGTGGAAAAGAAATGGCTCATCATAGGGGATTCCAATCTTGCAAAATTCCCGGATTTCTTCAACAAGGACCTGCAGATTGAAAGTTTTCCAGGGGGCCATTTCCGGCATGCGCAGGCCTTAATGGAAAAGACTGTGCCACGTCTAGACTTGGTGGTAGAAAAAATCATCCTTGCATTTGGAATAAACAGCAGGGCTAACAAGTGGAAGGAAACCACGATCAAGAGTGTGCAGGGGGCACTGAGGTCAACGAAACGCCAGTTCCCCTACGCAGATATCTGGATCCCGATGGTTAACTTTTCTACAGATCTGCCCCAAGAGGAACAGGACAATCTTCAACTCCTAAATGAACATTTGGAGAGGAATGTGCCCTACATTCCCCTCCTGCCAGAGACGAAGTTCCACACGCAGGGGGATGACATTCATTGGACGGCGGAGACCGCGGAAGCCATCTTTAACCATTGGATGGAGTTTTTAAATGCCCGGACCCCTTGAGACTGGAACAGGTGGGGGTTGAGGGACCTCGGTCCTTTTTAGGTCAGAATGTTGTCAATTTAGCCAGGAATTTTAAACTTTCTGAGCCTCAATACAACCTCCTTAATAAAGGGTTATCCTTTATTCCGACAGGGTATATAGATAGAGATCAAAAATTTCAATTTAAATGGGATATACAGAGCTACCACAGACGTATAAAATTGGCCAGTTATTTTCAAAATTCAAGTGGGGGACACATCTTACCTTTTATGGGAACTTCAAATTGGACACCTCCACTTGACAAACTGCCGCCTGAAGTTAAAAAATTAATTAGTAAAGATTTGGACAATTTTAAGGCACATTATAAACCAATATTAGAAAAGAATAATATGTCACTTCAAGAAATTAGAGCTATACGGGAACTACAGAACACCAAACATATAGTTATTAAGCCAGCTGATAAGGGATCGGCTGTGGTCATTCTTGGTAGGGATCAATACATATTGGAGGTAGAGCGGCAGCTGAATGATGAAATTTATTATAAAAAATTGAACAAACCATTGTATTTAGACACAATTCCTATGGTCAAAGAAATTGTAGAGGTTTTGAAGCAGAAAAAATTTATCAATGGAAAACAAAAACAATATTTAATTGGGGAGGGGGGGCCTCGGGAAAGACGGTTTTATTTACTTCCTAAGATTCATAAGAATCCAGAGAAATGGACAGTGCCATTCGAAATCCCCCCAGGGAGACCCATTGTATCTGATTGTGGTAGTGAAACTTATTTTACTGCAGAATATTTAGATCATTATTTGAATCCACTATCATCCAAACACCCGTCCTATATCCGAGACACGTATCATTTTGTTGAGATCGTACATAATTTGCGGATTCCATCCGAATTTTATTTCTTTTCCATGGATGTCAAGAACTTATATACTAATATTCCCATTGAAGCTGGTATTAAATGTGTGAGAAATATTTTTGAAAAATACCCAGATCCCAAACGTCCTGATGAGGAGCTTTTGAAGCTATTGGAAATTAATTTAACAAGGAACGATTTTATGTTCAATGGAAAGTATTATTTACAGATTAAAGGGACTGCTATGGGGAAGAAGTTTGCCCCGGCTTATGCCAACATTTTTATGGCTAATTGGGAACGGGAGGTTTTTCTAAAATGTGACAAAAAACCAGCGTATTATTTTCGTTATCTGGACGATATCTGGGGGATTTGGTTGGGATCTAAACGTGAATTTGAGGATTTTGTAGGGGTTCTGAATTCTCATGATCCCTCGATCCAGTTGACAACTGAAATGCACAATCAATCAATTAATTTCCTGGACACTACTGTATTTAAAGGTCCAGATTTTGTTTCTAATTATAAGTTGGACATAAAAGTATTTTTTAAACTTACGGACACACATGCACTGCTTCACAAAGATAGTTTCCATCCAAAACACACATTTAAAGGAATAGTTAAATCACAAATTCTCAGATTTGAGCGCATTTGCACTAGAGAGGATGATTTTTGTGAAGCAGTCCGAACGTTGTTCACATTTTTAAGAGAGCGAGGGTATTCTCGGTCCTTTTTAAGAAATTGTTATAAGACATTTCAGGACAATAAAGACAGGGATCGGGGCAATTCAATTCCTCTTGTGACTACATTCTCCTCAGTAGGAAGGATCTTAAACAACAAGTTTAAATCCAACTTTGAGGAGATAGTAGGACAGTCGAATGTTTTTGCTAGTTCGAGTGTGATCTCAGCCTATAGGAGAAATAGAAATTTGAGAGATGTCTTGGTCCAAGCAAAGTTACCATCATTAGTTCGAGAAAAATCATTAATGTTGGACTCTCAATTTTCCAGATTAAAATTTATAAAAAATAATAAGAACAAGACGATACACAGAATTTTACAGGGATTTGGCCCAAGATCGGAGAATTGTGTTTATGTCATTTTTTGTACAATTTGTCATGTTCAGTATGTGGGCGAAACAAAAAATTCATTGTCCACACGTATGGCCCAACACAGGTACAACATCAGAAACAAGAAGGACACTGATACACTGATTGTTAAACACTTTTTACAACACGGTTTACAATCAATGAGAATGGCAGGATTGCAGAGGAATGTTAATTGGTCAGATTCTGAGAGAAAAAAGACGGAAAGGCAGTGGATTTTTCGATTGGGGACAAAGAAACCATTTGGATTAAATAGTAAATACAATTAATGTAAATTTACTTACCTTTATACCTATCTTTTGCTCAATCTTTTTCCAAAACCTTACTGGTTTGTTTAATTTAACCACCACCTACCTGTTTTCCTAACCCTAACCCTAACCCCCTAACCCTAACCCCCTAACCCTAACCCTTAAACCTAACCCTAACCCCTAAACCTAACCCTAACCCCTAACCCTAACCCTAACCCCTAAACCTAACCCTAACCCTGACTCTAACCCTAACCCTAACCCCTAACCCTAACCTAACCCTAACCCTAACCCTAGCCCCTAAACCTAACCCTAACCCCTAACCCCTAACCCTAACCCAAACTCTGGCTCTAACCCTAACCCTAAACCTAACCCTAACCCTGACTCTAACCCTAACCCCTAACCCTAACCCTAACCCTAAACCCTAAACCTAACCCTAAACCCTAACCCTATACTTACCTTTGTCCTAACCCTAATGGTCTCTGGAAACCCTATACTTACCTTTGTCCTAAACCTAACCCTAACCCTACCCCCCATACAATAATTTTATTATTTATGGGATATTTAAATATAATGTAAGGAAACAATTTATAATTCATATAAAAAAATTGTGGGTTAATTTGGAAGGGAGTAATTAATCAAAATTTTACTTACCTGATTTTTTCATTGATGTTTGTCATTTAAAAATAATTTAATGATTTATTGTATGTTTAAGAATAATTTTAAAAATTATTACGTGGTTTATTGTATGTCTAGAATAATTTAATTATGGGATAGTGTTAAGTTCATTTTATGTATAATACAATTGTAAAATGTTTAAAAAAATTGTGAATTTCATTTATGTCTGTCCATGTAAAAATAATTTGATTATTTTATGTGTACTTAAGAATAATGTCAGGATTTATGATGTATGTTTTAAGTAAAATAGGTGTTAAATTCATTGTAAATAGTTCAAAATGGTTAAAAATAGTGAATGTCATACGTACCGGGAACTTACCGGAGGTGACATCTAAGAAAAAAGGGGGCGGAGTCTTCTGTATGTTTATATAAGGGAGGGGAAAGACGGGGAGAGCTCATTTCTCCTTCGTTCCTCGAGTAGACAACAGCTCCGGCTCACCCTGAGGAAGAAGAGAGTTGTTTATTTGGTGTGTTTTAGCCTGAAGAAGACCGATACTGGTTGAAACGTTGCACTTTTATTTAATTTGCACACCTTTTTTGTTTGTTTATTAAAAAATAAAAAAAATTAAAAAGAAACATCTCTAGGGACTCTCTTATTTATTTTTCACTTATCTTTGGATTTTTCCTTCCTTTTGGAAGCGTTTTTTGTTGGAGTTTTTAAAAATAAAACGAAAGTACCATGGACGGCTGGATACCGGTACGATATGGCCGACGCCGACGCCAGCCAGCCCAGCAGAATTTTTGGGACCGGGGTTACGGGAGGCCCACCAGATGGATGGACCGTGCACCCTCCTTCCCATCGCGGAGGGAGTTTTTCCCACACCCTAACCAGCCAGTGCCTCCTCCGGGGGCCACCCGGGACGCCGGTCCCCGTTACCGCTCTTACGCGGATGCTGTACGCCAGCCAGCTTGGAGGGGATTTGCTCCACGTTATGGAGGACAGGACGTGCGGCGACAGCCTGCGGACCCCCAGTTTGGGGGATTGGTCCGCAAAATTCATGCAGTGATCAAGTCTGTTCATCATCTGCAGAACGTGGCTTTGAAACCTGGGAAACCAGAACCCAGGATGATCTCCAGGATGGTGGAGATTTTGTCCACCATGATAAAACCGGCAGCTCCGTCACGCCGTACACGCGACCTCATAGAAGGTAATGCAAGGAACTGGGGGCATACTACCTACCTCATCCTTATTGAACATTATGAAAAGTGCCTACAAGATTTTTTGGAGGAGTTAACTGGTCGCCTTACCCAAGACTGGAGGGCAGCCTTCCAGGTGGCAGTGCGCTGGGCCCGGAGGAACCTTCGTAGGATTTCTCAGGATGTGATTGACCACGCCGAGGCCCTGATTACAGCTCGGGTAGATGATGGGGGGGTTCTAGCTCCAGTTCCACCACCAGTGGCCCCACCACCAGTCATCCCTCCACCGGCGGCCCCACCACCAGTAGTCCCACCACCGGCAGTCACACCACCGTCGGTTCAGGCCCAGATCCAGACTCAGGATCCATTGGAGCCAGCGAGGCAGGCGACAGTGGCTACAATGACCGACACAGCGGATCAACAGCTTGCAGACTGGCACCTTCCTCCACTAGTGGTAGACCCACCACCAGCAGCAGGCTCTCCACGTGGAAAGAGAACGGGAAGGAGGATCAGAGGGGTTGTTCTCAATGCATCATCTGAGGACAGTATTCTTCAGAGTCCAGAGTCAGAGCAGGAGGAGGAGGGGGTGGTGGAAGCCCCTTCTCACACTCCCACACACTCAGAGTTGGAGGCGCTTTTTGATCAGCTGTATGCAGAGGAGGAGGAACAGAGAACCAGGACCTCAACTCCACAGGCCTCCAGCGAGGTGCTGGTCCAGGTGCATCAGGAGGAGTCGCACTTGGATGGAGAACAGTTTGTGGATTCGTTCGACCATTTCACGCAGCCAGGGCCACGGAGGTACAGGGTGTATCGACACCCTGTCTCCCAGTGGAAGCTTACCGATTGGTGTCTGGAGGTGGAAAAGAAATGGCTCATCATAGGGGATTCCAATCTTGCAAAATTCCCGGATTTCTTCAACAAGGACCTGCAGATTGAAAGTTTTCCAGGGGGCCATTTCCGGCATGCGCAGGCCTTAATGGAAAAGACTGTGCCACGTCTAGACTTGGTGGTAGAAAAAATCATCCTTGCATTTGGAATAAACAGCAGGGCTAACAAGTGGAAGGAAACCACGATCAAGAGTGTGCAGGGGGCACTGAGGTCAACGAAACGCCAGTTCCCCTACGCAGATATCTGGATCCCGATGGTTAACTTTTCTACAGATCTGCCCCAAGAGGAACAGGACAATCTTCAACTCCTAAATGAACATTTGGAGAGGAATGTGCCCTACATTCCCCTCCTGCCAGAGACGAAGTTCCACACGCAGGGGGATGACATTCATTGGACGGCGGAGACCGCGGAAGCCATCTTTAACCATTGGATGGAGTTTTTAAATGCCCGGACCCCTTGAGACTGGAACAGGTGGGGGTTGAGGGACCTCGGTCCTTTTTAGGTCAGAATGTTGTCAATTTAGCCAGGAATTTTAAACTTTCTGAGCCTCAATACAACCTCCTTAATAAAGGGTTATCCTTTATTCCGACAGGGTATATAGATAGAGATCAAAAATTTCAATTTAAATGGGATATACAGAGCTACCACAGACGTATAAAATTGGCCAGTTATTTTCAAAATTCAAGTGGGGGACACATCTTACCTTTTATGGGAACTTCAAATTGGACACCTCCACTTGACAAACTGCCGCCTGAAGTTAAAAAATTAATTAGTAAAGATTTGGACAATTTTAAGGCACATTATAAACCAATATTAGAAAAGAATAATATGTCACTTCAAGAAATTAGAGCTATACGGGAACTACAGAACACCAAACATATAGTTATTAAGCCAGCTGATAAGGGATCGGCTGTGGTCATTCTTGGTAGGGATCAATACATATTGGAGGTAGAGCGGCAGCTGAATGATGAAATTTATTATAAAAAATTGAACAAACCATTGTATTTAGACACAATTCCTATGGTCAAAGAAATTGTAGAGGTTTTGAAGCAGAAAAAATTTATCAATGGAAAACAAAAACAATATTTAATTGGGGAGGGGGGGCCTCGGGAAAGACGGTTTTATTTACTTCCTAAGATTCATAAGAATCCAGAGAAATGGACAGTGCCATTCGAAATCCCCCCAGGGAGACCCATTGTATCTGATTGTGGTAGTGAAACTTATTTTACTGCAGAATATTTAGATCATTATTTGAATCCACTATCATCCAAACACCCGTCCTATATCCGAGACACGTATCATTTTGTTGAGATCGTACATAATTTGCGGATTCCATCCGAATTTTATTTCTTTTCCATGGATGTCAAGAACTTATATACTAATATTCCCATTGAAGCTGGTATTAAATGTGTGAGAAATATTTTTG
>CP136867.1:35254978-35257478 GCA_033000465.1 Sciaenops ocellatus | reverse complement strand
TCCCCCTCGCGGTGCAACTAAAATGGAGGACCGGACCAGAATGTAACAGGGCTCAAATAAAATATAATATGCGTTTTTTAATACTTTCTCATCATCCAATCTCATCATATAATACATCATCTCGATCGGGAGATGCTCCTCTTCCTGAAACTGTACTTTTGTAACACAAACTGAATGCCACAATCACCGTAAAACCGTTAATCTGTCTCTATAGACATAATATGGTGCAAAATAGACCAGAATGCAACGGGGCGTGGATGTTTACAGTTAATGGAGGGATTAGTCGATTAATCTGTCAATTCTCACCGTACAGACAAAAAACATATATCAAAATGATCGAGGGACTCTCCCCTATCCAATGATACCACTCCACCTTGGATCAGACCGTGCATGCTAAAGCCATAAGCGTTTATAGGCGCACTAACCGTGAGTTTAGCTATGGTGTCTCAAAATAACCCCCGGGAAGGTGAGTAAACTTTTTTTCGGGGACATCTCCTGGGGTCATGCGGTGTATGGGGCACAGGAGCTTAGTTTAGCAGCATCTCCTGGAGTCGTGCGGTGTATGTGGCACAGGAGTTTGCTTAATATATTAGCATAGCAGCATTTCCCGGGGTCGTGCGGTGTATGTGGCACGGGAAATTGCTTTTTGGGTGGGCATGGGAGTCTTGGGGGCTCCGGGAGGCAGTGCTCACACGGCTGGCCCGGTTCCTTCCTTCTCTTGGGGTGTGTGGGAAGGCAGCGCTCTGTCGCGGCTGGTCCTGAACACTCCCCGGGGGGGACTTTCTTTAGCTTAGACAGTCTGGGTGCTTGGACGAGCTGGGGAGGCAGCGCTCTGTCGCGGCTGGATCTGGTTCCTCCTTCCCTTGGATGGGTTGGGAAGGCAGCGCTCTGCCGCGGCTGGTCCTGACCCATCCTGTTGGGAGCACCTTTGACTTTAGCATGGGGGTCTCGGGGGTCTGGGGGAGGCGTCGCCATGCGTCGCTGACCCCTTTCTCCGTCTCCTGGGATGTTTAGGGAGGCAACGCTCTGTCGGGGCTGGCCCTGAGCACTCCTGGGGGGGACACCCGGGCAGACTAGCCTTAGCGGGTCAGTTTCAGATAGTTCTGGGGCTCTGGGGAGGGAGGCACATTGGCCTCCTTTTCCCCGGTTCAGAGCTAGATAGGGCAGGCTCACCCCTCTCGCCTCCATGGATTTGGAACGAGTCCCTGCTCTTCAGCCCTGATCGGCTGGGCCATGGTAACCTCAGCGGTGTTAACAAGTGGTTCAGTTGGTCAGGGGGTAAGTATGCGGCCCCCCTGGGTTCCGATTCCAGGAACAGCACGCAGGGTGTGGTGGTCCCGAGCGTCAGGACCTTAATCGTGGCTCAGTCTTCTATGAGGGTTAGCCTCGCTCACACTACAGTCCATATTGCACCACACACGCTGAATCTGGCCCTCAGCATTGATTTGACCTTTTTCTCCATTCTTACCCCCAAATTCTCCATCCCCTAGTCCAGCTTAGGTGACTAGGCCGTGGATGCACCGGGACCTAGGCCCTCATACCTTTCTATCCCCAACCCATCATCCCCTAGCCCAGCTTAGGTGGCTAGGCCGGGGATGCACCGGGACCTAGCCTCTCCATCCCCTAGCCCAGCATAGGCGGCTAGGCCGAGGATGCACCGGGACCTAGCCTCCCCCCAAACCGGCTCGGTTGTGGGAGCTCAGGGCCTACCTACTTGGCACAGTACTGGTCGCAGATGTAGACACATCTCCCTTTACTGACAACCCTGTCTCCAACTTCCTTTCTCGGCCTCTGGGGGACCCATGTCATGCCTAGCCGGCACGGGACCGGTTGCAGATGTAGACACATCCCCCTTTACGGCTCACTTGGGTCCCCATCACGCAATTTCCAGCTCGAATAATGAAAGAATAGGAATGTAACTCACCGACCCGATGCTTCCAAAACCCAACTCCGCCTTCAGATGAATTAAAAACTGATTATTCATCTCACTTAGCAACGCTAATCCTCGCCTTTAATAATCACTTTAAAACTACTTTGAACAAAAAGTAGCCACCCACCTAACAAAACGATGCAACACCTATCTCTCTCTCTCTCTCTCCCTCTCTCCATTTTCTCTCCCTACTGACTGTGACTTACCTACCGCTCCAATAGGGAAACCCAATTGGCCGAAGGACACACGCCGAGACATGATCAATCTCGGATGGGCCTCCCTCGGGTGAGGGTGTCTGGTGGTAATGGCCGAAACACCTGTTGACCCCGGGGTCCACCACTGATGATGTGCTCCTAAACCTAGCTCCTACACCACCTGACCAGGTTTCCAATTGGCATTTAGAATAGGAGACCCACCCACTATTCAATTAGAGGACTTCCTGAAACTAGACTGACGCTTACCCTCCCTCTGCTCTTCTCTCCCTCCCTCCATATCAACACACGTCAGCTGTCTTATTTTGGCTCATCATGAATCACCCACCGTGTTCAATAACCTAACCCTAACTAAACT
>CP136867.1:35094978-35249978 GCA_033000465.1 Sciaenops ocellatus | reverse complement strand
AACGTGGCTCCTAAACCTGGGAAAGAGGAACCCAGGATGATTACCCGGATGGTGGAGGTCCTTTCCAGGATGATCAAACCTGCGGCGCCAACACGACAGACAAGTGATCTCATCATGGGGAATGCTAAGAACTGGGGCCACAACACATGCCTCATTCTCATGGAGCACTACGAGAAATGTCTGGAGGAGTTCTTGGGTGATTTGACCGGCCTACTCGCGGCAGATTGGAAAGGGGCCTTTGAGGTGGCGGTTCGCTGGGCTCGGAAGAACCTGCCACGAATCACGCAAGATGCCATTGACCACACGGAGGCCCTGATTACAGCACGGGTGGATAACAGGGCGACAGCGCCTGCACAGGCCCCCCAACAGCAGACAGTGACCGTAGCTGAGACCCAGGATCAGGCCCAGCACCAGTCCCGGAATCACAGCCAAGGGGGACCATCCGTGAGGAAGACGGTGGGCACCATGACGGAGGAGACGACTCAGCGGCCTAGGGACCAGCAGGATTGGTACAGCGCTCCATCACCGTCGGCAGCAGGAGAGCCCCCCCGTGATCGGAGAGAGATCAGGGGGAGGGAAAGGAGGAGCAGGGGATTAATCCTAAATGAGGATAGTATTGTGGAAGACCTGAAATCAGCACGTCAAGAAGATGTGAACGAGACATCCGCTCATCATTCGCCCACACACTCCAATCTTGAGGCTTTGTTCGATGAGTTGTATGAGGAAGAGGAAGGAGAGAGAACCAGAGCTTCCACTCCACAAGGAAGTGTGGGGAGAACTGTGGCTCAAGTCCATCGGGAGTCGGAAGAAGAAGGGGATGAGGAGTACGTGGATTCACCGGACCACTTCACACATCGGGGACCACAGCGATTTAGGGTGTTTAGGCACCCTACCACTCAACGAAAGTTAACGGATTGGTCCTTGGATGTTTACAAGAAGTGGTTAATCATTGGCAATTCTAATCTGTCCAACTTTCCGGACTTTTTCAATAAGAACCTGCAGGTGGAAAGTTTCCCAGGGGGCCATTTTAGACATGCCCAGGCCCTGATGGAAAAGATGGATCCACCACAGGATTTGGTGGTGGAAAAGTTGGTCCTGTCCTTTGGAATTAACAGCAGGGGCAACAAGGGCAAGGAGACCACAATCAAGAATGTACAAGGGGCTCTTCGGTCAGCAAAGAACAAGTTCCCGTACGCGGAAATTTGGATTCCGTTGATTAACTTTTCGTCGGCCCTTCCCCAGGAGGAACAGGACAACCTCCGGATTCTTAACGACCATCTGGAAAGGAACATGCCGTTCATTCCCCTCCTGCCAGAGGGGAAATTTGAAACCGAGGTGGACGATGTTCATTGGACGGCTGACACAGGAAGGGCTATGTTCCAGCATTGGATGGACTTTTTAAATGCCGGGACCCCCTGAGCCCTGCACAGGTGGGGGTCAATTGTCGCCGTCCCCTGCAAGGTGAGGAAGTTATTGTGCTTGCAAAAAATTTTCAGTTGTCTGAACCTCAATATATGTTGTTGAGTAAGGGTTTGTCTTTCATTGCAACTACGACTATTGACAGGGAAGAAAAATTGCAGTTTCAATTGGATACCCAAAATTATCATAGGAAAATTAAATTAGCAAGTTACTTTCAAAATACTGGGGGGAAACAAAGAGTGCCGTTCGTGGGGTCTTCCACTTGGATGCCACCACCAGATAAATTACCAGTGGAGGTACAGAATTTAATTGCTAGGGATTTAGAATTATTTAGAACACATTACAAACCAACAATTGAACACCCAAATATTTCATTACAAGAGGCTAGAGCATTACGAGAACTGCAGAACACAAAACATATTGTTATCAAACCGGCAGATAAGGGCTCAGCGGTGGTAATTTTAAGTAGGGATCAGTATATTTTTGAAGTGGAGAGACAATTGAATGATGTTAATTATTATAAAAAATTAGATAAACCCATTTATTTTGATACGATCCCAATGGTGGCCCAAATTTTAGAAACCCTTAAAAAGAAGAAATTTATAAATGAAAGACAACGGAAATATTTAATGGGGGAGCTACAACCTAGAGAACAGAGATTTTATATTTTGCCCAAAATTCATAAAGATCCGGAAAATTGGACAGTTCCATTTGAAATACCCCCGGGAAGGCCTATAGTCTCAGATTGTAGTAGTGAGACATATTACACGGCCAAATTTTTAGATTATTTTTTGAACCCACTCTCGTGTATTCACCCGGCTTATGTAAAGGATACATATCATTTTATTGAGACTGTTAAAAATTTGATGATCACATCAGAATTTCATTTTTTCTCTATGGACGTTGATAATTTATACACAAATATTCCAATCAAAGAGGGCATTGCCTGTGTTAAAAATATTTTTGCTGAATACCCGGACCCCAAGAGGCCGGATGAGGAATTGTTGAGTTTGTTAGAAATTAATTTAACGAGAAATGACTTTATGTTTAATGAAAACTTTTATTTACAAATCAAGGGAACAGCCATGGGGAAGAAATTTGCCCCGGCATATGCCAATATCTTTATGGCAAATTGGGAGAGGGGAGCCTTCTTAAAGTGTCCTATGAAACCAGCTTGTTATTTGAGGTATTTGGACGACATTTTTGGTATTTGGGTGGGGTCAGAGGACGAATTTAGGGAATTTGTAAGAATTTTGAACTGCCATGATCCATCCATTAAATTAAAGACAGAACTAAATTACAATTCAATTAACTTCTTAGACACAACAGTTTTTAAAGGGCCGGATTTTGTTTCAAATTTCAAATTGGACATTAAAGTATTTTTTAAAACTACAGATACACATGCATTATTACATAAAAAAAAGTTTTCACCCACAACACACTTTTAAGGGGATTGTTAAATCGCAAATTCTTAGATTTAAACGTATATGTACAAGGGAGGATGATTTTTGGCAAGCTGTTCGGATTTTATTCAGGGCCTTGAGGAAGAAGAGGGGATATTCACGACCATTTTTAAGGAATTGCCTCAAAACCTTTGAGGATAAGGTGGATGGAAACCATGGTGATTCAATCTCAGCAATTCCATTAATTACTACTTTTTCCTCAGTAGGAAGAGTTTTAAATTACAAGTATAAGTCAAACTTTGAAGAAATTATAGGTAATAGTAATGTAATTCCTAATTCCAAAGTGATTTCAGCATACAGACGGAATAAGAATTTATATGATCTTTTAGTTAAAGCCAAATTACCATCATTACTTAAGCCAAAACCGTTATTATTGGAATCACAATTTTCAAGACCGAGATTTGTTAGGAATAATAGAAATAAATTAATATATAGAATTCAACAAGGATTTAGCCCCACATCTAAAAATTGTGTTTATCTGATTTTTTGTTCCAAGTGTCATACTCAATATGTGGGGGAGACAAAAAATATGATAGCCACAAGGTTGGCACAGCACCATTATAATATCAGAAGTAAGAAAGATATTGATACACCATTGGTAAAACATTTCATGGAACATGGGTTAGCATCGATGAGGGTGGCAGGCTTACAGAGAGATATAAATTGGACAGATTGGGAAAGGAAAAAGAAGGAAAAGTATTGGATTTACTTACTGGGGACAAAGGAACCATATGGGTTGAATGTCAGATACTATACATTTATAGAATAATTTCATGATGTCTGCTGTAATTAAAAAATAATTTGATAACTATTTCATAAGTTTAAGTTAAGTTTCTTTAAAATACGATTGTAAATAGATAAGACTAGTTCATTTAGAGCTTATTAATGTCTGTACAGTTAAAAATACTTTTAAAATAATTGTATTATGGTAAAATGTGTGTGAAAACAATGTTGTTATGTATTTTATTTTATTTTTAAAGTTCATTTCATGGTAAACTTACCTGTAAATAGTTAAGAATATGTGTACCGGGAACTTACCGGAGATGAAAAGGGGCGGAGTCCGGGGGTGTATTTAAGGGATGCAGGAGAGCGACAGCTCATTTCAGTTTGGACTCCTGAATCGGTGTGCACGGCCTGAAGAAGACCTTGTGTGGTCGAAACGTTGCCTGCGCACACCATATTATTTGTATATTTTTTTTGTTTGTATAAATAAAAATAAAAATAGTTTTTTTCTAAAAGTTTTAGTTCATTTTTATTCCGATTTTGGATTTTTTTCCTTTTCCTATTTTGGGAAAGCGTTTTTTGTTACTTACTTTTTGAAAAAAATAAAAAAAGAGAAAAAGAAAAAAAAGAAAAAAAGAAAACAACATGGACAACTGGTCAGAGGTCCGGTATGGCAGACGCCGGAACCGGAATTTGAAACCAGCTTCCCGGGACTGGGGTTACGGGGGGCCTACTGGTTGGAGGGCCAGTGCACCCTCCCTCCCGTATCGGAGGGGGTATTTTTCTTACCCTAACCTAACCCTAACCCCCTAACCCTAACCCTCTAACCCTAACCCTAACCCCCTAACCCTAACCCTTAACCCTCTAACCCTAACCCTTAACCCTAACCCTAACCCTCTAACCCTAACCCTAACCCCTAACCCTAACTCTCTAACCCTAAACCCTAACCCTAACCCCTAACCCTAACCCCTAACCCTAACCCTAACCAAACTCTCTTACCACCTAAACCCAACCGTGTTTACTCAGGCCTCAATCCTAACCGTCAACCCTCGCCCTGTGGTCCGGTCCTTAGCCCTGCCTCCTCATCTTAGCCTCGTCTTCTCAACCTTGTCTTCCCTCGTCTGAAGTCCTCGATTAGGGAACGATAGATTGGGAATTAAGATCCAGGGTTTGCCTAGCCGGCACAGTTTTGGTTGAAAGTGTAGACACACCTTTCACTGAACACCTTGCCTCTCTCTTTCATCTACATTACCCCACATTGATACTAATAATCTGCCTTGGGCTCAAGAACCCCCCACCATGGATCCGATATCCTTACCCTAACCACACGCCACTCTTGCCTAAACCTAACTATCTCTGCCCAAGTTCCATACCCGAACCATAAAACCATCACCCTCAACACCTGCCCCATGGCCCGGTCCGGAAACCTGGCTTGCCGCCTCGACTTCGTCTTCCCTCTTCTCGCCCTCGTCTTCCCTTTCCCCTCTGTGGGGGGGTGATGGGTGGAGAGGGAGATCCAGGGTTTGCCTAGCTGCCACGGTATTGGTGAAGGTGTAGGCACACCTCCCTTTGCTGAACACCCTGTCTTCTATTCTCAACATCTTCCTTCTCCTCAACCTCGTCTCCCCTCCCTTTCCCTCTCCCCTCTGTTTGGGGGTGGATGGGTGGGGTGGGGAGATCCAGGGTTTGCCTAGCTGGCACGGTATCGGTGTAGGTGTAGACACACCTCCCTTTACTGAACACCCTGTCTCCTTCTCTTGGCCCCGTCTTTCTTCTCCTCAACCTCGTTTTTTTTCCCCCCTTTCCCTCTCCCCTCTGATGGTTGGAGGGTGGTTAGGGGAGGGAGATCTGGGGTTTGCCTAGTTGGCATGGTACTGGTTGAAGGTGTAGACACACCTCCCTTGACTGAACACCCGATCTCCTTTTCGCAATCTCCTTGTCCTTGCTTATCCTTCACCTGACTCTCACTCGATTCTTGGTGTTGATGCGGTGATCCGATGGGCCTCCCCCTTCCCCCACCCTACACCGGTTGTGCTCAGCGATAGTTGGTTGCCCGAGTGACATGCGCCAGCCAGTGCCTTGCCCTTGACTCCCTACACCAAACCGCGTGTGTCGTCGGACCACAAGGGGGGAGTCATTGAGATAGATTATCTTCCCCTAACCCTAACCCTAACCCAGACCCTAACCCAGACCCTGAACCTTAACCTTCCCTTTTCCTTAATCCTATCACGAACCCTAATGTGGGATTGGTTGTGTGATACATTTAAAATCATAAGTTTATAATTTCAGAGTAATTTTTATAAATATAAAATTAAGGGACTCATTTCATATATATATATATATATATATATATATATATATATATATATATTATTTAATAAGTAAAAATTAATGATTTTTATAATAAAAATACAAATTCATAATGTTAAAAGTGAATTCAGTTACTTTAAAAAGTTAGAACAGCATAAGTTAAATAATTTCATATATTATTTAAATAATAAGAATTCACAAAGTTCATATATTATATAATTTAATTAAAAAATACAAATTTATAATGTTAAAGTTCATTTACTTACTTTATTTGGGGTGGGAAAAGGAAAAAAAAAAACATCAAAGGACGCCGTTTTATCGGAGCCGGTACAGGTTGGGTTATAAAAGGAGGGAGGAGCATAGGAGCCTTCATTCTTGCTCTGACTGTTGAGAGGAACACATCTCTGTCTAGCAAGCCATTTTATTTTGTATTAGTATGTCTGGGCCTGAAGAAGACCTTGAGAAGGTTGAAACGTTGCCATACAGGCACACTTTTTTCATTTTATACAATTTTGTGGATTTCATTTGACTGTTTTGTATTTTTTTTTTTTTTGCTTTTTTGACTTTTGAATAAAAAAAATTTCAAAAAACAAGCGGAAGTTTTGCGTTTTCGTTGGCATGATGCCGTTTGATGACGGATGGACAGTAGTCCGTAACGGGAGGAACCGGAGAGGGTTCCGGGATTGGGACCGGGGTGGCAGGACGGACCGGGGGATGGACAGAGCACCTCCCGGCTCCTTCGGGGGACAAGCTCCATTTCCTCCCCCTAACCCTAACCCCCTAACCCGCCAAGGAAACGGCGGCATTTTTCCCGTTTCCCCCGTTTCACCGCTTTGCCTGAAACGTGGAAGTCCAGCTCGGCGACCGAGAGTTAGGAGCGCGGCACTGGAAATGAAGGGGCATGAGCGTTAGCACATTGGCTAGTTAGCAATAAAAATGGCCGCCTGCCATCTACAGACTGGGGGGCCGTTCTAAGACGGCGACGTCGGTTCCACAATGGCGACGCCGGGCGCATAACCCTAACCATTTCCCTCGCTGGGCCCTAAATCCTAATATTAAATATTTTTTATCCAAAAAGAGAGAGAGAAAAAAAAAAGTGGGTCGAAACGTGTGTTTTTTATTTACACACCCTTCTTTTGTTTTTTGTCAATTTTTTTATTGTAAATAAATACATTTCATTTTAAAACCTTGCCTGGGATTTTCCTTTCCTCATTTTTAGAAAGCGCCTTTTTTTCTTACTTTTTTTGAGAGCATGGACGGCTGGACCAGGGTGCGCTACGGGCGGAGACGCCAGCGTGCCCGCCAGCCATGCTGGGACCAGGCGTACGGGAGGTCCGACAGGTGGATGGACCGTGCACCCTCCATCTCCCGTTGGAGATGGCAGACAGTCCCCTGCCCTAACCCCTTCACCCACAAATCTGAATGGAGCCCCCCCTTATCAAAATTACCACCAGAAATCACAGAATTAATCAAAGCTTTAATTATTTTGAAAACAATTTTCGGCCATTCATACCCAGAGCTAACTTGAATCCTGAGGAAAATAAAGCTCTGAAGGAATTGACAGAAAACAAAAACATTATTATAAAACCAGCAGATAAAGGAAGTGCAGTTGTCATAATGGACAGAGAACAGTATTTATTTGAGGGTCACAGACAATTGAACGATAAAAGGTATTATTCCGCTTTAAAGGAGCCCATCTATCCTGAAACGAAAAAAATGGTCACTCAAATCATTCAATCATTATTAAATAAAAGATTTATTAATAAAAAACAATTTACTTCCCTGCTGGGTAACCCGATCCCAAGGCCCAGATTCTTCTATCTTCTCCCCAAGATTCATAAGGAGCCCTCCAAATGGAGTGTCCCCTTTGAAATCCCGCCCGGAAGACCTATAGTGTCAGACTGTGACAGTGAGACCTACTACACAGCCCAATTTATTGATCATTACATTAATCCCCTATCGAGTAAACATATTGGATACCTCAAAGATACTTACCATTTTGTCAACACAGTCAAACAACTTCATGTCCCCCCAGATTGCATTCTTTTCACCATGGATGTAGATAGCCTGTACACTAATATAGAAATAGACGAAGGCATTCAAGCCATAAAAAACATCTTTATTAAATATCCAGACAAAAATAGGCCAGATAAGGAAATTCTACAATTATTAGACATAAACCTCAGAAGGAATGATTTTGAATTTAATAACAATTTTTACCTGCAAATTAAAGGCACTGCATGGGGAAGAAATTTGCACCGGCATATCAAATCAAATCAAATCAAATTTTATTTGTATAGCCCAAATTCACAAAACACGTTTGCCTCAGCGGGCTTTACAATCTGTACAATCTGTGACACCCTCTGTCCTTAGACCCTCGGTTCGAGTGAGGAAAAACTTGCCCACAAAAAACCCTTTTAACAGGGAAAAAAGGTGGAAGAAACCTCAGGAAGAGCCACAGAGGAGGGATCCCTCTCCCAGGACGGACAGACGTGCAATAGATGTCACGTGTACAGAACAAATCAACAGAGACATATTGGACAATTACAATGAATGATAAAATGATTACAGTATACAGTACACAGAGATATGGTAACAATAATGACAGTAATAATATAAGTAGTGGACGTCGTGCAGGACCACAGCAGCAGCCACGATCCACGAGAACCTGCCGGACGAGAGAGCACAGAAACTCCGGGGAAGAAGTTTAGTTAGTAACATGCGTTAACATGCATTAATGAGACATGCATGTTTACAGATGGTGATGGTGATGGGGAGAGAGAGAGAGAGAGAGAGAGAGAGAGAGAGAGATTTGAGTAGAGTTTTCAGTAAAAGGAGATGTGACTACATCTTCAACCAGTACCGTGCCTGACTAGGCATAACCCTGAGAGAGAGAGACAGAGAGAGAAGGAGGGAGAGGGAGTCCCCCGGCAGTCTAGTCCTATAGCAGCATAACTAAGGGATGACCTGAGCCAGCCCTAACTATAGCTCTATCAAAAAGGTAAGTCTTAAGTCTACTCTTAAAAGTGTTGACCATGTCTGCCTCCCGAACCCAAAATGGTAGTTTGTTCCACAGAAGAGGAGCTTGGTAGCTGAAAGCTCTGGCTCCCAGTCTACTTTTGGAAACTATAGGAACCACAAGGAACCCAGCATTCTGAGAGCGCAGTGTTCTAGAGGGGTAGTAAGGTACTATGAGCTCTTTTAGATATGATGGTGCCTGACCATGAAGAGCTTTGTATGTAAGGAGAAGAATTTTAAATTCTATTCTAGATTTAACAGGTAGCCAATGCAAAGAAGCCAAAATGGGAGAGATGTGATCTCTGATCTTGGTTCCTGTCAGAACACGTGCAGCAGCATTCTGAATTAGCTGCAAAGCCCTAAGAGACTTACTGGAGCAGCCTGATAACAAAGAGTTACAATAGTCCAGCCTAGAAGTAACGAATGCATGGACTAGTTTTTCTGCATCCGCTTGAGATACGATGCGTCTGATTTTGGCGATGTTACGTAAGTGGAAGAAAGCAGTCCTCGAAATTTGCTTTATGTGGACATTAAAGGACAAATCCTGATCAAAAACAACTCCAAGATTCTTTACGGTGGAGCTGGAGGCCAGGGTGATCTCGTCTAAAGTGACTAAGTCTCTAGAAAGAGAGTTTCTGAGGTTCTTGGGTCCAATTACAAGAACTTCAGTTTTGTCTGAATTTAACATCAGAAAATTGTAGGTCATCCAACTTTTTATATCCTTAAGGCACGCTTGGAGTTTAGTTAACTGATTGGTTTCATCAGGCTTGATCGATAAATATAATTGGGTGTCATCAGCATAACAATGAAAATTAATGGAGTGATTCCTAATAATGTTCCCTAGAGGAAGCATATATAAACTGAATAGAAGTGGTCCTAGCACAGAACCTTGTGGAACTCCATGACAAACTTTGGTATGCATGGAGGATTCATCATTGACATGAACAAACTGAGATCGATCTAAAAAATACGATTTAAACCAGCTTAGGGCGGTTCCTTTGATGCCAATTTGATGTTCCAGTCTCTGTAAAAGAATTTGATGGTCAATGGTGTCAAATGCGGCACTAAGATCTAACAGGACAAGTACAGAGATGAGTCCTTTGTCTGATGCCATTAGGAGGTCATTTGTAACTTTGACTAGTGCGGTCTCTGTGCTATGATGCACTCTAAATCCTGACTGAAAATCCTCGAATAAACTGTTCTCATGGAGAAAGTCACACAGCTGATTGGCTACAGCTTTCTCAAGTATCTTAGAGAGAAAGGGAAGGTTTGATATCGGTCTGTAATTGGCTAAAACCTCTGGATCTAGAGTGGGCTTTTTAAGAAGAGGTTTAATTACAGCTACTTTAAAAGACTGTGGTACATATCCTGATAATAGAGACAGATTAATCATATCCAATAAAGAAGGGCTAACTAGAGGTAAAACGTCCTTGAGCAGCCTGGTTGGGATGGGGTCTAAGAGACAGGTTGACGGCTTAGATGAAGAAATTACTGAAGTAATTTGATGAAGGTCGATGGGAGAAAAACAGTCTAAATATATATCAGGTTTTACAGCTGTTTCCAAACTTGCTGTGTAAGAATGCAGATCGGTACCTGTTGAGGGCAAGAGGTGATGAATTTTGTCTCTAATAGTTATAATTTTATCATTAAAGAAGCTCATGAAGTCATTACTACTTAGACCTAAAGGAATAGATGGCTCAATTGAGCTGTGGCTCTCTGTTAGCCTGGCTACAGTGCTGAACAGAAACCTGGGGTTATTCTTATTTTCCTCGATTAGTGAAGAGTAATAGACTGCTCTGGCACTACGGAGAGCCTTCCTGTATGTTTTAAGATTATCTTGCCAGATTAAACGAAAGTCTTCCAGTTTAGTGGCACGCCATTTGCGTTCAGATTTTCGTGCCTCTTGCTTTAAGTTGCGAGTCTGCTGGCTATACCATGGTGCTAACCTCCTTTGTTTAATTATCTTCTTTGTCAGAGGTGCAATAGAGTCGAGAGTAGTCCGTAATGAGTCCGTAGTACTATCAACAAGACGTTCTATTTGTGAGGGGCTAAAGGAAGCAGACAAGTCCTCTGCTACATTGAGACATGGCATTGAATTCAATACTGAAGGAATCACTTCCTTAAATTTGGCTACAGCACTGTCAGATAAACATCTGCTGTAGGAGTATTTGCCAAAAGGCTTATAGTCCAGTAATATGAACTCAAAGGTTATTAAAAAATGGTCAGATAGAAGAGGATTCTGTGGAAAGACTATTAGATGGTCAATTTCAATGCCATATGAGAGAACAAGATCAAGAGTGTGGTTCAGACAATGAGTCGGTTTATTTACACTCTGACAGAAGCCAATTGATTCTAACAAAGAGATAAACGCAGCACTAAGACTATCATTGTGGTTGTCCACATGAATATTAAAATCACCTACAATAATTACTTTATCTGTTTTAAGGATCAAGCCTGATGCAAATTCTGCAAATTCAGATAAAAATTCTGAGTAAGGACCAGGAGCTCGATATACTATAACAAATAGAATTGGCTGTAATGTTTTCCAGGTTGGGTGAGTAAGGCTAAGAACAAGACTTTCAAAAGAATTATAATTTAGTTTAGGTTTAGGATTTATTAATAGACTTGAGTCAAATATGGCCCCAACTCCACCACCTCGACCAGTACTTCGAGGAATATGGATATTACAATGACTGGGAGGAGTGGATTCATTTAAGCTAACATATTCATCCTCCCGCAGCCAGGTTTCAGTAAGACAAAATAAATCAATATCATAATCAGATATTAATTCATTAACTAAAACAGCTTTAGAGGACAAGGACCTGATATTCAAGAGTCCACATTTAAGTCTCTTATTTTGGACTGTTGGAGGCGCTAGTTTAATTTTTATTAAGTTTTTACGATGAGCTCCTCTTCTGTTTATTTTATCTTTAAATAATGTAGGTGGACGGGGAACAGACACAGTCTCTATACTAAAGGATTGGGTGGGCAGCCGCTCTAATGGAGGCGCAGAGAAGCGTGTAAGACTGCGACTCTGCTTCCTGGTCTCAACTCTGGGTTGTCACGGTTTTGGACGACTAATAAACTTGGCCATGTTTCTAGATATGAGAGCTGCTCCATCCAAAGTGGGATGGATGCCGTCTCTCCTAATCAGACCAGGTTTTCCCCAGAAAGGTGTCCAATTATCTATGAAGCCCACATCGTTTGCTGGACACCACCTCGACAGCCAGCGGTGAAATGACGACATGCGGCTAAACATGTCATCACTGGTCACATTGGGTAGGGGTCCAGAGAAAACTACGGAGTCCGACATCGTTTTGGCGTATGCACACACCGATGAAACATTAATTTTAGTGACCTCCGATTGGCGTAACCGGGTGTCATTACCGCCGACTTGAATAACAATCTTACTGTATCTACGTTTATCCTTAGCCAGCAGTTTTAAATTTGACTCGATGTCGCCCGCTCTGGCCCCCGGGATGCATTTAACTATGGTCCCTGGTGTCGCTAACTTCACGTTTCGTAAAATGGAGCTGCCAATGACCAGAGTTGGCCTCTCAGCGGGTGTGTCGCTGAGTGGGGAAAACTTGTTAGAAACGTGAAGCGGTTGGTGGTGTACCGTGGGCTTCAGTTTGTGGCTATGCCTCCTTCGAACAGTCACCCAGCCTCCCGGCTGCCCGGGGGCTGCCGGGGGACGGCTAGCTGAAGCTACCTTCGGTGGTACCGCACCGGCTACAGGGGACTTGCTAACTATAGCAGCTACTGACTGTTCGGTGGTGCGGTACCGTGCCTCTAACTCACTGAGCCTCGCCTCCAAAGCAACAAATAAACTACATTTATTACAAGTACCGTTATCACTAAAGGAGGACGAGGAGTAGCTAAACATGTGGCACACAGGGCAGGAGAGAGCAGGAGAGGAGAGAGGAGAGGAAAGAGCAGGAGAGGAGAGAGAAGCCATTGCTATAGCTAGGCTAGTTGGTGAGGTAGCAGAGACTGGTAAAACTATCGGCTTTGATGTGTTACTAAAGTTAAGAGACCTGTTCATGCACAAGCAGAACAAGTCTAAGGATAGTGTAGATAGTCACTGATGTGAGAAATATACGAAAGTCTGTTTAGGTGAGCAGAGCAGAGAGCACCGTGGCAGTACACCGATAACCGGAAGTGACAGAATACGCTTACCGCAAAGTGCCGTCAACTGTCGTTGACACATATGCAAACATCTTCATGGCCGAGTGGGGGACCTCCGCCCTGGCATCCTGCAAACATAAACCCTTACATTATTATCAATATTTAGATGACATCTGGGGAGTCTGGCCCCATTCCATGGAAGAATTCGATCAGTTCTTACTTACCTTGAATAATCATAACCCGTCCATTAAGTTAAAATCCACCACCAGCATCACGGCTGTCAACTTCTTGGACACAACTACATACAAAGGAACAAATTTTCAACAAAACAACAAATTAGACATCAAAGTATTCTTTAAAGAAACAGACACCCACGCTCTACTCAACAAAACAAGTTACCACCCAAAACACACCTATAAAGGATTATTGAAATCACAATTATTATGGTTCCATAGGATCTGCACTCACAAGAGCAACTTCATGGTGGCCACAAAGACGCTCTTTACAGCGCTAGCCACCAGGGGCTATGTTCGCTCCTTCAGAAGGGAGGCCCTCAAGACCTTCCTGGAGACACGGCCGGCAGAGACGGCGGAGCTCCTCCCCTTCGTCACCACCTTCTCCAGGTCGGCAATACAACCAATCATAAAAATCAAAGAAAATTTTAACAAAATCATTAATTTGGAACACCTGAGAAAACACAAAATCATAGCAGCCTTCAAAAAAAACAAAAATCTCCAAGACTACCTGGTTAAAGCCAAAATTAAACCGCTGACCACCTCTAAACCCAGGGGTCGGTGAATTTTTCAAACACCTCACAGGGATACGCAGTCATGCAAACAAAACAGTCTTTAAGACTATGACCTGGGGAAATCCCCATTCCAAAAATTGTGTTTACCTGATTCACTGTCATACCTGCGGGCTCCAATATGTCGGCGAGACCAAGAACACACTCCTCCAGTGGTTCACCCAACACAGGTACAACATCCTTAGACGGAAAGAGACCCATACACCTCTTGTCAGCCATTTTGTCTTCCACGGATGGTCATCTGTCCGGGCCACAGTCATCCAGATGGACCCAAATTGGGATACCGCCCAGAGAACCTGAGCTGAAAGATTATAGATCAGAAAATTAGAGACAATTTACCCCAAGGGTCTCAATCAAAAATAGGACTCACCTGGACCTGAACAGGATGGCCCGTGCACTGAGACTCACTCTTAATGTCCTAACCTTTATCAACACACTCTCCAAACTCCACTCCAGTTACATCCAAGACACATACAATTTTGTAAACAAAATAAAAAACCTCCACGTACCCACCCACACCTTCCTTTTTTCCATAGACATAGATTCATTGTATACAAACATCGAAACTCCACTTGGCCTCGACGTCATCCAGCACACATGCAATAAACATCCAAACCCAGCCAGACCCGACAGCCATATTCTACAGTTGCTTCACATCACTCTCACCAGAAACGACTTCATGTTCAATAACCAGCACTATTTCAAGTTGTGCGGCTGTGCCATGGGCCGCAAATATGCACCTGCATATGTGGACAACAGTCTTCACAAAAATACCCATCAAACCCCTTCTGTATTTCCGGTACTTGGACGACATCTTCGGCCTCTGGGACAGCACACAGCAGGACTTCAACGCTTTCATGGACATTTTAAACTCACACCATCCAAAAATAAAACTCAAACACAATCTACAACCTGCTACAGTCGAGTTCCTGGACACACACGTCTTCTTTCACGCTTCCAGCGACAATAATAAAACACTGGCTACAAAAGTATTCTTCAAGGACACAGATCGCCACACACTACTCCATAAAAGCAGCTATCACCCCAAGCACACCTACAGGGGCCTGATTAAATCCCAGCTGATCCGCTTCCACAGAATCTGCACCTTCAGAGAAGATGTGGAGGAGGCCACCGGGATCCTGTTTCGTGCGCTGAGGACAAGGGGTTACTCGAAGCGCTTCCTTAGAGGTATTAAGGCGGAGACCAGCCGGTCATTACAACACAAATATGACAACATCTGCCCTCGGCCGCCCGCATCCGCCCTCGTCCCTATAGTAGTAACTTATTCGGAAAACTTAAAAAAAAAATTGTCATCCATTGAGACAAACTTTGAGGGGGCGAGGGTGGATTGCAACGCGCTGAGGGACTGCCGGCTGATCTCCGCCTATCGAAGAAATAAAAACCTTAAAGACCTCCTTGTCCATTCGGACCTTAACAAAAACAACAAGAATAATAACAAGTCACATAGGGAAGCGCTTCGAGGCTCGGATATAGGTTTTATTCATCTCCCCCACATTTTTAACCCATTCGCTAATACTGGAATCAACCTGTGGCAGGCCCTGAAACCAATAAGAAAGAACGCAGTTTACGCTGTGAAATGCAGGGCCTGCCACAAACTCTATGTGGGGGAGACCAGACATGACATTAGGACTAGAATTAAACAGCATTTTTTTTAAATGAATAGTGGGAATGGCACAAGCGTGCTTTATGAACATTTTAAACTCCATGGCCAACACAATGCTCAGAGCTTGGGCCTGGAGAGTAATTTGAATTGGACCACTGCGCAGAGATGAGCAGCAGAGAGGAAGAGGATTCATCTATTAAAAACAATAGAGCCTTCGGGCCTGAACGAAAAATATAACTGATGAATCCATTTCCGCTTGATAAAGAAACCTTTTCGGTATTTATTAGAAATGCCAACCTCCTGGTCCCCCAGGGCCTCTCCCACACTTTTAATATGAGATTGGACACCTGTTTTAATATGCCCATTTACCATGCATTTTTACCCTATATATCTGTGTGTGTATAAATTATTGTATCTATTCCTTTTACATGTGTGTTTGTGTGTATTTTTACTTCTTTTGTATTAATTTGAACATTAATTTTATCGTGCAGCACTTTTATAGCACTTAATTTAATATGTTTGCATGTATTTCAACTTGCTTTTGCTGTGTTTTGAGCACTTATTTTATCGTGTGGCACTTTTTAATAAGCACTTTTACAGCACTTATTTTTCTTATTTAATTATTACCTTTTTACTGTGCATGTGAGTGTGTGTGTTTATGAATGTTTTTACCCTACATATCTGTGTGTACATATATTATTCTATTTATTCTTTTTTACATGTGTGTTTGCGTGTATTTTAGCTTCTTTTCCATTGTCTTGAGCACTTATTTTATCATTGTGTGGAACCTTTAATGAGCACTTCATAGCACTCATTTTAATGAGTTTTTTGCACTTTCTTTCTATTGTCTGGAGCACTTTTATCATCGTGTGTTACTTTGAATGAGCACTTTTATAGCATGTATTTTAATGAGCATTCGCGCATATTTTAACATGTTTTTGCATGGTTTGGAGCACTTATTTTATTATTGTGTGGCATTTTTAATGAGCACTTTTACAGAAGTCCTTTGAATTTTATTCTTATTCATTATTTATCTTTTATTTTTTTATTTTTTTTATTTATTTGCCTTAGCTATTTTAATATCAAGATGTCACAATCCATTCCTCTGCTGCTCTGCCAGTAGTTTTCCTCTCTCCTCCCCTCTGCTCACTCTCCCTGCCAGCCACTCCCTTCTCATCAGCCTACTCTGTTCACCTGTGCACTCAGGTGCTCCTCATCAGTATCTAGCCACTATTTAAGCTACACCAGCCCAGCGTTACATTGCCAGATTGTCTTTGTATCATGCAGAACTTTCCAGCACTCTTTTTCGGCTTGATTTCCCGGTTCCGACCCCGCTTGTTCCTGACCTGGACTCTTCGTCTCTGCCCCGGTAAACCTGTTTGCTTTCCGTCCCTGACTCCGAACCCAGCCTGTGTGTTTCCTGTTGTTGTTTCGTCCGCTCCTGTTTGGTGTCTTGTTGCTCCGACTTCTCCATGGGAGTTTACTCATCGGCCACCTTCGGAGCTTTTGCTTAGAGCTTCTGGACTGCAGCTCCGTCTAAAGACTTTTAAAGAAAGACTGTGTTCCTGCCTGCTGCCTAGTGCAGTCATCTGTTTCCAGAAGAGAAATAAAGAAAACTATATCACAGTAAGATTGTACTGCGTTTGGGTCTTCCTGATCTGTGACAGTACAATCTGGCCAAGAATGGACCCAGCACACAATCCTTCCCCGCTGAGCCGCCTCGAGAAGATTGTGGGCGTCCTCCAGCAGCATGAGGCCATGATATCCGCTGCCACAATGGAAGCCAGGCAGGCGGCAGAGGCTAATGCACGGGCGCTAACAGCATTAGCTGAACAGATGCAACAGCTAACTGCCCGACTCACGAATCCTACCGCTCCCACACCGGCAGCACCTCCACCACAGGCACTGTCTCCTCCACAACTCCCCGATGTTTCTCCTGAGCCTCGGGTGGGGACCCCTGAGCGCTATGATGGCGACCCAGAAACCTGCAGCCCTTTCCTGACTAACTGTTCCTTGCTGTTCTCCCTCCAGCCTCGCACTTTTGCCTCTGAACAAGCTAAAGTCGCATTCACCATCAACCACCTCACAGGTAGAGCTCGCCTGTGGGGAACCGCTGAGTGGGAGAGTCAGTCTCCAGCCTGCTCCTCTTTTCAGTCGTTTGCCGAGGAGCTGCGCAAGGTTTTCGGCTTGGGGGCCACCAGATCAGAGACTGCACGGGGACTCTTGGGCATGCGGCAGGGAGACCGCACGGTAGCGGATTATTCTATCGATTTCCGCACCAAGGCCCGCCAAAGCAGGTGGAACTCCGAGGCTCTGGTAGACGCTTTTCTCCACGGACTGGCGGACTACGTTAAGGATGGACTGGTCTCCCACACAGTTCCTTCGACGTTGGACGGGGTCATCGAGTTGGCAATCCAGATTGACCTGCGTTTCCAGGCACGTCGTCGGGAGAGACGCCAGGGGCCCTCTCAATGCCAGTCGATTTTCCAGACCTCAGGGGGGTCAGTCACTCCACTGAGGAGCCACTGGTGGAGTCTGAGCCAATGCTGCGTCGGCACATTCTTGACCCGGACCTCATCACTGACTTCCACCAACAACATCCCGATCAACCGTCCAGGGCCACACCACCTCCTGGAAACACTCGTCAGGGACTCGCTGCTTCACCTCGGCGCAACATCTCGGATAAAGAAGTCTTATTGGGACTATGAGAAGTTTTAGCCCTCCTCCAGACCCCTTCCATCCACCCAACTCTGTTTTGGATTTTTTTTTTTTTTTTTTTGGGGACATCAGGAGCCGTCCCTTGAGGGGGGGGTTCTGTCACAATCCATTCCTCTGCTGCTCTGCCAGTAGTTTTCCTCTCTCCTCCCCTCTGCTCACTCTCCCTGCCAGCCACTCCCTTCTCATCAGCCTACTCTGTTCACCTGTGCACTCAGGTGCTCCTCATCAGTATCTAGCCACTATTTAAGCTACACCAGCCCAGCGTTACATTGCCAGATTGTCTTTGTATCATGCAGAACTTTCCAGCACTCTTTTTCGGCTTGATTTCCCGGTTCCGACCCCGCTTGTTCCTGACCTGGACTCTTCGTCTCTGCCCCGGTAAACCTGTTTGCTTTCCGTCCCTGACTCCGAACCCAGCCTGTGTGTTTCCTGTTGTTGTTTCGTCCGCTCCTGTTTGGTGTCTTGTTGCTCCGACTTCTCCATGGGAGTTTACTCATCGGCCACCTTCGGAGCTTTTGCTTAGAGCTTCTGGATTGCAGCTCCGTCTAAAGACTTTTAAAGAAAGACTGTGTTCCTGCCTGCTGCCTAGTGCAGTCATCTGTTGCCAGAGGAGAAATAAAGAAAACTATATCACAGTAAGATTGTACTGCGTTTGGGTCTTCCTGATCTGTGACATCAAGATATATGTGAGTGTGTATATGTGTGTGTATGTATGCACTAGAGGGTCCCATGATTTTACTCAGAGACCCTGGGGGATTGGAGTATATTGATAAAAATGTAAATTCCTGTGGCCCTACCTGCCCAGTGGCCCAATAACAACATGTAAAAATGGGATTTTATCGACTTTGTAGGGTGGGGGGAATCTTTTCTAACTTTTTTTATAAAACTATTTTAAGATAACTAAAAATTTTTTAATAACAACCACTCTCCCGGGAGCTCCATGAGCCCATGCCCCTTCGGAGTACCCCTCAACCGCAGGGGACTGCGGCAAGTCTGTCTGGCAAGTTAGTTCATTGTGGATTTTGTAATATTAAGTGTGTCTGGGTCTGAAGAACACCTTAGTTAGGTCGAAATGTTGCCATACAGACACACTTTTTGAGTTTTTGTACAATTTTGGTGGATTTTATTTAATTGTTTGGAGATTTATTTTTATTTTTGTTTTTGCAATTTTGAGTTTTGAATAAAATTCTTTTTGACAAAAACAAGAATTTTGATCAGTTCTTCGGCTTTGGACCTGGATCTTTTTGAGAAGATGCCATTCAAGGATGGATGGACGGTTGTCCGGTACGGGAGGAACCAGAGCAGGAACCGGGATTGGACCGGGGCAGCAGGACGGGAAGGGGGATGGACCGAGCACCTTCCATCTCCTTCGGGGGACGGGGTCCGTTCCCTCCTACTACCCGGGCCACACAGGGATGGACCGAGCACCTACCATTTCCTTTGGGAGACAGGCTCCATTCCCTTCTCCTAACACAGACAAAATGTGAGCAATAAGACAGAGAACAGACTATCCAAAATTTATTCAAACTGTACAGATGTGCAGACAGGTACAGATCAGGATGGATTCACTGTTTAAACTGCTGTGGTCTACATGTCGGACTTTTGTAAAATAAACATATAAACCAGAAAATCTGACACTGCTGAGGTTTTACTGATGAAACACCTCAGCCATCAATACTCAGCATGTGCTGTTGACTTATTGACTGTTTCAACTCTATTTTCAATGATAGCAGGAGTTATTTATGATGTAACATCAGCATGCCTGAGCATGCTCAATAGCGAGTCAAGAAGGCATTGATTTCCAGTTTGGAAATGTCTCTTTCATTGGAGAAGACGGCTCTGTCAATTCTCGAACTTGGACTTCCAACAGTCTTCAGCCAGAGTTTCCTGGAAAACATGAGAAGAAAAAGAAATGTTAACCTGCCTAGAGCTTGTGGTATATTTTCTTATAAACATTTCATAGTATTTCAATGGTCTCTTCTAAGGTAACAGTTAAATGGGAGGTATGTGTCTGTGAGAACTTGTAATGATTCCTCTGTGTGAAGATTAACCAGTCTATAGAATCTGGCTCCTCTCTTCAGGAAGAATAAACACCCTAAAGTATTTATGACCTGTCTTAAGGAAATGGCAGGAAGTTTTGTTGAAGTTTATACCTTCCTCTCCTTGATTGGCTCTGTGTCAGGACCTTATCTCTCCTTGAGGGGCTCTGTGTCAGGACCTTTTGTCATCTCTTTCTGATTAAGTTAAACAGACACAGTATAGTCTGTTGTAACAAGACAGTGCAGAATGTTTGTTGGGGGTTTTCCGGTGGGTATAAAAGCTAGCCCAGGGAGACTCGAGGGGAATTCGGCATGGAGATTTGAAGGTTTTGGACCAGGAGATGCATCTCAAACTCACTTGTTTCTTTGAATAAAGTCCTAATTATTCAAGTCAAGTCGAGTTGCGGCTCTTTTCTTTTCAAGCATCCACAGACCAACTTCGGCAGCCACGGAAATTCACAACAAGCTTCAGCAGAGTCTGATCGACATCAGACCAGGTAAATGTGTGACAGGGATTGTCTGATGTCTCACTGGGACTCTTTCAGTGAAACTTTTTCTTGTTTTAAACATGGGCGGCAATCGAGTCAGAGGTTCTACAGTGAGAACAGAAAAATGTTAATGCAACTACTATAAGTTATAAGTTTTAACTTATGTGTTATTCTTACATTTTATATGTTATAATATAATAATGTAATAATTTTAACCTCTACAGATCTGTTGCCTTGTGCTTTACCGAAACCTGGGTCATTGAGCACATTGCGGAAACTTGACTTCACCTGCAGGGATTACACCTCCAACAAGAGGACTGCATAACAGACCGCAACAGAGCTTCCATAAACAAAGGTTGGTGTACTGATGTCACAGTCTTAAAGGAATCGTGCAATTGTCACCTGGAGACATTATTCATATACTGTAAACCTTTTTATTCACCAAAGGTGTTTGCCTTGTTTTTTTCAAGTCTGTCTTAAAATTCCTCCTCAGGCCTGTGTAACTGAGGTATTACAACACCTGATTGACCAGATAAACAACATGGCAACAAAACACCAGAGTCTCTTCTCCTTACTTTGGGGGAACACAGCAAACCTCAACAAAGAATTGCCAAGACATAAACAGCACACACACCAGGGACTATAACATTCTGGATCACTGCTTCACTGACTCATATAGAATAGAATAGAATAGAATAGAATAGATAATTTATTGATCCCTCAGGGTAAATTTTTTAACTGGAGGTATTTACATGTATTTTTACCAAACACACATCATGATCCAGGCTGCCATGTCCTCATTCTCCTTGGCCTCCTCCCTCTTGTGTCCTGTTTGGTTTTTTTTCCCTGTCTCTCTGGTGTGTGTTGGGTGGGTGTGTCGGCAATCGGAGGCGTGGCCTTCACTGCTCCCTGGACTCTGCTGCTCAGCTGCAGATCATCTTCTCATCAGCACCTCTTCAAGAACTCCTGGCTCCCCTTGCTCTCTGACAAATTATACTGACCATCGTTCACACACGTGAAACTCAATCAAGCCCGCCAACGCTTCAGCCCTCCTCCTGCTACTCTCCAACACCACCAGCCACAGCCGTGCCTTCTCCTCAGAACCAGCCCAACTCTGCCAGCTTGCCAACATTTGCGCCTAAATTAATACTCCCCAACTACCACATCCTGCCTCTGAGTCCATACTGGGTCCTTAAAGCAACTGAGACTCACACTTAACAGAATAATTTGGCCAAAATGGATCAATTGGACTCAGACTCTTATTCAGCAAGCTCTGGCTGCCCAAGGACGACTAATTAGACGTCATGAACAGACCCTGCAGGAAGTCATGGAAACCTTACGTGGACTCACTACCCATGTCACCCAGCTTGGTGCTCACTTGTCCCAGGTATCCTCCCAGTTAGATGCTGCTGCGGCCACTTCCCCTTCTGCTACTCCTCCCTCTCCCCATGTACAATTAACTGAGGAGTCACATGCAACCTCTGTTTCTCCCCGAGAGCCATTTATCCCCATACCCCAATCTTACTCGGGAAATCTGGGAGCTTGTGGGGCATTTCTGTTAAAATGCACGTTAGTTTTTGAGCAACAGCACCAGACATATGCTTCTGACAAGGCACGTATTGCTTTCATCATGGGGTTATTGACGGGTAAAGCGTCTGAGTGGGCTACAGCAGCGTGGAATGGCAACTCACCAATCTGTAACTCATATTCACAGTTTGTCCTAGAGATGAAAAGAATTTTTGATCACCCTGTCCAGGGAAAGGAAGCAGGTCAGCGCTTGTTTTCATTAAGACAAAGCACTTATCAGTTGCTCAGTATGCACTAGAGTTTTGCATTTTAGCTGCAGAGAGTGGGTGGGATCAGATCTCGTTGCAGGGAGCTTTTTTCCATGGGTTATGCGATTATGTAAAAGATGAGTTAGCTGCTAAAGATGAGACAGAAGATTTAGAATCTCTTATTTCCCTTGCTATACGCTTAGATAACCGCCTTAGAGAGCGACGCAGGGAGAGAAGATCTAGTCAGCCCCCTGTTAGGACACCACGCTTCCCAGCTTCTCCCAGCCCTGAAAGAAGCCTAGTCAAGCCTGTGCGACCACCACATGGAGATGAACCAATGCAACTTGGACGCCTTCACCTGGAACCTGCTGAACGGCAGCGACGCCGAGCCTCCAGGCTTTGTTTTTATTGTGGAGCAGCTGACCACTACCTAGCCCTCTGCACTCTTCGGCCAAAAGACAAAGCTCATCAGTAACACGGAGGTCCCTGATGAGCCACGCCATTTCTGACAAAGAGACCTCTAATCCCCGGGTTCTTCTTCAGTCCACTCTAAGCCATAATGGGGAGTCTTTTCCCCTCATTTCTCTAGTTGACTCAGGCTCCGATGATAATTTCATTGACTCCTCTTTTGTAGCTCAAGCTGGCATCCCCATAGAGTTCATTCATCCACCTGAAACGGTTGATGCTGTTGATGGTAGAACTCTTGCCCGCGTCACTCACTGTACAGTTCCCGTAACATTAATATTGTCTGGTAACCATAGAGAAACCATTAAACCATTTATCTTGCCTTCTTCCAATACTCCCATCGTTCTTGGCCTCCCCTGGTTGAAACTGCACAAGCCCCAGATTGATTGGTCACATAATGAAATCGTAAACTGGAGCCCCTTCTGTCATTCTAACTGTCTTCGCTCGGCCCTGCCTCCTTGTCACGCTCCATCTCCACCACTTCCTGAACCTCCAGATTTGACCTTAGTACCACCTGAATATCATGTCTTCGGTGAGGTTTTCAGTAAAGCCAAGGCCCTCTCTCTTCCCCCACATAGGCCATATGACTGCGCTATCAATCTGCTCCCGGGGGCCCCCCTACCCTCTAGCCGTCTTTATAACCTGTCCCGTCCAGAAAGAGAGGCAATGGAGAAGTACATTCATGACTCACTGGCTTCAGGCCTCATTCGTCCTTCCTCTTCACCTGTTGGGGCTGTTTTTTTCTTTGTGGAGAAGAAAGATAAGACTCTGCGTCCTTGCATTGATTTCCGTGGCCTCAATGACATAACAATTAAGAATAAATACCCTTTATCCCTCATGGACTAAGCCTTTGAACCCCTACACCAAGCCACTGTCTTCACTAAACTAGACCTGCGCAACGCATACCACCTGATCAGGATAAAGGAAGGAGATGAGTGGAAAACTGCCTTCAACACCCCCCTCGGCCATTTTGAGTACCTGGTTATGCCTTTCGGGCTAACCAATGCCCCTGCAGTATTCCAAGCCTTTGTCAATGATGTTCTTAGGGACATGCTCAATAAGTTCATTTTTGTTTACTTGGATGACATCTTGATTTTCTCCCGCAACATCAAGGAACACACCCAGCATGTCAGCCTAGTCCTCAAAAGACTGTTGGAGAACAAACTTTTCGTCAAGGCAGAAAAGTGTGAATTTCATGTTTCCTCCGTCAGTTTCCTTGGTTTCATTATTGAACAGGGGCAAATGAAGGCAGATCCTGCTAAGATCCACGCAGTGACTGAGTGGCCAACCCCCTCAACCCGAAAGTAACTCCAGCGTTTCCTTGGCTTTGCCAACGTTTACCGACGTTTCATTCGAAACTACAGTAGAGTGGCAGCTCCCCTCACCCAACTAACATCAACCTCTTCCCCCTTCACCTGGACTCCTGAGGCTGAAACTGCGTTCACCCAACTGAAGCATCTGTTCACCACGGCCCCTGTCCTCATGCACCCAGACCCTCAGCTCCAATTCGTGGTGGAGGTTGACGCCTCCGACGTCGGAGTTGGGGCTGTTCTCTCCCAGCGTTTCCCCAAGGACAACAAATTCCATCCCTGCATCCCGCTTCTCCCATCGCCTTTCCCCAGCAGAGAGAAATTACGATGTAGGCAATTGGGAGCTGCTAGCTGTTGTGCTAGCCCTCCAGGAGTGGAGGCACTGGATGGAGGGAGCCCAACACCCTTTCATTGTGTGGACAGACCATAAAAATCTGTCTTATCTTCATTCCGCCAGGAGACTTAATTCATGTCAAGCCCGTTGGGCTTTGTTCCTAAGGAGGTTCAACTTTTCTCTTACTTACCGGCCTGGCTCCAGAAATATCAAACCAGATGCCCTGTCCCGAATCTCTGCCTCAGACTCAACCCCTAGTAATCCAGATGTGATTCTTCCTTCCAGCTGTGTCATGGCTGCTGCTCATTGGGACATTGAGAGGGTTGTTCGGGAAGCCCAGTGCTTAGATCCTGATCCAGGTAATGGCCCACCTAATCGCCTTTTTGTCCCCTTCTCTGCACGCTCTCAGGTCCTCCAGTGGGGGCATTCGACCAAGTTGACCTGCCATCCAGGTATTCATCACACTCTCACATTCATTAAACAAAGATTCTGGTGGCACACCATCAGCCAAGATACCAGAGCGTTTGTGTCTGCCTGTAACGCATGTGCCCGCAGCAAGCCGTCTCACCAACCACCTGCTGGCCTACTACGCCCTCTGCCGATTCCATCTCGTCCCTGGTCCCATATGGCGGTGGATTTTGTCACTGGTTTGCCACCATCTGAAGGTAACACCACTATACTCACTGTCGTCGACCGCTTCTCCAAAGCAGTTCACTTTGTTCCTTTACCTAAACTGCCGTCTGCCCTAGAAACAGCTAATCTGTTAGTGCAACATGTTTTTCGTCTCCATGGCATTCCCCAAGACATAGTTTCTGATAGAGGGCCTCAGTTTGCTTTGCAGGTGTGGGGGGCTTTCTGTCAAGCTCTGGGTGCCACCGCCAGCTTGTCATCCGGCTACCATCCGCAAACAAATGGCCAAACAGAACGGGCCAATCAGGACCTGGAATCAGCCTTGCGTTGCGTTACAGCACATCACCCTGGAGCTTGGAGCACTCATTCTATCCCTTGGATAGAATATGCCCATAACTCCTTAATCAGTTCAGCGACAGGCATGTCACCCTTCATGGCTTCTCTTGGTTTTCAACCTCCTCTTTTTCCATCCCAGGAGGATGATGTGGCAGTACCTTCTGTCCAATCCCACCTGCGGCGATGTCGCCGCATATGGAAGGCTGTCCGTGCCGCCCTCCTCCGCTCTGCTGCCCGGAACCAACAGCTGGCCAATCGTCACCGCATCCCTGCCCCTGTCTATCAGCCTGGTCAGAAGGTTTGGCTCTCCTCTCGTGACCTCCCCCTCCAGGTTGACTCTCGTAAGCTGGCTCCCAGGTACATTGGACCGTATACTATCGAGAAAGTTATTAACCCATCTGTTGTCCGGCTTAAGCTCCCCCCGGCTTTGAATGTGCATCCCACGTTTCATGTGTCTCTGCTCAAGCCTGTTTCCACCAGTCCTCTGTGCCCTCCGGCCGTGCCCCCTACGCCCGCCCGTGTCATTGATGGGCATCCAGCGTTCACTGTCTGCCGCATCCTGGATGTCCGCCGGCGGGGACGTGGTTTTCAGTACCTGGTGGATTGGGTGGGTTATGGCCCAGAGGAACGTTCCTGGGTCAAACGGGGCCTTATTTTGGATCGGGATCTCCTTAGGGACTTTTACCGGGAGTTCCCTGATAAGCCTGGTAGGATGCCAGGAGGCGCCCGTTAAGGAGGGGGTACTGTCATGATCCAGGCTGCCATGTCCTCATTCTCCTTGGCCTCCTCCCTCTTGTGTCCTGTTTGGTTTTTTTTCCCTGTCTCTCTGGTGTGTGTTGGGTGGGTGTGTCAGCAATCGGAGGCATGGCCTTCACTGCTCCCTGGACTCTGCTGCTCAGCTGCAGATCATCTTCTCATCAGCACCTCTTCAAGAACTCCTGGCTCCCCTTGCTCTCTGACAAATTATACTGACCATCGTTCACACACGTGAAACTCAATCAAGCCCGCCAACACTTCAGCCCTCCTCCTGCTGCTCTCCACCACCACCGGCCGTGCCTTCTTCTCAGAACCAGCCCAACTCTGCCAGCTTGCCAACATTTGCGCCTAAATAAATACTCCCCAACTACCACATCCTGCCTCTGAGTCCATACTGGGTCCTTAAAGCAACTGCAGACTCACACGTAACACACACACACACACAGTCATGCAGATGTGGAGAGATGGTGGAGTGATGGAAAGCTGTAAGAGCTATTACAGGGTTGTAAGTGTCAGTCTGTCCCCTCTCCGCCCACTCCAGCCTCCTAGTTTCCCGCCTTGTGTTTGTCCCACCCCTAATTACACACACCTATGCCTGATTACCTCATTACCCAGTGTATTTAAACCCTTTGTTATCTTCTCGCTGTGCCACATTGTTAGTGTCCGTCCTGTCCTACTCTCCAGTGTTTTTCCTAGTGTGTTTATGGTTACTGGTTCTGTATCTTGCCTGTTTTTGCCCCTTTTTTAACCCTAACCCTCAGCCCTTTTGGATTGTCTGCCTGGTTTACCTGCTTGGATATTTGAGTACCGAACCTCTGCCTGTCATTAAAGACTGTTTATCGCTTTTTACCTGCGTCCTGAGTGCTGCAATTGAGTCCTGTCTCTGTACTGTGTAACAATAAGGACCAGAATGATGATGTTGTCTGTGTGTTATCCAGACCACATAGATAGTAAGATACTGTTGATGTCAGGTGTTCTTTGACCCCAGAAGGACAAAACGGATTTTGACTGCTGTGGCACACATATTGAAAGGGTCAGTCTTTTGTTTGATGAAGAAACTTCACAAATATTGTTCTATGTTGCACAGAAAATAAAGCATCATAGTAGCATCAAGAGCGACGTGTGGACTTAATGACCTATGGGGGGGGTGTGGTTCAACAGCTGCAGAGGAGAGTTGTGGGGAGGGCTCAGGAGAACAGCACCAGGTGAGAGTGATTGGCACACCGGGATCCAGTTAGCTAATCACTCTCTCTTCTTAACAGAGTAGGGTGCTGGAACAGAGGGAGAAGCTGGAGCAAACACACATGCAGACAGAAGCCACCACAAGACAGGCAGCAGAAAGTGGTGTAGCCTGCGAATGGCTGAATAGTGTGTGTTATGTATAGCAAAAATAAACAGAAATTCTGAAACGGTTCCTGGTCTGGCTTGTGTCCATTGCTGAAATACCCATGGTGGCATAAGACCTGTCACAATGCCGAAAGCAACACGCAGCCAGGAAAGAAAACAGTTTAGCGCATCAATTAATTCACTTCCTGGTCAAAAACTCAGTAGCTCAATAATAGACTAAGCTCCTTTAACAGGAGCAGTTAAGGAGTTTGGTATCTTGCTCAAAGTAATCTCAACAGTACCCAGGAGGTGAACTGGCACCTCTCCAACTACCAGTCCACCTTCCGTACTTTGGTCCATACTGGACTTGATATGGTCCAGTTCCCAGAACAAATCCCTACAGACTGAGCTACTGCTGGTCCCGGGAATATCACTCTGTCCCCCGTGCAGCCTTGGGACTCTATGATCACTGAATGGTGGTCAAGATAGTGAGAAGATGGACCGACGAGGCCAAAGTGTCCTGATCCATTTCTACAACTGCATTTTCACTGTTTACATTTAGTGTTTTGGATTTTCTTTAATATATAAATATCATCACTCATAACTGAAACAAACTCAATAAATATTCTTGGTTTCTGGATGATCTGACTGAACATCAGCTCAAATTTCATTCAGGATGTTGGTAAATAAGGATATTGGAGTTTGGCTCTAAACACTGTTAGGGGTTAGGGTTGGGGTATTGAACCCTGAAATGGTGTGTGTGGAAATCGACCACTACCTGGCTCCAGTCAGAGAACACACAGTCATCAGTTTGTTTATAGTCTTTACTGCCAGAATGAAAATACTACTAATGATGCAGTATGGTGGTGCATAACAGATCACTTTCTGAAATAAACACAGAAACACATTTGAGTTATTACTGATAACTAACATTAATAGATGAGCTTAATTACCATAAATGCATACTTATATATAAGTAATAAACACTACCAGTGAACTTCTATAATTGTAAAGTGACACCAAAGCCATACTACACTTTCATAATAAGACAGCCAAGCTAGCTAAGCTGGCCAGTAAGCTCAACACACAGTTTATAACCTTACAGACTAGTTGCTGGAACAACTCCTCACTGATATTGCAGGAGGTCATCAAACACACTTAACAGAAATCTGGAGAGAGAACTAGGTTTTTTCACCATATTAATCTCACAGTAGCAATAATTACAATTTACATCATCAGTGACTTCTGCACCAACAACAGCAAAACAGAAATGTGCGAAAAGAGGGGAAAAACAACCGCTCTGTACTTTCAAAATAAGAGTTATGGTTTCAAAATAAAAGTCTCTGAACCAAATGTCTCTGAACAGAAGAAGAATTCACAACAGTGAGGATAAGTGCTTAGGGTTTAATAGGTTGATGGCTGGTGGTTCCAGTAGAGCTGGGTTAGGGTTAGGACACAAACATGACCGGTTTTAAATATGAATATAAAAATTTGATCTGTTGTGATACAAGAAGTCAGTAAGAATGCTAACAAATATAGTTTTTATACTTCATGTTAATGTGTATTCTGATGCAGGACTTCAATTGGACAGTTTAAACTCACATGTCCCTGACTTTGTCCGACGGTCCCTGGATTTGACCAATCACAGTTCCCTGTTTGGTGTTCTTCACCCAACCGCTGAGTCCAAGACGCTGACCCTGATCCTCTGTGTACTGAAATAGATTCACATCGTCAGAAACTGGATTGCTGTGAAACAGATTCAGATTTCTAAATCTCTAAATCACAACACAGACAGTGTCTGTGAAAATGAAAGGAATGGTTGCATTATTTCAGTCCTACTGCACTCTCATGGTGTCAGATTATGTCTGGTTGTAAATTTCATTGCAAAATTAGATCCAGTTGCAGCAGGGCTGCCACACTGTCTGTGTGCTGCAGCAGCTATTGCAGCCTCTCTAGGGACATGTAGCTACATTGACATCACCACCACTCATGCCACATGTTGTCTCGTCACACCTGTCCTCCGCCAGGTGGTTCATATACAATGCTATATCACACACGTCAAACAGGACTTCTAAACTAAACACGCTTCTGTTTGTTGTTTAACACAGAGACCAAACTTTATTTGGAATCAGGGTTGTATGATAACATTTTAAAAAACATTATAGTAACATATTATTATGACATTATATCATAACATTATATAAGTGAGAGAAGTTTAACATGAAACTCACCATTCTGAAGCAAACACCTGACAACAAAAATCACATTTGTCTCATTAACATTACAATGTAGAGTTCATATAATCACATAATATGCAATGACTGCAAATAAAACATATTTTAATATTTCTAAATAAAACTCAAAGCTGAATCTGAAGGAATATTTATGTAATCAAGCACAAAAACAAACCAACACGTCTAGGACTTGATATATTATCTGACTAACATACATGTGATGTAACAGGTGACCTACCTTGCACGTTCCCAAAAATTTCAAAATCCACTGAAGTCAGTTTGTTTTCAGACATGACAAAGTTAAAGAGACAAAATAAAAGCACAGACAGAAACATGTCAGTCCGCCTCCAATTCAACTCTGTACTCAGCTGCATTTATTTTTAGCTCTGATATCTGACACGACTGTCAAAATAAGACTTCTAGTTCCTTTAACTTATGTCATACTAAGAGCAACTTATAATGTCACCGTGGCTTTTTCAGGGCAAAGGATGAAAATACATTGAATAATTTAAGTGATCATAATTTATTTATTTTGACGTCCCTATATTGTAATCATCAAGACATTCCTGTCAATGCCAGACAAAATAAAAGTCTGGTCAAGTAATTTACAAATTGTGTTCAAAAATAATTTGTTTATAATATCTGTGAGTGTATTTCATTAATGTTTAATACAAACTCTTTGTTTCTGTCATTCCGGAATGGCAGTTCAAACACTGAGGAGATGAGGGGAAGGGGGTACCGGTTGCAGATCGATGACACAGATGTAGGGTCTATGACAGGGGTCCCCAAACTACAGCCCCTGGGCCATATCCGGCTGCCTAAACCATTTGAGTGGCACACTTAACGATCCCAAACAATCCCTCTATACATGGCCTATTTTTTTTAAATGGCATTTTCCTATTATAAAATATCCACACTTAATGATTAAGGTTGCCATTCTAATTAAAATTTACCTTATTTACGAACTATTTACAGTAGTAGCTAATTTTCATCCCCTCACACAATGGTATATTCCATTGTGACTTTGCTCGTGATCAAGCGTCAAGAGCGCGCGGGCAAGGCGAGTTAATGGAAGAAAGCCAGACAATAAAATGTCGAAACTGTTGAGGAAACAGAAAATAGATTCAGAGTGCAGAGTTTTTAGCCCTCTGGGGACAGATTGGGTGGATCTGCCTATGTTAAGCTTGTGCTGGGCAGGACACTGAACCCACAAAGCAGACCCCAAAACAGGAGTAAATGAAGAAGGCTTTATTTGCCAAAATCAAAGTCACGAGCAGAAAAGTCAGGGGAAATCCAGGGGGGAAAAACCTCCAGGGCAGGACGACGAGGGAGGTGACAAAGGCAGGCTGAGTGCGGCGGGCAGGCAGGGCAGGTGAGTACAGCAAGACTGGAGACAAAAACAGAGCAAGGGTCAAAACAGGCATGAATCAAAAAACAACCGCAACAAGAAATGGTCAAATAAGTTCTACTGGAGCCGGTACGGAAAATTACCACGGTAGGTACGTCGATGAACTGGCAGAGTCTGGATGGGAGATCCGGAGTTAAATACTGCAGGAGGCTGATTAGATGATGAGAGGCAGGTGTGGAAGCAGAGCAGCTGAGGATCAATGAGGGAGTGGTAGAAGAAGTAGGTCAGCCACGCCCAGCCTGCACAGACAGGGAAAACAGACAAAATAGACACAGAACACGAAGGGCAGGGAAACACCAGGAAAACACAGGGTAAACAGACAAACGCACATCCTAACAGCCTAAAAGTCTAAAGTCTTGTCCTTGCTTTGCTTGAGTGCAGACGCTTCACTCCTTTTCTCTCCGCTTTACTCTCTTTTTTTCTCATTGCAATCCTTTCCTTTTGCAAAAATATTTATGGAAAGCGGGTACTGGATACCTACTGGGAGCTTATTTTATGATAGTTACCGAAGGCTATCACTATTATTTTAAACTATTTTACTTTGTGAGTGTGGCTTATCAGTAGCACAAGCCTCCACTATTGTGACTGGGATTGAGGAACTCAGCTAATAGAAGCTAATTGGCAGCAAGATGCCTCCCTTTTCCACAGATGATTACCACAAACTGCTCCAGAAGATAGCAGTACTGGAAACAAAAATTCATCGGCTCAAAGTGAACATGGAGATAAATGGACACTATGGGAATGAAACTACTCTGCCGATATCCCAAAACACTGAAAGGGAACAGGCTAACAGAAAGCTAGATAGCACCACCATGACGCGGCAGGAGCCAGGTGTAAATGGCAGTAAAGCAACCTGCCCTCCCTGGAACTCTCTTGGTGCAAAGCCAAAGCACTACAAATCGCCTCCCTCATATATAGATGTGGGAAGACGGTTATCAGGCAGAACCCAGCACCCGGAGACTCATGATGATACCGAGTGGCCTACACTGCCATCACACAGGAATGTCTCTTCAACCGCAGTACCAAGGAGAAAGCAACCATGGACCGAAGCTACTACAAAAACGAAGAGCAAATTGCCCCAAGACACAGGGATTCTACTAGAGAACAGATTTGCTCCACTTTTACATAACCCTGACTCACCAAAAGAAGGCTCATCTCCCAGCACCAGAGAAAGGTATGAGGCTAAATTGTATGCTAAAAGGCTACCGAAAGAGCTAACCATTTAGCTGTTATGCTGCACACAACTGGAACAAACTACCAGCAGAACTCAAATCAGCCCCAACTGTAAGTACTTTTAAATCCAGGTTAAAAACATTTCTCTTTTCATGTGCTTATGGCTGAGCTTTTTTAAATATTTTTTTTTTTTAATCGTAATCTTGGATTTGCACAGTAAGTCCTCTTAATTGTTTTAATATATATATATATATATATATATATATATATATATATATATATATATATATATATAATATTCATCTTTATTTTTTCTTGTTCTTGTACTTTCTTCTTTGTTCTTGCTTTTAACTGTGTGTTTTAAATTTTTTTTAAATTGTTTGTTTTTTATGCTGTTTTATGCTGTTCTTTTTAAATGCTTTGTCTTTATGTAAAGCACATTGAGTTGCCTCTTGGTATGAATTGCGCTATATAAATAAAAATGCCTTGCCTTGCCTAAAGTTTTACATATCTGTGAATATCTACAAATGGTTTATGATAGAGAGATGCGTTTTTTTGCACTGTTTTCCTGAGATTCCGCTGAGAACAGGGATGTGTGGTTTGTGTCTGTGCGACACTTCCTTGTTGTTCTATGCCACTGTGTAAAACACCAATCGAAAAATAGATGTTCGGCAGACTCCATACACAGTCGACAAATGGAAAAACGTTACTAGGCAGAATACTTTCTTTTTCAACCAATCAGTGGACAGTTCCTATGACGTATTCTAGCCAATCAAAGGAGTCTGTGGTCTATGGGGGGAGGGACAATAGAGAGAGACTGCAAGGAAAAGGCAGTTTGTCTAATCAGCAAAGATACAGTGGCGGTGCTCAAAGAATTTAACATTTGCCGACACTATGAAACTCGCCACGCCAAGGCCAAGCGAAGGGCAGCTGCAACAAATGATCATTATACAGTTGCAATCAAAATTATACAACCCCTATTGCAAATTAGGTTTATTGATAAAATTGATTTTTTTTCATTTTTGTGCAATAAATAAATTACACAAGAACAGTTTAAATAGTTCATTAAAACTACATTAAAAATAAAATTACAACGATTTTATCTAAATTAAACACAAAATGCCACTTTTAATGTGCACTGCAGTCTCAAAATTATTCAACCCCCTGAATAAAATCCCTCATAAGAGCATGCATTTGAAAATCAGGTGTTCTCTCAAGCACATCTGATGTAAATAATCAAGGGGTTTATTAGTTGCATCATTTGTGCTTGAGATACAACACATCAAATACCTGGACTGGGATTTGTTGACAGTGATGTTTGATTGCATGTTAGAAATATAGCTAAGTCTAGAGAATTGTCCAAAAAGTTAGAGAGAAGAGATCATTGCATTGCACAAACAAGGAAAAGGATACAACAAGATAGAAATGAAAGAAATGCATTGAATGTTTCTAGAGATACAGTTTGAAGCATAGTTCACAAGTTCAAAATTAAAAGGAACAGTGGTTACACTACCTGGACATGACAGAAAGAGTGAGCTATCACCAGATTCCTGAGGAGGCAGGTGGTCAAAAACACTCCAGTGACTGCAAAAGACCTACAACAAGTCTTGGTGGCAGCAGGCACTTAAGTTTCAGTTTATACAATACGGCACATAATAAACGCCGAAGGGCTCCATGCCCAGACACCAAGATGTACACCAATACTGACCCAAAAATCAGCTCCAATATGCTCAAAAACATGTAAATAAGCCGCTGAAGTTTTAAGATTCTGTTCTGTGGAGCAATGAAACAAAACTGGAACTTTTCAGGCCTATTGCTCAGTGTCATGTCTGGAGGAGGACAAATGAAGAATGTACTGAATAGAACACCCTGCCTACAGTGATGCATGGCGGTGGCTCTGTGATGGTCTTGGGCTGTTTTGCTTCCTCTAGCACTGGAAACCTGCACTGCATGAAGGGCAAGATGGATTCAATTAAGTACCATGAAATACTAGGAGGAAATGTCATGCCATCTGTGAGGAAGCTGAAGCTTGGGTGTCATTGGCCCTTCCAACAGATCAAATCTGTGTCTGGCTCTGCTTCATGTTTGCAACAGGTCATATCAGCAAACAGGTGCTCTACTAAGTGCTAAAGATGCCTGTTGTGAAGGGTTTGAATAATTTTGAAACTGCAGTAGTCATTAAAAGTGGCATTTTGTGTTGAATTTAGAGAGACCACTTAAAATATTAGTTTTCTTGAGCTATTTAAATTCTTCTTGTGTGATTTGTTTATTGCAAACAACTGAAAGCTTGAAAATTTTGTCAATAAACCTAATTTCCAAGGGGGGTTGAATAATTTTGATTGCAACTGTAATCTTCACAATAATACTGGTTGTCACTTTGGTCCATATCATTTTCTGTTATAGACTGACCCTGGGCCACCATCACAGACAGGAAAGTTGATGTGGTCCCCACCGAAAAAAGTTTGGGGACCCCTGGTCTATGAGGTGGCAGAGATGTGGCTTTGGCCTTGCTGAACACCTCCTGGAAATCCTGGAATTCAGCGGGGACCAGAGACAGGTCAGGAGGAGAGCTGGAGACAGGTGAAGACAGAGGCTCGGAGGTGTTGCGTTCTTTAAGATTTGGACCCCAAAGCAGAGAGACACAGACGCTCTGGTGAGTGGAAACTGAAGAGACTTTAATAACATGAACCAAAAAACTAGATCAGGCAGGCTGATGAGGCAGGGAGCAGGCTGGCAGGAGGATATCTTCTGAAGCGCAGGGGAACGGCATGCAGAGAGAGAGCATGGAATAATTTGACAATGAGCAGGAGTGAAGTCCAGGCTTAAGAGGTGGAGGAAATGGGCTGAGTAAATACAGGTGTGCCTCTGCTGCCAACAGGAGGAGCCAGCCACACCCCCTGCCACACACAAGCTCTGCAAGAAAACAGAAATGGGAGGGGGAACAGAGAGCACAAAAAGAAAAAAAAAAACACAACAGCCAAGACAAACTAAACTGAACCATAACAGGAGGCTTGCTTTGACGCAGATCTGGTGACAGGAGGGGCTCCACCCCAGGATGTCCCCCATGGACCAGGAGAGACCCATGACCAATGGCTGCAGAGGTGATGGGTAACTGGAGAGTGTCATGGTGATTGCCAGAAATCAGCATATGAACTGGGGTGGTCTGGTGGGTCACTATCCCCAGCAGGTGGCCATCCAGGTCATGGGCCAGGGTAAGGGAACTTGGCCCAGCTCCAGGTGGGTTGCCAACTTTTTGTCCATAATACTGATGTCAGCCCCAGAGTCAAATAAACAGGCCAGGGTGTGGGCACCACCAGGCAGAAGGAGACAGGCATGGATCAGTTGTCTTTGGGTAGGGGGAAGTTTGGTCGGGGTATGACTCATCAGGACTCCCCTACTTACTGATGCGCCTTGACTTTTGCTGGACAACTGGCAAGGAAATGGACCAATCAAGTGTAGATGGAAGTTCATACAAAACCAACTCATCCTAATCCATGTGTCGCACGTCTGCTGCCACCATGGGTACTCCAGCAACTGGTACGACACAGATTTTTAAAACCTCTGAACTACTGCAGCTACAAACAAGTCACAGTAAATATGAGGCTACACACCTGCAAATGAATTATATAAAATATGAACCATGTGCATTCATTAACAACCATAACCCAATCAGATCACGAGAAAAGACACACATGACAAGAATATTTAATTTAACGGTTTAATGGAAAATCTGGAGGTTTGGATAATATGGGTTAGGGTTAGGGGGTTAGATGAGGGGAGGGACTCCACCCTATTACTTAAATGATGTATTTAATTCAGTCACAGATATGTTAATCCAGACAGGAACTGCATTAGTCAGAACAAAGTAAAGATGAAAACTATCAGCAATATAACAATAACATTGGGTCTAAACTGACTGCTGGTTCTGTCAAGTGAACCCAGCATTGATGGTGATACATTGTCTTTTTTAGTGTTATGAGACATGTTTTTTCTCTTCAGTCTTGATCTGTCATCTGTCTGATGTTACCATCAGGATAAAATGTCCACTTAACTCGTTTTCAGGTTCAGCTTGAAAAACACTGAAGGTTTGACAGTGGGCTAGAACTTTATCATTTCTTTCCCAGTCATACCAATACACTTTTTCTCCCAGCTAATCCAGTGATTAAGATGATGTTTCACTTAAACCATTGCTCTGAAGATGAAGGACAGTGCAGCTCCTGAAGCCAAACCCAGAGACAGAAAGAAAGCCATGATGGTGCCAGCTGTTTCTGCTTCATGAGGAAGAACATTTCTGCAGAACAACACAAGATAGTTATGATTTATTATGTAGTTTATTACAAAATATTTAACAATTATTATTTGAGTTTATTTCAACACTTTTATTTTTAAAATTTAACCTTTAGTTAACCAGGAAGGGTCCCATTGAGATTAAAAACCTCTTTTTAAAGGGAGTCCTGGACAAGACAGGCAGCAACACAAACTAAGAACAAGTCACTTAAATATTCAACATAATCGTTTATTCATTTTCTTCTCTGGGTTCCAGTTGTAGAGTGTTAGTGTCTTACCTTGGTCCGAAGCACATGCAGAGGCTGGCCAAGTATCCATTACTGAAGGCAAAGAGGACCATGAAGAAAATGAACCAGCCATCATGATGGAAGAAGACGGGCAGGTGGAGACGAGGGTGGACGTTACACAACATGAAGAGAGGGATGAAGATGAGGCGACACACGATGGAGACAGGAAGTAACAGACTGTCCTTCTGTGGCTGCAAACAAAGCAGATCAATTGATCAGTGAACCGGGTGGAGACATTGTATGAACCTGGTGGAGAAAAACTGTATGAACTGGGTGAAGACAAGGTTACGTTACATTATGCTAACGTTATGCTAGTGTTATGATATAATTTGACAGGTTACGATATTAATCATTTATGTTTGACTGTAAACTTACCCACATACAGATGGCCGTTAAGCTCCGCCCACCCCAATCACACAGGTTAAAGAGCAGGAAACAGCTGACTGGGATAAAGTACTGGTCTGGTAGAAAAAAACAAAACAAAACAGAAAAAGTAATCAGTAATATTAGTACCAAAAAGTATATATCAGTGTATTCAAGTGGAACATTAATTAAGACGAGTGGAGGAAAGGTTTAGGGTTCAGGGTTAGGTGATGATAACAGCAGTGTCAAAGGAAATGAGTCCAAACCCAAACTTTGATCAAAATATCAACCATGATGTTAAAGTAATGCAGCACAGTCCCTCACAGTCCACCAAAGTCCACTATAGTCCCCAACAGTCCTTCACAGTCCACATATGAAGAATATGAAGAGATTGATTAAGATCCAAACTTGATCTACATCACACTTGGATGGATGACAACTGTGGGCTTTCATGGCCTAAGTGTTAGAGATGCAAGAAAGCTTCTGTCCTGCTGAACCAGGTCCCAGTTTGGGTTCTGTGGATAGACTCTCTGAATCAGAATCAGAATCAGAATCAGGTTTATTGCCAAGTAGGTTTGCACTTACAAGGAATATGATTTGGTGTAGTTGGTGCAGAATAAACATTTAAGTGAAAAATATAGGATGATAAAAAACTATAAAAAGTATTTAAAAATATAAACAATATAAATATATATATAATATCTTCTAAAACGAAAGAGCTGTGCAGAAATGTGCAAGTATATCACCCGTAATAAGAGTGAGAGTTCACAGTATATTCACAGAATACTATAAATGTGCAGGTATACAACAGGATGAAGTGGTCCCAAATAAATAAAGGCTGTGCATTAATGTAACGCAGAACGCAGGAAGTCTCTCTCCACATTTAGGCTCCTTAAGGTGCTCTTGAGCAAGGCTCTTAACCCCAGCTGCTCCAGTATTTTCCGGCTTAGGGAAAGCCAGTGGATTGTTTGGACTCTAATCAAGAATGTTGAGATCATTTCCAAAAAAGTTGATTTGAGAAAGACTATTTAAATCCTAAACTCTGAACAGAACCTCTTCCAGGTCAGGTGTGCAGCACCAGTTATCATAGCCCAGTTAAAAGAGAGCCAGCATTCCTTACATTAAGCTCATTTCATAGAACATCACTCAGCTACGAGTACATATGTATAACTGTCTCCTGATATCTCCACTAATCAGATAATTGGCGATTCAATCCCCGGCTCCTCTGGACTATACGATATTGAAATCCCAAATTGTTTCCAAAGGCTGCGCCATTGCTGTGTGAATGTGAATGTGTATGATTGGTTAGTTCCTGAGAACTGATTAGCAGTTGGCACCTTGCAAGGCAATGCCATTAGTGTGTGAATGGGTGAATAAGATATGTAGAGTAGAGCACTTCGAGTGTTCAGAACACTCTAAAGTATATATAAAAATATAATTACAGTCCATTTACCATGTGTGCATCTTTACACTGGCATTGTTGATTTAAATGTTTGACTTTTCAAAACAAATAAACAACAACCTGCAGAAGTAAAAAAAGAAGTCATTTTCTGCTTTCTGCATGTATACATGCATGCATCCATCACATCATTATTCAGACAGGAAGTGACCTGTTGACTCACCCCAAGAGCCCTCATCTGCAATGGTGGATTTTGTGTCAGCGGTGATGGCGGGAAACATGCCGATGGTGATAGTGAAGGTGAAACACACAGACAAAGCCAACAGCCAGATCTAAAGGTCAAAGGTCAGCAGGCAGGAAAGGGTTTACACACATGATCAATCAGCGTCATTATTGGTCATGTAAGAAAATGTAACATGGGTACGGTTAGCATGTTTCTGCCATGTTAGCTCATGACAGCTGTTATTTACTCACCGTACACTTTGGCTAGTTCTGTTAAACCCTCACAGCCCTCTTATTCTTTTAGCAACTTCCTCACTTAAATCCCACTGTTGTCTACATGTTACTTGCTTCTTCTAGTTATTGTACATTAGCTTAGCAATTAATTAGCTTAGCAGTTAGCAATGGCTTCTATGTCTCTTCCTCTCCCACTCTGTGTGTGAAATGTTCTGCTCTTCCTCTGTTACCCAAACCACCCGTCCCTATCTGAGATAATCAGTCAATAAGAAATCTGACCAGATCATTCAGAAAATGTTCAATGCATTTGTAACTCTGACCTTCTTAAAGATTCCAATCATAGAAACATTTTGCCGTATGTTCAGATCAGCTGCTTCATCTGAGCAAAGAATATGAAGAAGAAGAAGATAAAGACGTTAAAGAACAACAAGAGAACAAATACGATAAAGAACAACAAGAGAACAAAGATGATAAAGAAAGAACAAGAAGGGGAAAATCCACATTTATTATTGAAATGTGAGGCTACAGGTTTAAAAGGGGCTGCTCTGCCCCAGAACAGCTTTAACATTCAGAGTGGACTGTGTGGGGGCTTTGCAGTCATCAAGAACTCTTTGTGCTGTTGTAGTCACAGTATTTTGTTTGAGATATTTTTGGTTTGTAAATCCTCACTGATAGTTGTATAAATATTTTTATACATATAAATGTTTTTATACAACTATACACCTGAGTTTTTAAAAAGTTTGAAACAGAAGCCTGTGGCACACACCATGTTGAACCACCATGTTTCTACAGTATTTCAGAATGGACAGTGTCACTGTGCTTTTTTTTTTTGTACCTTGGTTCATCAGATTCACAGAGTTGTCCTCGTTTGATTTCTGCTTCCTGTTTCTCTCCTGATAAAACTGGAAAAACTCCTGAAAATCACAAGAAAAACATTACAAACCATGCACTCTGATTGGAATGATAGTAATGACATATGTGTCCATCAACCAGTCATAGCTCAGTTTGTTGTGTAATGAAACTGTGATGTATCAACCTGCAGTGGTGTCACATTTAAACAACCTCACTTCCTGTGTGCATGTGTGTTACCAGTTTAGGTAGCAGGACATAAGAGAGGACGGCCAGAAAAATAACAACACAGGCGGTGATAAAATAACCAAATGCTGCATCCTGAAGCTCTGAACCACCTACAGGAGAGGAAGGAAGGGAGGAAGGAAGGAATGAAGGAAGGAAGTGTCACTGATGTAATATCAACATCAACAATGTCATCATATAATATCAATATCAAGTTATTTATCAGACTTGCGATGGCGCAGATCATGGCAAAGGCAGCGAAGGTTCCAGCGAGTCCCTGACCGCTCATGATGGGAGTCGTATATGAAGTCGGCAGCAACCCAGCCATCCCAAATAGACTGCCCTGTAGCACAGCACCGAAGGCTGTTAACAGACAAACAAACAAAGAAAGAAACAAACAGATCAACAAAGAAACAAACAGATCAACAACAATCAAACAGATCAACAAACAAACAAACAGATCAACAAACAAACAGATCAACAAACAGCTAAACAAACAAACAAACATATCAACCATCAAACAAACAGAGACTCACAGTTGATGATGATGATCTTCACCATGGTAATGGAGAAGAAGGGCAGTGGCTCCATCTGAACTTTGACGAGGATTGCGGTGACAATGAAGACGAACATGATGACAAGCAGACTGCCCATCACACGCAGACGCTGAGAAATACTGTCAAAGAAGAAGAAGCTCAAGGATCAGCTGAGAGCTGTGGAAAGAAGAAAATCTGAACTGGGATTAGTTTGATGAACTGAACTGGGATCCGTTGATGAGAATAAAGTAACTCCTCTCTGAAAAGTCCTCTATTAATGCTAAAACTACACACAGCAGCCCTGAAGAACATCTGGAGCCTTTGCAATGTTTTCCTCCAGACTCTCTATAACTCTGTGAACCCTGGAAACTCTTCTATAGTCTTTCCTGAGGGACCAAGGACCACAACTTGAGAACCTAATCACCAGAGTTCTTCTTTGTTGGTGTTGCGTTGTCATACTTACAGTGAGTGCAGGAAGGAGTTGAGGCAGGTGCAGAGGAGCAGCGGCAGCATGGCGCACATCGTCATCACATTGTTGAATTTGGCTTCCAGAATGCTGCGATGCTCACTTACTGCATCTGTACGATTGGCTGAAAAATCAACCAAAGAGGAGTCCTTCAGACGGCTGGTGAAGTACTGTAGAAACAAACAGACTTTGGTGTTAATCTGTTGAAATCTTTATCAAATCCTGTGGTTAGATTCAACCAACAATGTGTCACATCACCGGGTTCTGTCTGAGATTTCTGTCTAGACATACTCTGTATTGAAAGTGAGAACCTCTGTTATGTTTGGACATTTAGAAATAAAACTGAATTGAATTGGTGCATCTCTCAATACTTTCTGACTTCCTGTCAGTGGCACTCAGCCCATTGGTTCCTGCTAAAGACAAAACACTTAAATTAAAAACATGGCTCAAACAGTGGGAAAGCCAGACACACTGAGAAGGAGTTGACCTTTTATAGATTAGATTAAATTTATTGTCATCACAATGTACAAATTACTGAACCAGTGATATGAAGTACGTAGTAACACAGTCCCCAAATATTTTGTTCTTAGGCTGCCCCCAACAATCACATTTCAAAGAAGAACATCTACGACAAGTTAAAAACATTAGATAAAAAAAAGTAATAATATAAACACTTCTTGTGTTATTATTATATTATATATTATTGTGTTATATCTTCAGTTATTATTTCAGCTTTTGTTTTTACTCAACATGTGAACGTTTAATTTTTCTCTCCTTCACAATAAAAGCTGGTTCAGAGCAGAAAATGAGGTGTGAATGGAGAACAGGAAGTGATGTCATACCACGGTGGCGGTCATGAAGAAGTTCCAGGGCAGCAGCGTTCCCAAACCGAGCATGAAGAAGATGAGCCAGACGCCAAAATACCTTCAGGAAGCATGTTTTCAAAGTAAGAGTAAGATTTTAAAGTTTTATTGTGAAGCTGACAGGAACAGGAAGTGAGCAGAGGACTGTTCAGTCAGTTACAGATCATTATCTGATCTTCTGATTATGTTCACACAAACTACAACTTAAAAACCAGAGTAAGCAAGTCCTAAACATTTAACAGCACCTGTTAATCAATCAATCAATGAATTGGTCGGTCTTCGGTCGGTCAGTCTTTGGTTGGTCTTTGATTGGTTGGTCCGTCAGTCAGTTAATGATTGATTAATGATTCATCAATAAATTAAATGAACAGAAAATACTGAAGTTGTTTTTCACTCACTTGTCTTTTGGTGAACTGATGGCCATTTTACACTAAAGACGTCCTGTGAGAAACAGAGAGGGATTTTTACATCAGTTTAAGTTTAAAATAACTCATCTCCTGTTTCAATGAAAATTCTTCACAGCGTTGTTTTTGGTGTGATTTTGTTGCCACTATGATTGTTGTTGTTGTTGCTGTCATAGTCTTTGTTTTTGTTCTCATTGTTGGAGTTGTTTTTGGTGTTGTTTCGTTATGACACTTTTCAAAGTAATTGTTCTACATACAGATTCCTTGTTGCCATGCCAGTGTCTCCCACAGCTCAGATATGATGCTCAAACATCACAAAGTGAGACATTCAGGGACAATCTGAAATCTGAAACCTAATGGCTTCAAACCACAACTCACTGGTTTATGTCAACCTGCTGTTTCCTGTGAAAACATGCAGCTGCTGATTATCAAATTTCAGATTCAAGAATGTCCTTGAACACACCACACTGAGATCATTTTGGTTCAGGATTGAAAAACTGTCATCATGTGTTGTCCCACAGGGAGGAAGTGAATCTTTCAGAAACATGTCAAAATTCAAAGAAACATGAATAAAATACAGACAAGTTAAAAACTGAATATATATTAATACAAACAACAAAATTAGAAAAAAAAGTGCATGTTTTACCTTGAATGTTGCTGCGGGACGAGAACAGAACGATCCAGATGTTCTTTCTTCAAAAGTGTTCCCTGTCAGTCATTAACAACAACCGGCTTCACTTTTTAAATTCTGTTTTCTATTGAATCTGCAATGGTTTGAATCTTTGGTCATTTTTCTGAAGTTTAAGTTTGTTTCTTCTTCACTCTCTGTCAGTCAGTCTTTCCCTCCAGTCAGTTGTGAAATCTTTCTTCCTGTTTTTCTGTCACGTTTCTTTAAATCATCTTTCCCTTCTCTTCCTCTGATCGTCTGTGCCTCTTCTTTCTGTAGTTTCAGCAGATTCACTTCTTCAGTCTGCAGTGACCTTGGACCTCTGACCTCTGATATCAGTCAGTTCAGTGGACTTTGTTTCTGTGTAAATGATAACAGAATAAAACAAGCCCACAGTTCAAGGAACAAAACAGATTACACAGCAGTCAAAGTCTGGACTCACCTTCCCCTTCAGTGTTTAAATTTGGATTATTTTCTACATTGCAGAAACAATGAGAACATCGAACTATGAAAGAACAAATATAAATGATGGTTTGTTTTATATTTTAGATTGTTTTCAAGCTTTGCACACTCTTCATTCTCTCATTCAGCTTCAAGAGGTTTAAACACTGAACTAACGTTGAATGATACGTGAGGATGCTGTTCTTAGACTTTAGTTCAACCTTCAACACAATCATCCCCCAGCAGCTGATAAAAAATAAAAATGGACTGTCTGGGCCTGAACACCTCACTGTGCAACTGCCTGCTGGACTTCCTGACTGGGAGACCATAGGCAGTCCAGGTTGGCAGCATCCAGCACCATCACACTGAACAGGGTCCCCCGAGGATGCATGCTCAGCCCCCTACTCTTCACCTTGCTGACCCACGACTGCACACCACACACACACAGCTCCAACCTCTACATCAAGTTTGTGGACGACACCACTGTGGTGGGTCTCATCAACCACAACGATGAGGCAAACTACAGGAAGTATGGAGGCTGCACTGCATCCTGCCGTAAGATCCTGCAGCACATAGTGAGAGCAGCTGAGAGGATCATCGGTGCCCCCCTTCCCTCTCTCCAGGATATTTATGACACGTGCCTTCACCCAGCCTTCAAACTGCTTCTTCAGTCTCCTGCCATCTTGGAGGACAATGAGGAGCCTCCAGGCCAGAACCAGAACCAGCAGACTGAGAGACAACTGCATCCATCAGGTTGAACTCTCTCTCACTCTCTCTTACTATGCACATATTTAACTTCTTTGCACAGGTTTATTTTGAATGCAGATTTAGGGTTAACTTCAATGTATGTTTATTGTAGTATAGGTTAATCTTAATGCATACTTACTTTGTGTTTACTGTGTCTTATGCTGCTACTGGATGCTTGAATTTCCCTTGGGATCAATAAAGTATCTATCTATCTATTTATCTATCTAGTCAGTCAGCGTCATGAGGTTTAAACGATGAACTAACAAACCATAACTCTGATCTGTGGTGGAATCCAGGATCTGGTTTCAAAATCCTCTTAAAAGATTCAATCATCAGAGAGCTTTAATGTTTCTCATCAGTCAGGATTTTATTACAACAGAATAAATTCATCAGGCGAGTCACTAACAAACGGACAAATTAGAAGAGGGGGAGGCAGGTCATGTGGTCACTCAGCTTTGGTTCTCTTCACAGCTCCCGGTAAACGGTCCTGAAATCTGAAAACACAAATAGTCTCTTAAAAGGTTTAGTGTCTGACGCAGTGCAGGGGAGCCACATGAGCGCTGTCTGGCACCATCCATCCCCAAAACGTGAATATATCTCTTAGTGCTGAAAAACATGATGAGATCATGATGATGCAGGAAGTAGTGCTTACTGTGATGTCTCATGTTGCACATTATCTATTATTCAAATTAACAAACTTCATTTAGGGGGGTGCTGGAGCCTATCCCAGCTGGCTTGGGTGAGAGGCGGGGTACAACCTGGACAAATCAAAAATGTCTTTGGACTGTGGGAGGAAGCAGGAGTACCCAGAGAGAACCCACGCAGACATGGGGAGAACATGCTAAATCCACACATATTATATTATATTATATCATATTATATTATATTATATTATATTATATTATATTATATTATATTATATTATATGACAAGCTGACAACCTCTGTGTGAAACGTCCTTCTCTTCTGTTTTTACAAACTTACAACTGAGTTGTAGTTTCATATAATGTAGTCTGTTCTCTTTATATGATGCAACACAAGGTAATCAAGTTACATCATTTTAATTTGACGTGCTTGGATTGGGTTAATGACTATATTTTTTTTTCCAACAGTTGAAAGTCAGGGTGAAATGTAACTCAAGAGTTGTGTTGTTCTCAAACATGGAACCTCAAACCTTCAAAAACAAAAGAATCACACTCAATGTTTGTTCAGGAATTAGCTCAGTGTTGCCCTTCGTGGTCCAAAGCTGTCCTTTTTTTAAAAAATTCTATGCTTCAGTTATAGGTGTTTCTATCTGCAGAGTGTAGCAGAGTGGTTCTACAAGCAAATCAGTGCATTCATTGGATGGTTTCAGAGAGTTACAAGGGTCTGTAAATGCAATTAAAACAACTGGCTACAGCAATTTATTGATATTAGAAAATGTAAATTTTACTTTTAAATACTTCAGTACAAATGTTGTGTTAAATAATTTAAGTGATGTATGTGTACACATATAAATCACAAGCCAAAACAGCACTAAATTTGGCTGAATTATAAAAGGTATAAGTGGTAACATGAAGAGCTGTTTGGGAACCAAAAGAGCCGGCTCTTCTTGTGGAGCTAAGCCAAATGATCTGACTCACTAAGAAGAATTCCCATCCCTATTCCCTTCCCATAGTGTTGGTCTAGATTACCCTGTCTGTGCAAGCTGGGCATGGCTGACTTAATTTCTCCTGCCACTCCTTTACTGATCCACACCTGCTCTGCTTCCACACCTGCAGCATATAACTCCGGTTCATTCCTTCCAGACTCTACCAGTTCGTTGTTCCTTTGCGGTAACGTACCAACTTACCAGCTCTGAGAAACCTTTTTGAAGAATCTTTTTGGTCTTTGTATATTTGGATGCTTGCCTTGATGCTCTTCTGTCTGCTCTGTCCTCCAGCCCTGCAACGCTCACCTGCTCCACCTGCTATGCTCAGCCTGCTTTGTTTGTTCTCCAGCCTTCACCCTAGTGCCCTGAAAATATTCTTGGACTCCTCCGTCTCTCACCTTCTCCCCTGTTGAGCTATTATTGTCACTTTTGTTGTAAATAAACCTTCTAAGCCTACTCCTGCCTATTGTCTGCGTTGTGGGTTCAGTGTTTTGTCTTAAGCTCACACTTACCACAGGGTAGGGGTCTCATTTCTACCACTGGAGATCAACAAAGGTTTGTATGGTCTCATCTTAGTCGATGTAAAGTCGTTTTGTGTTTTCTGCCTCCGGAGCTGCAGAGCCTAGATCCATGACTAAAACTCCCCCTGTGATGCTGGTCCTCATGGAATATTATTTATTATTATTAGCCTAAACTGAAATGAATCAGTGACTACAAACTGTAACCCTGTAATACTATCACTGAGAAAATAATCAGATTACTATAACATGTTACTAATGAGCTCAAACAGGAGATAAAAACACAAGGATGGAACATGTTCTGTGTTCTGATGTGAACTCACTTGTGCAGCAACTCCTCAACTTTGGACCGGACCAACTTGATGTACTGATCGATCTGTGTCTGCACACACACACACACACACACACACACACACACACACACAGTTAACAGCAGGATTCATGGTTCTGGTTTTGGACTGCTCCGGGCTTTAAGATGTGTTTCAGGTTTAGTTTGATTTCCAAAACCAGGACATCAATGCATGTCAGGCGGCACAGTTGATTTTTCTACCACAACATGTCCAGAATTTATGAGCCCACATGATCTGACTCTGGGTCATTGGTTAAACATCAGCTGCATTAAGTTATTAATTTAAAAAATGTGCTGATTTGACATCAGCGTTCATCTACTAAAGACTACTGTGAGGTATAAAAGCTGATTTCTGTTTGAATGGGTGAAGCACTGAAGATTTGGTTAGATGTATCACTTGAACATTTAATTTGGATGAATAATTACAGAGAATTAACAGAAGTGTAAACATGTATAAAAAAAACTACATCAGATGATCCTGCAGTACCTTTTTCTTCTGGTAAATCAGCGGTGTGCTGAAGAGAATGATGTCAGCTGGTCAGAAAGAGAAAAGACAGATTTGTTTCAGCTTAAAGTTTCCAACAGATTTCAATCAGAGGAAGAAGAAAAAGACTTACCAAGGATCAAGATAGTGACGCCATTAAAGACGGAGCCAATGTACGTCATCATCCACATGACTGCAGCCAGCTGAAACATTTAGACAACATTTAAAGAACAAACAGATGAAACATTAAAGAACAAACAGTTAGCACCATTAGCCACCACGCTAACCTTTAGAGAGTCCACCAGGTCTTCGACCAGCAGCAGCCTCCTGGTCTGACTGCTGAACCAGTTCAGGTGGACCAGAGCCCGATCAGCCAGCAGCCGAACAGACTCTGATGACACAGAGATGTCCCTCTCCAACAGAGACCTGAAAGAGGACAAAGATAAATAATTCACATAAATAATAATTAAAATATTTTTAAAAATAATTTACATCAACAGGTTCTGAGCTGTTGTAACTTCAGTAACTGAACAGATGAACAGAACCAGAACAAACTGTTACCTGAATGGATGACCTTCGTCTGATTTCTGGACAGCCTGGATCACTGATTTATAAACCCTACAGACACGAAGCAGAGATGATGACATCATTTCCTGTTTCCATGTTTTAATAATTGACTTTAGCAACAACCTTCATTCATCTTAAAACGGTAGTGCATGGTGCATTGAGGGATATGCTTTGTTCTGATTGGTTAGTGATTGAGCAGGTGACCCGTCCCCTCACCTGAAGGTGATGGTGACACAGAGACAGGTGAGCAGCAGGTAGGACACCACACTGATGACAGACAGTGTTGCCACTGAGAGAAGAACCAGCAATGAAAAGCCAAACACTGCCGCCGTCTTCTTGGGTTCTTTCCATTGGATGAGCTGTGAGACTGGAGGGGAGATTTTTAGTTTAGGCCGCCATGTCTTTGTGAGACACAGAGAAGGTGAATGGATGGTGTTTGCATGTGTGGGTCCTCCACATGGAGGAGGAGGTGTGATGGTGTGGGGCTGTGTTGCTGTTGACACACTTAACCAGCATGGCTACCACAGCATTCTGCACAGGCATGCCATCCCATCTTGTTTGAGCTCAGTAGGACCATCATTTGATTTTCAGTTGAATTCATTTATTTAGTGCCAAATCATAACAAAAGTTATCTAGATAGATAAATAGAGAGACAGACGCAACAAAACAAAAAACAACTATAAACTGTAATGGAGATATGGTAGCAATAATAATAATAATAATAATATATGTAGTGGACGTCATCAGGACCACAGCAGTAGCCACGATCCATGAGAACCTGACAAGGCGAGAGAGCACAGAAACTCCGGGGAAGAAGTGATGTTAGCAACATGAGAAGAGCCCAGTGCATCATGGGAAGTGTAGTCATATAGCAGCATAACTAAGGGATGACCTGAGCCAGCACTAACTATAAGCTCTGTCAAAAAGGAAAGTCTTAAGTCTACTCTTAAAAGTATTGACCCGTCTGCCTCCAGAACCCAAAATGGTAGTTTGTTCCACAGAAGAGGAGCTTGATAGCTGAAAACTCTGGCTCCCAGTCTAATTTTGGAGACTATAGGAACCACAAGGAACCCTGAAGAACCATGAGGAACCCTGAAGAACCACAAGGAACCCTGCATTCTGAGAGCGCAGTGTTCTAGAGGGGTAGTAAGGTACTATGAGCTCTTTAAGATATGGTGCCTGACCATGAAGAGCTTTGGAAGAACAGTGTTGTAATACATTTTTAATTATATTAAGTGTATTATATTATTATTTAAGTGATTTTCTGGATACTCAAAGACACTTAACATTAATAACATCAACAACATCAAACATCCAACAGTACATCAAAAACACATTCGACTGTTTTTGTCAGAGATTTGAATGTTGGAAGGTCGGTACGTCACGGATGTGTTTGTGGAGAGAGTTCCAGATGGAGGAGGCAGCTACAGAGAAGGCTCTCGGAAGATCCTGCAGAAGAGCCTGCTGAAGAGCCTGCAGAGGAGCCTTCAGAAGAGCCTGCTGAAGAGCCTGCAGAGGAGCCTTCAGAAGAGCCGGCTGAAGAGCCTTTCGCGCAGCTGAGTTCTGGATGTACTGAATGTATCTTTGGCATGGTGTGCCGTAGAGGATGCTGTCGCAGTAGTCAATTCTGGAGGTGATGAGGGCGTGAATGAAGGAGAATGATGGGCGGAGTCGGGCAATGTTCTTGAGGTGAAAAAAGGCAATTCTGGTGATTTGATTTCTGTGATATTCAAAAGAGAGGTCATTGTCAAAGACGACTCTGAGGTTCTGACTGTGAGGGGACGGAGACAGGGTGGAGTTATCGACAGTGAGGCAGAAACTGTGTTTAAACAGTTTTAAAGAGGCATTTAGGGCAGATGATGATCAGGTCTGATTTGTCACAGTTGAGTTTGAGGAAGTTAGTCTGCATCCAGGATTTGATGTCAGTGAGGCAGTTGGAGAGAGTAAAGTGAGTGGTGGAGCTGATGGATTTGGTGGAGATATAAAGCTGGACGTCGTCAGCATAACAGTGGAAGTGGAGACCGTGGTGGCAGATGATGTCGCTAAAGGGAAGCATGTAGAGTACGAAGAGAGGACCAAGCACCGAACCCTGGGGGACGCCTTGGGACAGAGGAGAGGTGGAGGAGGAGCAGTTGCTAATGTGGATCAATTGTTGTCTGTCTGGGGGATATTATGATAAGCCAGGAGAGTGCAGTGATGCTGAATGAGAATTTAAGGCAGGAGAGAAGAATGGTGTGGTTGATGATGGTTATAAGCAGAAGAATTCTAAATTGCATTCTAGATTTAACAGGTAGCCAATGCAAAGAAGCCAAAATGGGAGAAATTTGATCTCTGATCTTGGTTCCTGTCAATACACGTAGAGCAGCATTCTGAATTAGCTGCAAAGTCCTCAGAGACTTATTGGAGCAGCCTAATAAGAAGTTTCAAGTTTATTGATTATATTCAGGTTAACAAGGTCAACAATGCAAGAGAAATCGGTCAGCTCAGCAATAAGATTGTATAACAAATAGAAATAAGCTAAAGAAGTAAAATACAATACTATTTTAAAAAATTCAATTTTTTTTATGTCCTTAAGGCAGTTTGAAGCTTAGCTAACTGATAAGTTTCATCAACCTTGATCGTAAATACAATTGGGTGTGAAAATTAATGGAGTGATTCCTAATAATGTTCCCTAAAGGAAGCATATATGAACTGAATAGAAGTGGTCCTAGCACAGAACCTTGTGGAACTCTGTGACAAACTTTGATGTGCATGGAGGATTCATCATTGACGTGAACAAACTGAGATCGATCTGAAAAATAAGACTTAAACCAGCTTAGGGCGGTTCCTTTGATGCCAATTACATGTTCCAGTCTCTGTAAAAGAATTTGATGGTCAATGGTGCTTCAACAGGACATGGACATGAGTCCTGAACCAACCCTTAGTTCTGCAGATACAGGCCAAGACTGCCAGAGGACTTCCCATGATGCAACAGATGGCTCCACCATGATCCACCATGACCCACTAAGACCCACCATGATCCATCATGACCCACCATGATCGAATAGCACTCAATAGCAGCAGTAGTCAGATTTTAAACAGGAAGAAATTAACTGTGTACTGATGAAATATGTTCATCACAGTCCATGAACAACCAATGTAATCCGTTTAGTTTAAAGATTTGTATATGTGTGCAGCATACAAAGCAGAACTGTGGACATGTGACATATTTAAGGATTAAAAGGGTTAAAAAGTCCTCAGGTCTTTGTGTGATTCAAATCCTGCACCAGCAGTAAGCAGCTTTTTGGCCTGAACAACAGTCATCTGAGCAGGTTAGCTAACAGCAGGACAATAGAGCTTTGTGTCTGAACACAGCTTCAACAGCATGCTAACTAACAGGCTAGCAGCTTCAACAGCATGCTAACTAACACGCTATAAAACATACAGGATAGTAAGTTTGCTGGTACACAACTAGCAGTTTGCTAGCAGCTTACAAATACCATGCTAATCAGAATAACGAAGGTGGTGGTCTACAGGGTTAATGAACTGGTCCACTTGGTTAACACTCCCTCTGTGCAGAGAGAGGAAACTCATTCTGGAACAGTTGAGCTGATGGACATAATTTGCACAAGTTATTGCACGAGTCCATATGTATACTTTTCTTATGTATATTTTTTAATGCTGCTGCAACTAAAGAATTTCCCTTCGGGGATAAATAAAGTACTCTATCTATCTATCTATCTATCAAACTGGTCTACAGGGTTAATAACACGATGAAATAATCTCTGTGAATACTGACTTCAGACCCCAGAGTCCGACCAATCAATGGCTGAGTTCACTGATCAGCTGATCGGCCCGACACACTGACCAGTCATCAAGTTCATCTCGCTGTCTCCATGACAATGAAATGTGTTGAAGGAAGACCTGTACAGGTGAGTCCTACCTGAATGAGTGAATTCCTTGAGTGATGATGATGATGATGATGAAGAGTCAGAGCAACTGCTGGTTGAGTCGGCCATTTCCTTCTCCTCCTTCTTCTTCTTGTGTGCAGCTGAAGTTTCTCTGCTCAGTCTGAGCTGCTGCTGGAGACGTGACGCTGACGGGATTGTGATGTCATCACATGGGTGGGTCATATGTAAAGGGGCGTGGCCAGCTGATGTAAGAAGTTTGTCTTTTCTTCAAAATGTCCGTCCGTCTGATTGTTTTAATCTGAAAGTGTTTAGAGTCATTACTCCATAGTCTGGAGGTACTACTTATATTTATGAGCCACCATCACTGTAGTTTGTATTTATGAGCTGCCATCACTGATTCATTAATGACATGTTTATTATGTACAGCTGAGCACACATGTTTCGACTCTGATCCTGGTTCAGTTTGTCAAACAGATTCGGGGAATTTCACAATAAGAGCTGTTTCTTTTGCCGCCAGTTTAAGGTTTTTAAAGCTCTAGGCCCCTCCCCCTCTGCCCCTCAGCTAATCAGCAGTCAGATAACGTGTGTTCTTGTATAAATCTTTATTGAGTCTTCAGATGATCAGTGCAGCGAGGCATCAGGAGTTATCATAATTAATAATGATACTAACAGTCTGTTCATACAAAAACTCAACAACCAAAAGTGTTGAAAAACAGAGATGAGAAACCTTCAGACGTCTGCAGGAGGACTACCAGAGGAGGAGCAACTATATTGTCTCACAATCAGCTTAATCAGGTCGTCACCTGGTTGGACTTAATTTACAGGTGTGGACGCGGAGACTCTGACCTGATGATCTGTTTACTGTCTGCCAACACAACCTCTGAACAATTGATGGTAAATGGTAAATGGACTTGTACTTACATAGCGCCTTTCTAGTCTTCCGACCACTCAAAGCGCTTTTACAGTACATATCTCATTCACCCATTCACACACATTCATACACTGATGGCATTGGCGGCCATGCAAGGTGCCAACTGCTCATCAGTTTTAGGAGCTAACCATTCATACACATTCACACACCGATGGCGCAGCCTTCGGGAGCAATTTGGGGTTCAGTATCTTGCCCAAGGACACTTCGACATGCAGACTGGAGGGGATCGAACCGGGGATCGAACCGCCGATCTTCTGATTAGTGGACGACCCTCTCTGATGGACTCAGTTGTAAGCTCATTAAGACAACACACTCACTAATGAACTTTACCAGTGTTGAACCAGAAGGGGAGGAGAAACTGCTGGCTCACCTTCGAGCTGGACTTTCAGATCGAGAGCAACCCATCAATCCAGACCTGAAGATGGACAGGAGGTCAGATTTATTATGAAGAGTTCAACCTGAACTCAGAACTGACAGGAAACCTGCTAATGTCATGATATAAGATGTACTGTAATATACAAATATATTAACTTACAAATATATGAAGAAACAAATATATTAACTTATATAATACGTTAAGGTTAGATTTATTAATAAATGTACACTCTGCAGCTCTGACTCACTGCAGTTCTGATTGACTCATTACAAATGTGACTCAAAAAGTACAGCTGCGATCTGTGTGTTACCTGACTACTCACAACAGTACCACCCACCTGCTCCAGCCTCGAGACCCAGAACTGGACCTGGGCGCAACATGAGAAACAGAATCAGAGCAATTTCAAATTCAGCCTGGTTTACTCTGAATGCAGCAGTAGTTTGTGATTAGTCCTGGCAGTAATGACATCATCAATGTGATCAATGACATCGACGGTGAGTAAACACATCGCCAGGAGAGTCTGACCTGGACCTCCTGAGTGAAGAGTCTGACCTGGACCTGCTAGGTGAAGAGTCTGACCTGGGCCTCCTGGGTGAAGAGTCTGACCTGGACCTCCTGGGTGAAGAGTCTGACCTGGACCTCCTGGGTGAAGAGTCTGACCTGGACCTCCTGGGTGAAGAGTCTGACCTGGGCCTCCCAGGTGAAGAGTCTGACCTGGGCCTCCTGGGTGAAGAGTCTGACCTGGACCTCCTGGGTGAAGAGTCTGACCTGGGCCTAGGCCTGGGACGATAACAAATTTTGCTGGACGATATATTGTCCCACAAATTATTGCCGATAAACAATATTACTGTCAACATGATAATGTATCATAATAATGCACACCCTTTCAAATACAATAAACTTTCATTTCTCAGTGTTTTTTACCATTGTAATTGTAATTTCAAGAACGTTTAAATATCCTGAATAAATAAAACAAACAAATAACAAAAAATAAAATGGACTCTCAGTCTCTGTTAGCAAAAATTGCACTTGAATAAAAATCACCAAAGGCCTCAATGAGTGTTGACTGTCGGGACGAAGGCTCTGCATCTGAGGTGCAGTTTTTTTCCCCAGCTGGGAAAACTGGGTCGGGTGGTTATGCTTTAGGTGGGCATGCAAGTTTGTTGTGTTGCCTTTTTTTGTTGCCACCACTTTTGAACAAATTCGGCATACTGGCTCGTCCGTGTTGATGGGCTCACCTTGCTCATTCAGTTTGAAGCCGAAATATTCCCACACCGGGGCTGTGGCATTTGGCTTCATCATCAATCATCTTTTTCCTTGCGTTGCTCCACACGAGGCTCACTCGCTGCACTCTGTGTGTGTAGCCAATGCTAGCGGCCCAGCCTCCCCCCACAGAGACAAAGAGACTGGATGACTGACAAGAGGGTTCACTCCGTTCATTCCGCTATGGAACAAAAGCGCCCAGGTGCTGAGACCGAGCACAGAGTGAAGCCTCTTGTCATCCAGCCTGCTTGGAGGCGAGAGACGAGGAAAACAAACACGCGTGCACATGACGATATATCGAGGCCGGCAAAATTATTGAGTTCATTTTAATTTATCGTGCGATTAATTGATTTATCGATTATCACTGATAATTATAGATTATAACTGGGCCTCCTGGGTGAAGCAGATCTGGATCTGGGAGAGACTGAGCTGGACCTGGACCTGATTACACAGTGATTGGACAATATTTACATGGTCTGGTTTAATAACACATCACTGCAACAAATACTGATCCAACTGTTCAAGAAAACTCATCAGAACTGTCCAGAACCTGACGCAAAACTACCAAAATAAGAGCTCAGGTCAAGTGTGAATGTAGACCGAAGGTGTGAATATAGAGTAGACCGAAGGTGTGAATATAGACCGAAGGTGTGAATATAGACTGAAGGTGTGAATATAGACCAAAGGTGTGAATATAGACCGAAGGTGTGAATGTAGCCCGAAGTGTGTGAATATAGACCGAAGGTGTGAATATAGACCGAAGGTGTGAATATAGACTGAAGGTGTGAATATAGACCAAAGGTGTGAATATAGACCGAAGGTGTGAATGTAGCCCGAAGTGTGTGAATATAGACCGAAGGTGTGAATATAGACCGAAGGTGTGAATGTAGCCCGAAGTGTGTGAATATAGACCGAAGGTGTGAATATAGACCGAAGGTGTGAATGTAGCCCGAAGTGTGTGAATTTAGACAGAAGGCGTGAATGTAGACTGAAGTGTGTGAATATAGACTGAAGTGTGTTAATGTAGACCGAAGGTGTGAATGTAGACTTAAGTGTGTGAATGTAGACCGAAGGTGTGAATGTAGCCCGAAGTGTATGAATATAGACCGAAGTGTGTGAATATAGACCGAAGGTGTGAATATAGACCGAAGGTGTGAATGTAGACTGAAGTGTGTGAATTTAAACAGAAGGCGTGAATGTAGACTGAAGTGTGTGAATATAGACTGAAGTGTGTGAATTTAGACAGAAGGCGTGAATGTAGACTGAAGTGTGTGAATATAGACCGAAGGTGTGAATGTAGACTGAAGTGTGTGAATTTAGACAGAAGGCGTGAATGTAGACTGAAGTGTGTGAATATAGACTGAAATGTATGAATATAGACTGAAGTGTGTGAATATAGACTGAAGTGTGTGAATATAGACCGAAGGTGTGAATGTAGACTGAAGTGTGTGAATATAGACTGAAGTGTGTGAATATAGACTGAAGTGTGTGAATATAGACTGAAGGTGTAAATGTAGACTGTCCCTGCAGAAAACCTGACCTGGACGTGACTCACCTCCTCCCTCGGCTCCTACTGCAGGAGTAACGCCTCCCAAAGGATCTGGACCGAGACCTGGACCTGGACCCAAACCAGGAAAGAAGCAGTCAGAGGAGGAACAGACAGAGACCAAATAACAAAGTGATTATCATTATTTATGCACAGGTATGAACAGGTGTGTACAGGTAAACTACAGAGTGAAAGAACACAATAACACTGGACTTATTGAGAAAACAGGAATGTTTGATGAAATAAACCTTTTGCAAGTTGGCCCTCTTTGGACCAGGTCTAGTAGATCTAAATGATCTAGAAGATTTTTAACGATGATCGTACTGACAGCCAAATCGCTTGATTGAGACTTGATAGAAGCGAGTCAGGTTTGTCTAGAAGGGACTGTGGACCAGCAGGTCTTTTCCTCGTTACATTACTGCAAATTAACAGGGCAGGTCCTGGTCTGTCTCTGAGCCCACTACAACTGTTTAGGAGTCAGTTCAGCCTCTGCTCAGCAGAAAACACTGAGATCTGAAAGGTTCTGACCAACTGTTAAAAAAATATCAGTAAACATGGTTAACAACACACAATCAACAAACATTATAAGACTGAGCCGCAGACCTGGATCCTACAGGACCGACTTCAACACCAGGTCTGATCAGAGACCAGCTCCATGAGGAAGACAGAGACTATGTCACGTGACCGACATGACAACATGAAAACTATGTCATGTGATTGACGTTTAAACTACGTCACATGACCGACACAGTGAAAGGATCTTTTGTTTTTTATACCAAAACAGAAACGGTTAGCAACCAATCAGAGAGCGTAATGAAGCTGTGGCTGATAAACTCCGCCCCTCTGGTACAGCCTCTGTTTGGAAACAAACAGTCCTGATGGAGAGGACTTCCTGTTGGACTTCCTGTTGGACTCAGGTCTGACTGCTGTATTCAGAGAAAACATAAAAACAGCTGATCCTCAGAAACAAGAACTGACCTCAGTCTCAGCTCGTTAAATAATCCATCATCACATTGTTATCTTTAATGACATCATCACACAGTGATGCAGCTGCCTGATGGTGTGTTCAAGGACACACAGATGCCATGAAATTAATCTTGTCTCGTTTGAACGTTTTAAACCTCAACGCAGATCACATGGCCACCACGAATGAAGCCTGATTGGCTGTTTTAAAAGAGGCATAAAGATCAATAAAAATACTGACTCAGTCAAACTTTTCAGCCAAACATCTCTGGAAATGTTTGTGACCTCAGAATGAGACTTTGATATCCACATTCAACCCCCATGTTGCTACAGGAGCCCAGCACGGACAAACTAAACTGTGAATCTGATTTGAGATGTAGTTTCTGCTTCATGTAAGGAAAGAGAGGGTAAGGTGAGGGGGCTGTAATCAGACTGGACCTTTAACTTTCTGAGTTTCCAGTCAGAGTCAACATTACGACTGTGAAACTGAATAATACATAAAAACCAAACGACATTGAACGCCTCACAGCAGCAGCTAAAGATCACACCATGTGATGTCATAATGATGTCATAAACACCAGAAGGAAGTGGATCACTGGTCAGCGTGATGGACCATCCCTGACGTCAGTGCGTCTCTGAGGCTCAGCGTAAACTGGATTCAAACTGTGTGGTGTGATGTCACAGGCATAGTGGTTGTTATGTTCACCTGCTCCTCCAGCTCCGGCGGCTGTAGCAGTGACAGTCATAGGTGTAGTGATTCTTAATTCTTCTACAATTGGTAAATGAGCTGACAGACAAATAAATTTCCCCTTGGGGATTAATAAAGTAAATTGTACTGTATTGTAGATAGATAGATAGATAGATAGATAGATAGATAGATAGATGACTTTCTTCATCCCCGAAGGGAAATTAGGTCGTCATAGCAGTCCGGTGTATTTAAATACAATAAAAATACAATAGAATACAATACTGAGGTAGAAAAAATAAAAATAAAAACACAGAATGGGACAAGGACACTTAAAAACAGATAAACAGGTAGATAAGGTGCAGTGGCAATGGTTTGTGTGTGTGTGTGTGTGTGTGTGTGTGTGTGTGTGTGTGTGTGTCTCTCAGACGGACACAAACCATATTAAACTTGTTGTTGTCGTTATTTTGCAGCACAGACTGCAGTCAGTCTCAGACTCAGACTCAATCAGACTCTGCTTCATCAAATAAACCTTGTTGTTCTCATTTTGCTCTCATGGAGGTTCAACCTGTGTTGGCTTCAGTCTGTGGAGGATGAGACGACTGCAGTGTTTGAATTTGAGCTGCAGTGTCAGATTTTTAAATATGAAGACCCTGATGTTTAGTCTAATCTCAACAGAGCCAGGAATGTTCAGGTGAGTGTTCAGGTGAGTGTTCAGGTGAATGTTCAGGTGAGTGTTCAGGTGAGTGTTCAGGTAAATCTGATGTGTTGAATACTGACTTTCCGTCTAACCCTCGAACTGCGTCGTCAGCGTCTCGTGGATCTTCAAACTTGATGAAGGCGAGGCCAGGAGGGTTCCTGGTGATCCAGATGGTCCTGAGGAGTCCGTAGTATCCGAAAGCTCTCTCCAGCTCACCTTTCCCCACCCCGTCCCCAGGTTCCAAACATACACCTTTGTCTCTGTGGAGCATACAGGTACAACTGTAACAACCAATCAGACGCCTGCTCTGCTGCTTAATTATGCATGACTCATCTGTGGGTGGGGCCAAACACATAAATAGTTTTATAGTTTGTGATGACGCAAGATCCAACACATGACGACATTTGTTGATTTTTATGTTAATGAATCTTTCATGACATCTTAACATGAAATCGAACAATGAAATAATAATAAATTCAAGTAAAATTAAATAATATTATAAATAAATAAAATAATAAATAAATAAAAAAATAATATAAAACAAAAATAGGTAAAATAATAAATAAATAAAAAATAATAAATAATAAGACAAATAAATAAAATTAAAAATATAAAACTAAAATACATAAATAAAATAATAAATAATAAATAAAATAATAAATAAAATAATACAAGCATTTTACATGATCAAACTTTGTTGTTAGCTTAGCAGCTAACTGAGGGTTACCACTGAATAATTAAAAATAAACATCTAAAACGTTCAGACTGACCCGGTACCGTGTAATACGACCCGGTACCTCACGTACCCGGACTGGATGTGACGGCTGTGTGATGCTAAATGAGCTAGCCTCGGTACCTGCTAACAGCAGAGGCCGAACCAACGGGACAGGCGGTCCGGTCCGGGGGCTGTACCAGCTCCGGTACCGACACATGGAGACACTTACCTCTGCCGTACCGGCCGTGTTATCTGGACACCCTGACGGCGGCTCACGTTAGCTTAGCTTAGTTTAGTGTTAGCTGCTAACGGTCGCTGCGGCGGAAGTAAAGGCTGCAACAATAAATCACTTCCGGTCAATTTCAAATTAAGTTTGTGCTAAACTGACGGCGCTTTAAAAGCTTTTATTTTGTAATTTATTTTATCTCATTACTTCCGCTTCACTTGTTTTATTTTCTTTAAAACTCAAAACTATTTCTCTTCCTTAAGACTGCTCGGTTCTGTTTGGTTCTGTTCAGTTCTGATGGGTTCAATTCAGTTTTATTTATAAATCTCCGAATCATAACTTGACATTTTCCATACAGACTGACTCTAAAATATTATCTACAGAGACCAACAACTCCACCACGAGCAAGAAAAACCTCGAACAGAACCGAGGGTTGGATAAATAAAGACACAGCAACAGCAAAACAATAACTAACTATGCACTGTGATGGAGATGAGGTAGCAGTAATGATGAACTTCGGGGAAGAAGTGACAGTAACATGAGAAGAGCCCAGTGCATCATGGGAAGTGTAGTCCTATAGCAGCATAACTAAGGGATGACCTGAGCCAGCCCTAACTATAAGCTCTATCAAAAAAGAAAGTCTTAAGTCTACTCTTAAAAGTGTTGACCGTGTCTGCCTCCAGAACCCAAAATGGTAGTTTGTTCCACAGAAGAGGAGCTTGGTAGCTGAAAGCTCCGGCTCCCAGTCTACTTTTGGAAACTATAGGAACCACAAGGAACCCAGCATTCTGAGAGCGCAGCGTTCTAGAGGGGTAGTAAGGTACTATGAGCTCTTTTAGATATGATGGTGCCGGTTCATGACTTCAGTCAGACGTCACAGTGACTGGTCTCTTCACCACCAGTTTGCATTATAGCTCCTTTGTTTTAGAAGATATTGTATATTTATATTGTTTATATTTTAATACTTGGTTTTTATCTTCCTACATATTTAAACAATATATATATTTTTTACTTAATGTTTATTCTGCGCCAACTACACCAAATCAAATTCCTTGTAAGTGCACACCTACTTGGCAATAAACCTGGTTCTGGTTCTGATTCTGCAGGGGGCAGCAGCGGGTCACTGTAAACAGGAAGCGGAACCCTTGTTTCAGGCCTGTGTTCTCTCCGGAGGGTTTAAAGCTCGCGCAGCAGGCGCGCATGCTTGGTGTGTGTGCTGATCAGGTCAGCGAGCACGGTGTGGACCACGATGCACTGCGGCTGGTCCCTGTTAGGTCCGCTGCAGTGGATCCATTACGTCAACAAACAGGTGAAGGTAAAGGCGGGAAAAGATGAAGAGCACCGTGGCTGGCTGCTCACCGTGGACCCGGTGTCCGCCAGGTGACGCACGTGCACACACACACACACACGTCTGTTTCTGATTATGTATGACATCACTTCCTGTTTCTGGATCAACAAATATTTTAATGTGTGACTTGAAGATTGTTCAGTCTTTAGAACGTTTGGTGAACATTTCAGGAGTGTTTCATGAATGTTTCAGGAGCGTTTGGTGAATGTTCATGAACGTTTGGTGAGCGTTTCATGAACGTTTAACCCCGAAACTCCACCGGGCACATCTCTGTCACGTCCCCGTCTGTTTTGTTCCGTCCTGCATCGACTTCATACCCACCGAGATGTTTCAGAAGCGTTTATCCCTCCACACTTTTTTTACTTGCTCAGATTTGGTCATTTGCCTGGTTAATGTGCTTCTAAATATGCTTCTACATGTGTAAATATGTTTATGCGCGTGTAAATATGCTACGTAGTTCATTTGTCTGTTTTTTATGACAAGCAGTTTGCATTGGGTGTTTTATTTTGAAAATCTAGCGAATTCTCTATGCTGTTTCTGTGTCTGGCTTCCTGTCAGCTCGAGGTGCTCTGTGTAAATTGACGCAGGCTGCTCGCGGCATGCATGTTTTTTGTACCAGGCTGTAAACATGTTTATTTCTGCTGTGAAGTTGGACATTTTAACATGGGGACTTATGGGGACTGACTCACTTCTGGAGCCAGCCTCAAGTGGAGCTCAGCTGCGTATTCTTGGCACAGCCAAGCGGAGAGACATTTCTGAACCAGACCGCAGCGGCCTGGTTAGGTTTGAAAGATCAACTAGAACGTCCACGATCAGCTCCGGTGGCTGTGGCACAGAATGCATCGCATCCGTACCCAGAGGAATTTAACCTTTGAACCAGACGTTTATTAACCACACCCCCAACAGACGGCATCCGTCTTAGTTTAGGCACGAGAGTGTTGATCTAGGCGTTCGGCGGGCGTTTCAGTCTTTAAGGAGCACAACAGGAAGTGATGTCAGACCTCCTGAGTCTTATGCTTCATGAGCTCTGAGGACTGGTCTGGTCTAATCTGGTTCTATGTTGTCTCCGTGCAGTCTGGTTCTGGTGGACTTCAGGGAGGAGGGTGGTGCGTCGGTGCAGGTGGTGATGGGTCACGCTGTGGAGGAGGTGGAGGTCCTGCAGGAGGCTGATGAGGAGACTGCCGAGCGTCTGCAGACCTCCTTCCTCCCCCCAAGGACCCGCATGATGGACCCAGAGGAGCTGAGGAGGCAGAGGGGCGCCGTTCGGAGGTTGCTGGAGAAGAACCGGGTCCCGGTGGAGGAGGAGGGGGAGGAGCTAAAGGTGGCTGGGGTCCTGATCATCACAGCCCCGTACGGACCGGAAGACTGCTGCAGCTCCAACCAGATCATCCTGGACCGCATCCAGAAACTGATCCAAATCCAACCGGACCATCCTGGACCTGGACTGCATCCAAAAACGGATCCAGATCCAACCAAATCATCCTGGAGACAGACTGAGGGTCTTAAGACCCCTGACCAATCAGAGCACAGCAGCACGTGTGACTGACAGCTGGTTGGAACCAGTCTGACTCTTTTTGTCCAGTAAAAATCACTGAAGGCTGAAGCTCCGCCTCTAGCTGATGATGTCATCAGTGTGATGAAACTTGTCACTTGTCAATCCATAATCAATAAATTCTTATGAAGTGCTAACTAGAGGTAAAACGTCCTTGAGCAGCCTGGTTGGGATGGGGTCTAAGAGACAGGTTGACGGCTTAGATGAAGAAATTATTGAAGTAATTTGATGAAGGTCGATGGGAGAAAAACAGTCTAAATATATATCAGGTTTTACAGCTGTTTCCAAACTTGCTGTGTAAGAATGCAGATCGGTACCTGTTGAGGGCAAGAGGTGATGAATTTTGTCTCTAATAATTTTATCATTAATTATCTTCTTTTCAGAGGTACAATAGAGTCAAGAGTTGTTCGTAATGAGCCTGTAGTACTATCAACAAGATGTTCTATTTGTGAGGGGCTAAAGGAAGCAGACAAGTCCTCTGCTACATTGAGACATGGTATTGAATTCAATACTGAAGGAATCACTTCCTTAAATTTGGCTACAGCACTATCAGATAAACATCTGCTGTAGGAGTTTCTGACAAAAGGCTTATAGTCCAGTAATATGAACTCAAAGGTTATTAAAAAATGGTCAGACAGAACAGGATTCTGTGGAAAGACTATTAGATGGTCAATTTCAATGCCATATGAGAGAACAAGATCAAGAGTGTGGTTCAGACAATGAGTCGGTTTATTTACACTCTGACAGAAGCCAATTGAATCTAAGAGATAAACGCAGTACTAAGACTATCATTGTGGTTGTCCACATGAATATTAAAATCACCTACAATAATTACTTTATCTGTTTTAAGGATCAAGCCTGATGCAAATTCTGCAAATTCAGATAAAAATTCTGAGTAAGGACCAGGAGCACGATATACTATAACAAATAGAATTGGCTGTAATGTTTTCCAGGTTGGGTGAGTAAGGCTAAGAACAAGACTTTCAAATGAATTATAATTTAGTTTAGGTTTAGGATTTATTAATAGACTTGAGTCAAATATGGCTCCAACTCCACCACCTCGACCGGTACTTCGAGGAATATGAGTATTACAATGACTGGGAGGAGTGGATTCATTTAAGCTAACATATTCATCCTCCCGCAGCCAGGTTTCAGTTAGACAAAATAAATCAATATCATAATCAGATATTAATTCATTGACTAAAACAGCTTTAGAGGACAAGGACCTGATATTCAAGAGTCCACATTTAATTCTCTTATTTTGCACTGTTGGAGATGTTGATTTAATTTTTTTTATTATTTTTTTTATTATGTAATCAGTTAAATCAAATCAAATCAAATTTTATTTGTATAGCCTAAATTCACAAAACACATTTTGCCTCAGAGGGCTTTACAATCTGTACAGGGAGTGACACCCTCTGTCCTTAGACCCTCAGTTGGAGTGAGGAAAAACTTGCCCACAAGTTAGTTAATCAGTTCATCACAGTTAGTTAGTTAGTTAATCAGTTACTCAGTTAGTTGGTTAGTTAATCAGTTAGTCAGTTAGTTAATCAGTTAGTTAGTTAATCAGTTAATCAGTTCGTTAGTTAATCAGTTAGTCAGTCAATCAGTCAGTTAATCAGTTCGTTAGTTAATCAGTTAGTTAATCAGTCAGTGAGTTAACCAGTTAATCAGTCAGTTAATCAGTTAGTCAGTTAATCAGTTAGTTAATCAGTTAGTTAATCAGTTAGTCAGTTAGTTAATCAGTTAGTCAGTTAATAAGTTAGTTATCAGTTAGTTAATCAGTCAGTTAGTTAATCAGTCAGTTAGTTAATCAGTTAGTTAATCAGGTGATGGCACTGGTGGTGGTGACATGGATCAAAGGTCACCTGCTGGATTCAAACGTGTGACCATGAAGTTACATGTTGTCTAATATCAAATCAAATTTTATTTTGTATAGCCCAAATTCACAAAACACATTTTGCCTCAGAGGGCTTTACAATCTGTACAGGGAGTGACACCCTCTGTCCTTAGACCCTCTGTCCTCAGACCCTCTGTCCTCAGACCCTCTGTCCTCAGACCCTCGGTTCGAGTGAGGAAAAACTTGCCCACAAAAACCCTTTTAACAGGAAAAAAGGTGGAAGAAACCTCAGGAAGAGCCACAGAGGAGGGATCCCTCTCCCAGGACGGACAGACGTGCAATAGATGTCACATGTACAGAACAAATCAACAGAGACATATTGTACAATTACAATGAATGATAAAATGATTACAGTAGCAGTGGAACCTGTGATAGAGATAGAGAGACACAAATACACAGCAGCAGCAAGTCATTAACTATAAACTAACTATAAACTGTAATGGAGATATGGTAACAATAATGACAGTAATAATATAAGTAGTGGACGTCGTGCAGGACCACAGCAGCAGCCACGATCCATGAGAACCTGCTGGACAAGAGAGCACAGAAACTCCGGGGAAGAAGTTTAGTTAGTAACATGCATTAACATGCATTAATGAGACATGTATGTTTACAGAGAGAGAGAGAGAGAGAGAGAGAGAGAGAGTTCATTGAGAATTATTGAGTCCGATGCGACAGCAGAGGAGGTCCAAGTCCTGGACAGATGTACATGTTCTGATGACATCACACAGGAGCCACTGTTAGTTTATAATGGACAGGAAGGTCACACCTGTGCCACAGACAGACAGGTGAGTGACTGGCCAAGGGATTAGGGATTACATTAAATGATGTGTGTGGACCTGGACCTGAAACTGGTCCTGGACTTGAATCTGTGGTGTGGGCCTGATCCTGGACCTGGACTTGGACCTGTGGTCTGGAACTGGAACTAGTCCTGGTTCTGGAACTGGACATGGACCTGGGCCTGGACTTGGACCTGTGGTCTGGACCTGGACCTGGATCTGTGGTCTGGAACTGGTCCTGGTCCTGGAACTGGACATGGACCTGTGGTCTGGGCCTGGGCCTGGTCTTGGACCTGTGGTTCGGGCCTGGTCAGGACATGGCGGCTTGTGTCTGGTGTGTTTACACCGTGAACCGCCTCTTCTCTTCTGCACGTGCTGTAGTTCAGCTGGAAGCAGGCGGTTGACCATATAAGGAGTGTAGGCGCCATAAAAGGAAACGCGTTTCTTTATATGGAGGAAAGTAGTTCCTGCTTGTCCCACCAACACGTCGTCTTTTGGTATCCCTGCGCACGGACTCCATTAACGTCATACCCTGACTGTAATATGTCACGTATGATGCATGAACCTGAGGTCTGTCATCACATGTGAGGTTTTACAGGAGAAGTGTGACGACACACGTGACGACAGTCCGCACAGTGTGGGGAACTACATGACGGAGCGGACGGATATGTCCGGGTGCTGTTCGTCATTTCCTTATGTGGAGTGTTTGTGGGCCGGGCCGGACCGAAAACCAACTTTAGAACTTTATGTTGTGGTTCTGGTTAAACCGGGCCGGACTTTGTTCAGCAGGTGTTCGCGGGCCTGACGTCCTTAGGCTGCTCCGCTTCAGCTCCGCGCGCCTGACGGAGGCTCAGGATGGACACAAAGCTTCACTTGTTGCTAAAGTAACGGCTAATGCTAACCGCTAGCTGTTAGTTCAGTTAGCTGTCCGGCTAGCGGTCCTGTTAGCTGACTGTGTCCGGGCTGGGAGCGCGGAACCGGAGGAGTGTTGGTGTTGTTTACACCCCGATCAGCGGAGCTTCGGACCACCGGCAGGAGGAGGTTGTCAGGCCCGGGGCGGGGGGGGGGCGGGGGCGGGGGGACAGTGCGTAGTGCTGGCCGGGAGCGACTCCGGGATGGGCACCAGAACCGGAGCCGGGCGCAGCAGCATCCCAGTGAACACGGCCGGACCGGGACAGAACTCAGCCTCTGAGACCGACGGAGGTCAGTTTGACGAAAGAGAGTACAGCACCGAGGTGATTTACAGCGGCTCCGACCAGGACTCAGACTCCGGGGACGATGAAGACACGGCGGGTTCAGGAGACAGGAGAGGCGTGAAGCGGGAGAGGAGCGAGAGGGAGGTCGGGCATCAGTCAGCGCACACCTCCGGAGGCCTGAGCGGGGGTTACGTCGGGGTCAACCCCGGGGTGCCTGGAGCTAAACCCGGCAAGAAAACCAGAGGAAGGGTGAAGATCAAGATGGAGTTCATCGACAACAAACTGAGGCGGTACACCACGTTCAGCAAGAGGAAGACCGGCATCATGAAGAAGGTGAGTGTGAACAGGTTAACACACCACACTTCCGGTCCCGTTTGGACCTCCATTACGTCATAGACACTGTCAGTCATTGTCCAGTCTCTCTGATATTTCAGTAACTTTGCATGTCGGTCCAGCTCAGGTCCACCAGGATCACCTTTATTGTCATGACGACAGTCCACCTGAACGTTTCGATCACGTCAGTGATCAACCCGTGTTCAGGTCCGGTATCGAACAGACAGGTTCTGGTGTGGTTCTAACTCTTCTCCCTCCTGCAGGCGTACGAGCTGTCCACGCTGACTGGTACTCAGGTTCTGCTGCTGGTTGCCAGTGAGACGGGTCATGTGTACACCTTCGCCACCAGGAAGCTACAGCCCATGATTACGTCTGAGACGGGCAAAGCGCTGATCCAAACCTGCCTCAACTCTCCGGACTCACCGCCGCGGTCCGACCCATCCTCCGATCAGAGGATGAGCGCCACAGGCTTTGAAGAGACCGACCTCACCTACCAGGTGTCTGAGGCCGACAGCTTGGAGGTCTCCAAGGTAACACATCATCCAGAAAGTTCCGTTGAGACAGACCGGCAGACTGGTTCTGTTCATCAGAAGGTTTTGTTCAACTGGAGACAGTGAACGCCACGTTTATTTTACACTGACAGTGAACACTCCATGAGTTCAGACCACAGACGTTGGATCACCTGCAGGACTCGATGCTGATTGGCTGCTAAGGCTCACCTGTCATAACTGTGTGTGTCTCCCTGCAGGATCTGATCAAACCAGCGTTCACCGGCTCCACAGCGTCCTCGTCCTCACTGTCCATGCAGGTCCAAACAAGCGCCCCCTCCTGGCAGCCATCCTCCTCCACCAATGGGACGGTGCTGAAGACGTCAGCCGGCGTCATGCTTCCTGGAGGCTTCACCTTGATGTCAGGTAGGAGGGCGGAGCTTCCAGTATGCCATGGACCCGTCATGTCCACACGCAGCACCATGCTCACTATCACGCTATGCTCACCATCACGCCATGCTGTCCTCGTCACTCATCTCGCAGCTCTCTGCTTGTGTTAGTAGCTAACCTGTGTCCGGCCCCGCCCTCCTCCCTCACCTGTCCACAGGTGCCTCGCTGCCCCCCGGCACACACACCATCCCCCTCAGCCAGCTGCAGGGCCAGCCTCTGGCCATTCAGGGCCCCGTGGCCCCCGGCCCTGCCGCCACGCTTCACGGTCCGCCCACACAGCCAACCACGCTGCTACGCCTCCCCGCCACCGTGTCACTGGCAGGTCAGCACGCAGCCACGCCCACCGCCACCTGAGTGTGTGTGTGTGTGTGGTCAGCACTAACACACCTGTGTGACCTCATCACAATGTGAAGATCATACTCAGATTACACCGTGTGTTCATCAGGGGGTGGAGTCTCGCAGCAGCTACAGACCTTCCAGGTTCAGTCCAGCAGTCAGCAGACCTCCACCAATCAGAGCAGCTCAGAGATCCACAGCCCCGCCTCCTCCACAGGTAAGCACAGAGCTCTGTGAGGTGCAGTGATTGGATGGGTAATTGGATCATGTGATCTCTCTCTCTGTGCAGCCATCGTCTCCTCCTCGTCGTCCTCCTCCTGCTCCTCTGTGGCCGGTCACATGATGTACCCCGGCGGTCACACAGTGATGTACGCCGCCCCGACGCCATCGCTGGGTGACGGCAGCCTCACCGTCCTCAACACCTTCCCTCCCACTGGGCATGCTCAGTCACATGACCCCGGTACAGCCCCGTTTCTATGGTTACAGCAACCAGGAGGTGTTTGATTGGCTCAGCAGTTACTTTGATGTCTTCTTCTTCTAATTAACATAATTAGCACTGTTTATTGATTATTGATTGACTGACATCTCCTGTGTCTTTCAGCTTCTCTCCCTCAGGTCTTCCTCACCTCTCTTCCTCCAGTCACTGCTCAGATCCCAGTTTCTGCAGTCCAGCTGCACCCGGTACCAGAACCACACAGAACCACACAGGGTCTTACACAGTCTTACAGCAGTCTTACAGTAGTCTTGTCTTCAGATGGTCTTACAGCAGTCTTACAGCAGTCTTACAGTAGTCTTGTCTTCAGATGGTCTTACAGCAGTCTTACAGTAGTCTTGTCTTCAGATGGTCTTACAACAGTCTTACAGCAGTCTTACAGTAGTCTTACAGCTGTCTTGTCTTCAGATGGTCTTAGGGCAGTCTTGTCTTCAGATGGTCTTAGGGCAGTCTTACAGCAGTCTTGTCTTGTCTCTAGATGGTCATCAGTCAGCAGAGCGGCAGCAGCAACCTGACGGAGCTGCAGGTCGTAAGTCTGGACGTCCACCAATCAAAAGAGGACTGACGGTCACATGACACAGCTGGAGCTTGTGATGTCATCAAAGACTGCCAACACTGTTTGTTGTGATGATGCAATCAACTTACTGTTACGAACAGGAAGTGACATGACGAAGTTTGAATCTTTTCTGAATTTTATAAGTTTCAATATTTTATCACCTGCAGAGATGATGATGTCATCAGACTGGTATGACATCATCACTTATTGAATGTATCTGATGTTTCTTTTGATTTCATAAACAAAAAGTGCCAAATATGAGACGCTCCTTCAAGTTCACTCAGAAACTACAACAAATACAAAGAACTACAAAAGTACAATAAACTACAAAAGTACAAAGAACTACAGAAAACAAAGAACTACAAAAGTACAAAAATACAATAAACAATAAAAAAACTACAATAAACTACAAAACCCAGGCCACACCTGGCTCTGTCAGTTTAGATCAGATCTGGGGTACGGTCAAATATAGTCAGAAAAAAATAGCTCCTAAGTCCTTTCCTAACCACATTCCCTTGACCTCGATAGAAAATGCCACGAGGTCAAGGAAAGATGTGAAGGAGAGTTCATGAGTTAGGAGAAGACGACCACAGTGTTCATCTGAGATACTTCCTAGATCCTCCCCGTGCGCTCTGACCGTGTTGTTTCATGCAGGAAATATAAACGTGGACAACCCGGTGAAAAATGTGACGTCATCATCAACGTCAGAATTCAAATAATAAATGAATATTGTCCACCTGTCACAGAAGTCACATGACGTGTTTGTTACGCTGGTATGGTCGCTCACCTCCTGTCCACTCATATAGAAACATATTAGCAAGTTATGGCAAATTAATTTATTTAAACAGTGTGATGCAGCCTGCAGCAGAGAGAGCGTGTGAATGTGAACATACGTGTTGACCTGATGTAAAAACTTTGATCATGAAGTGTGTTGTGTTGTTGACTGTGGAGCTGCGTTCACACACAGAGTAAAAACTGTTTGTAACTGTGACATCCAGCGTCCTGCAGATCATCATGAAGTTACCGTTGCTGATTAATCATATATCTTTGCCATAACTTGCTAATATGTTTCTATATGAGTGGACAGGAGGGTGAGCGACCATACCAGCGTAACAAACACGTCATGTGACTTCTGTGACAGGTGGACAATATTCATTTATTATTTGAATTCTGACGTTGATGATGACGTCACATTTTTCACCGGGTTGTCCACGTTTATATTTCCTGCATGAAACAACACGGTCAGAGCGCACGGGGAGGATCTAGGAAGTATCTCAGATGACCGTTTTGTAGTCCATCTTCTGGACTTTGTAGTTTTACCACAGATCACGTCAATAACATTTATCGTCACATGATGACGTAGTCTAAGAGTAAATGCAGTCGGATTCTCTGAACACTGGTCGTCTTCTCCTAACTCCTTATGACCTCTCCTTCTCATCTTTCCTTGACCTCATGACGTTTTCCATCAAGGTCAAGGGAAAGTGGTTAGGAAGGACTTAGGAACAGTTTTTTTTTTTTTTTTTACTGTTCCACCATACCCCAGATATGATACTTGATGCATACTTCTTACGTCATGATAAATAGACATATCTATGCGTGTGCTGGATGTGACGGAATCGGAGGGGAGCCAAGATGGCGGCATGAGCATATACATGTTTGGGAGCTGAGCACTAATATATAATTTAGTGAAACATATAACTTATACCACACACTACTCGAGGTAATTTAGAGAAATGGTGAGTACACCGTGTTGAACTGGCAACAACTTTATTTTGTGGAGAACTGTTACCGTTTAAGGACTTTCGTCGAGAAAACAAATTGTTACTAAGTGAATCATTAAGCTAGCGCATCAGCCCAACACATGGAGGCACCGTTAGCAAAGGAGAACCCGCTTATACACAACCTGCACAACTACTGCATGGCAGAAAAACTTTTTTTTTTCCTCTTTTTTTTTTTTTTTTCTTTTTTACCAGGTCGTTTTATAGATGATAACTTGGGAACTTACTCTTTATATGGCTTAATGAGTCCTTAATTGCCAAGTGAAAGCCTAGGTACCTCTCCATTTTTACAGTTTTAGTATGTTTCACTGCACATTTTATGTAGAACGTTAGATGGGTCAGCTCCTGATAAGGAGGATAATACTCACTAAGTTTATTCTGTCTTTGTCTCATATATTGTTCTATTCATTGTTATTAATGTATTTATCCATTGTTACTTTCAATGCCAGGGGGGTTAAGAAATAATATTAAGCGCAATGCGCTATTTCTCTTTGCCAAGAAGCTCAAAACTGATTTTTGTTTTATCCAAGAGTCACATTCAGTGCCTGACGATGGAAAATTTTGGAGATACCAATGGGGTAATGAGTTGTGGCAGGCTCATGGATCTGAACATTCTGCAGGTGTCACCACTTTAAAGCTTAGTTTTTCAGGTTCCTTGTTACTAACTACTTGGGATTCCTCAGGCCATTTTATCCTCCAAGTGGTAAACATTGATAACTTCATATTGGTAATTGTTAACATTTATGGCTATAACTCGCACAGTGATAATGATATGCTGCTAGAAACATTAGAAAAGCATATTCAAACTGCTTCTAATAACTTTCCTATCTCAGGTATTGTAGTAGGGTAAGATTTTAACATGGTACTTGATCACAATCTGGACTGTTGGCCTCAACGCAAGTCTTTATGCAAAAATGTTTGTTTTTTTTTTCAACAATATTTTTATTGAATTTTATATATATTTGACTTGTACAAATAGACAATCAAAACAATAACATCCATAAAATGAACAGTCACAATTTCCACAAAACATTTCACATACTTCACACACTTAACAAATTAAATAAACTAAATAAAACACAAACACTCAACAACATACATCAACATAGCAGTTTTAAGCTGGTTGTGCACTTTGACGTTTAAGAAACTCTATTAAAGGTTTCCATACAGTCTCAAACTCTGCAGTCCTTCCCCTGGTTATATAAGTCAGTCTTTCCAACACAATACAAGATGCCATCTCCTTTATCCACATATGTATCGAGGGCACATCCATTTTTCTCCAAGACAGAGCTATCATCCTCGCCTGCAGGAGTCCAAAATCAATTAAAGTTGACTCTTTACGATTGACAATAAAGTTTTTACCACCAAAGTATATACCAAGTATACATATTTCTGCCTGGTGAGGTACCTTCACTCCAACAATCTCAAATAAAGTCAGGACAACTTCTTTTCCAATTTTTTTAAATTTTTGGGCAATCCCATACGTAGTGGTACAGAGTACCCTTTCCTTCCAAGCACTTAATGCATGTGTCTGGCACATCAGGGGACCACTGATTTAACTTAACCGGGGTAATGTATGTTCTCATCAACCATTTGTATTGTAATAGTTTCATTCTAGTATTGATAGATTGTTTTTGGGCTTTAAAACATGCCTTTTCCCAATCAGCCTTGTGTATGTCTTCCTGAATATCCATTCTCCATGCCTCTAGCCTGTCAATGGTGGACTCTTTATCATATGACATCAAAGCTGTATAGAACAAAGAGATCTGTTTCCTGCCCTCTAGGTGCTGAAGTGTAAGGTCTTCAAGATGTGATAGTGATGGTTCAGCTACTACATTCTTATGTTTAGATAAAATAAAATGTTTCAATTGCAGATACTTAAAAAAATGTTTTCTAGGAATATAGTATGCTTGGCACATCTGATCAAATGTAAGGACATTACCATCCATATAAAGGTCCTCTATTTTTTGCACACCATTATCTGCCCATATTTTGAATCCACCATCTGCCCTTCCTGCTTTGAAATATGTATTGCCCCATACGGGGCAGAATCGAGAGATGGAAGGAGTGTCTCCAATATGCTGATGTGCTTTGTACCAGACGTCAATAGTATTTCTGAGGAAAGGGTTCTCTGTCAATCTTTTTAGCTTCTTTGGGTCTGCAGAGTACATATACAGCCTTAATGGGAGGTTTGGCACTGATGCCTGCTCAATATTCACCCAGGCTGGAGGGGCCGAGTGAGAAATAAAACATTGCAGAACGTAACTGGGCAGACCAATAATACAGTTTCAGATTTGGAAGCCGTAACCATCATCATTTTATGACCAGGTTCAATCTTTCTTCTTTGTTTAAAAATAATATAGATGATTTTGCATTATTAATGTTATACCCAGAGAACCACCAGAACAATTCAATCTGTTGTAATAAATGTGGGATACTAATTGATAGTTTAGTCAAAAAAACAATCACGTCATCTCGGCCTATGCTGATGACGTGATATTATTTATTTCAGATCCCAAAGCCTCTATATCTCCTCTGCTGCAATTAATTAATAAATTTGATTCATTTGCAGGATACAAGATAAACTGGGGGAAGAGTGAACTAATGTCAAATTTAGTAGATATGACGTTCCTCAAGACAACTCCATTTAGAATCGTGTCAGATAAGTTCACAAGTTTGGGTATTATAGTCACAAGGAAGTTGGGTCAGCTGCTACGACATAACTGGAATGAGAAAATTGTTCAGTTGGAGAGGAATATACAGTTTTGGAACACTTTACCTATATCAATGGTAGGACGTATTAATGCCATCAAAATGGTGGTCTTGCCAAGGTTCCTTTATATATTTCAATCTATCCCAGTTTGTATCCCTCAAAATCACTTCAGAAAGCTAGATTCAATTATATCATCTTTTATCTGGTCTGGCAAAATACCTAGGATCTCGAAGAAACATCTTATTAAAAGCCGGTCTGAGGGAGGTTTCGGCCTGCCTCATTTTAAATCATATTACTTGGCTGCACATTTAAATATTTTTTCTTTTTGGCTGGGGTGTTTACCAGGCAATAACCTGGAAGAGATGCCTGCATGGTTACAAATGGAACACCTCTCCTGCCAGCGCACCTCTCTACCAGCACTCATTAATAGCCCAGTAAAGATTAAGAAACACCTGTATAATGATAACCCGATGATCTATAATTCTTTAAAGATATGGAAGCAGGTAATAACAACTCTGAAAACACCCAAAGTTTATTTGGATTCTCCTATTTGCTGCAACCATGCATTTAAACCCGCACTGGATGATGTAGTCTTCTCAAACTGGAGAGAGAAGAGTATTATCACTTTGAGAAATGTTTATATTGAGGGTCATTTTGTCACGGAGGTAGAGGGGAGGTACAAGGACGGACCCAAATGCAGGGAATAACACAAGTGATAATTTAATGAAAACCAAAACCATAGAGAAAAAAACAAAGAAACGCAGGAGCAGAATACCAAAAAACCAAAGGACACAAAAAAGACAGATGAACCAAAAGGCAAAAATCAGGGCAAACAAAACCAGGAACAGGAACACAGGGAACGAACACCGAGGGAACACCGAGGGAACACCGAGAGAACACAGAGAAACTGGGAAAACCAACAGTCAACGGACAGCCCAGGAAACAAAGGAAACACAGCAACTAAATAGACAGGCAAGACTAATTAGGGACAGGTGAACCAAATCAGGGGCAGGTGCAAAATCAAAAAAGGCGGGAAACAAGCCAGGAAGTAGGACAGACAGGGTGGAACTTACAAAATAAAACAGGTGGAACTACAAAATAAAACAGGAAGTACAGAAACAAACTCAAAACTGTGACAGAACCCCCTCTTCAAGGGACGGCTCCCAGACGTCCCTAAAACAAAAACAAGTCCATGCCAAAAAGTTCAAGACGAACTGGGTGGGTGGAGGGGGTCTGGAGGAGGGGTTCAGGGACAGGAGGCTCAGGGGCAGCAGAGGCACCCCTCTGGAAGCCGGCGGAGACGAGGGCGGAGACAAGGGCGGAGCCCCTCTAGAGGCCGGCGGAGAGGCCAGCGGAGCCCCTCTGGAGGCTGGCGGAGACGAGGGCGGAGCCCCTCTGGAGGCCGGCGGAGAGGCCGGCAGAGACGAGGGCAGAGCCCCTCTGGAGGCCAGCGGAGAGGCCGGCAGAGCCCCTCTGGAGGCCGGCGGAGACGAGGGCGGAGCCCCTCTGGAGGCCGGCGGAGAGGCCGGGGGAGCCCCTCTGGAGGCCGGCGGAGAGGCCGGCGGAGACGAGGGCAGAGCCCCTCTGGAGGCCGGCGGAGAGGCCGGCGAAGACGAGGGCAGAGCCCCTCTGGAGGCCGGCGGAGAGGCCGGCAGAGCCCCTCTGGAGGCCGGCGGAGAGGCCGGCGGAGACGAGGGCAGAGCCCCTCTGGAGGCCGGCGGAGAGGCCGGCGAAGACGAGGGCAGAGCCCCTCTGGAGGCCGGTGGAGAGGCCGGCAGAGCCCCTCTGGAGGCCGGCGGAGAGGCCGGCGAAGACGAGGGCAGAGCCCCTCTGGAGGCCGGCGGAGAGGCCGGCGGAGCCCCTCTGGAGGCCGGCGGAGAGGCCGGCAGAGCCCCTCTGGAGGCCGGCGGAGAGGCCGGCGAAGACGAGGGCAGAGCCCCTCTGGAGGCCGGCGGAGAGGCCAGCGGAGCCCCTCTGGAGGCTGGCGGAGACGAGGGCGGAGCCCCTCTGGAGGCTGGCGGAGAGGCCGGCGGAGACGAGGGCAGAGCCCCTCTGGAGGCCGGCGGAGAGGCCGGCGAAGACGAGGGCAGAGCCCCTCTGGAGGCCGGCGGAGAGGCCGGCGGAGCCCCTCTGGAGGCCGGCGGAGAGGCCGGCAGAGCCCCTCTGGAGGCCGGCGGAGAGGCCGGCGGAGACGAAGGCGGCGTCCCTCTGGAACCCATTGGCGCCCCACTGGCAGCCAGAGAGCAGGAGGAACTACAGACCTTGGCGGTACTGGAGGACACTGTGGAGCCTGGGTCGCTGACGGAGGAGCTGGGGCACCAGAAGTCAGCCGGGACGCCGACAGAGGAGCAGGGGCGCCAGGAGTCGGCCGGGACGCCGACAGAAGAGCAACGGGGGCAGGAGTCGGTCGGGCTGCCGACAGAAGAGCAGGAGGGGCAGGAACCGGCCGGGCCGCCGACGGAGGAACAGGGGCAGGAGTCAGATGAGCCACCGACGGAAGAGCAGGAGCTGGAGTCGGCCAGACCACCGACGCAGGAACAGGGACAGGAGTTGGTTGGCCCACCGACGCAGGAACAGGGACAGGAGTCGGTCGGGCCACCGACGCAGGAACAGGGACAAGAGTCGGTTGGGCCACCGACGGAAGAACAGGGACATGAGTCGGCCGGGCCACCGACGCAGGGACAGGAGTCGGCCAGGCCGCTGACGGAGGAACAGGGGCTGGAGTCAGCCGGGCCACCGACGCAGGCACAGGAGTCGGCCAGGCCCCCGACGGAGGAACAGGGGCTGGAGTCAGCCGGGCCACCGACGCAGGAACAGGAATCGGCCGGGCCACCGACGCAGGGACAGAAGCTGGAGTCAGTTGGGGCGCAGACGCAGGAACAGGAGTCGGCCGGTCCGGCGACATTGGTGCGGCGGCCCGCCGATCCAGCACGGCAGCCAAATGCTCCAACTGGGTCGCCAGTACGCTGCACCGTACCAGTACGTCTTCTCTGATTGCGGCCAGACTCTGGTCAGTGTGGGAGAAGTTGGCGGTGATGCACTCCTGGCGCTTCAGGAGTGGCTCCCCAAGCCGTCCCAGATCCATTTCTGGCCACAAAAATTCCCGCTGGGTCCAGAACTGGTCTGTCCGTTCTGTCACGGAGGTAGAGGGGAGGTACAAGGACGGACCCAAATGCAGGGAATAACACAAGTGATAATTTAATGAAAACCAAAACCATAGAGAAAAAAACAAAGAAACGCAGGAGCAGAATACCAAAAAACCAAAGGACACAAAAAAGACAGATGAACCAAAAGGCAAAAATCAGGGCAAACAAAACCAGGAACAGGAACACAGGGAACGAACACCGAGGGAACACCGAGGGAACACCGAGAGAACACAGAGAAACTGGGAAAACCAACAGTCAACGGACAGCCCAGGAAACAAAGGAAACACAGCAACTAAATAGACAGGCAAGACTAATTAGGGACAGGTGAACCAAATCAGGGGCAGGTGCAAAATCAAAAAAGGCGGGAAACAAGCCAGGAAGTAGGACAGACAGGGTGGAACTTACAAAATAAAACAGGTGGAACTACAAAATAAAACAGGAAGTACAGAAACAAACTCAAAACTGTGACACATTTGGCCTCCTTTCAGCAGTTACAGCGGGCATTCCAGCTTCCAGCTTCCCATTTTTTCCGGTTTCTACAGTTGAGACATTTTGTGAGAACTCATATTCCACAATATGAACGTAAACCTCAGCATGTAGCATTAGATAGTTTTTTTCAAATTAAACCATACACGAGAGGGGCAATTTCTAAATTCTATGCAATCATACAGAATGTAAATAACACATTGTCGATCCCATTTAAAGAGGCTTGGGGGAGAGAATTGAATGAGGAAATCTCAGATGAGATGTGGGAGAATTGTATTAAGAACATACATGATAGCTCAATCAATGCAAGACATAATCTGATACAATTCAAGGTGGTACATAGACTACACTATTCTCCCTCCAGGTTGCAGAAAATTTTTCCAGATGTGTCATCCCAATGTATTAAGTGTCGTAGCGAAGAAGGAACAGTGTCCCATTTATTCCTGTTATGTCATAAGTTACAATCATCCTGGGGGTCCTTGTTTGAGTTTTTCACTAAGACCTTTAATCATCCATGTAACCCAGACCCATTCACTGTGTTGTTTGGGGTGGCCAATCCAGATAGTGTGAAAAGTAGGTTTGAGGCAAAGGCTATTTCCCTTTCAACATTGTTAGCCAGAAAGTTAATTTTGCAATCATGGAAATCTGAAAAGTCTCCTACATTCGACATGTGGTTGAGAGAGCTGGGCAATGTGTTACACTTGGAGAAGATCAGATACACTATGTCTGCTAAGGAGGAGATCTTTTTTAAAACCTGGCAACCGCTCCTTGATTTAATGTGTAACTGAACTTGTGCTAATACATTGCTGTGCCATTACATATGTCCTAAGTCCTGTTTGTCATGTGTCTAAAACCGGTTGAAACCTGTGTCGTGTAGCTCCACCAACTGTTGTTAATTGTGTATATTTTGTGTTATAAAAATAATAAAACTAAATACACACAAAAAAAAAAACAATCACGTCATCAGCATACAAGGATATTTTATGCTCCTGTTCCCCTAAACCAGGGGTGGGGAACCTGTTCCACAAAGGGCCAGTGTGGCTGCAGGTTTTCTTTCCAACCAAGCAGCAGCACACCAGAATTGACTCATTTAATCAACTGATCTCAGTCTTCAGAGAGTTGATTGGTCAAACTGTGTGCTCTTGGTTGGTTGGAACAAAAACCTGCAGCCACACCGGCCCTTTGTGGAACAGGTTCCCCACCCCTGCCCTAAACAGATGCCCGATATGCTCGTCTGTGTCCTTATTACCATAGCTAGTGGCTCTATGGCCAATATAAATAACATAGGTGACAGAGGGCATCCCTGGCAAGTAGATCGCTCCAAGATGACTGGTTTACAAACTATACTGTTCGTCAAGACACAGGCTGTTGGGCTAGTATATAAAATCTGAATCCATTTAAGGAATTTCTGTCCAAATCTATATCTGGGTAAAACATTAAATAAGTATGACCATTCTATTCTATCAAAAGCTTGCTGGGCATCCAGTGATAGTACTGCTATATCTTTTGCATCAAATTTTTCATGAATTATATTAAGAACTCGTCTAATATTATGAAATCCTTGGTGTTTTTGCACGAAACCATTCTGATCATTATGAACTATGCATGGGATATAGGGGTCCAGTCTCCTTGCTAAAGCTTTACAAAGTATTTTTGTGTCACATCCGATAAGGCTTATTGGTCTATATGAGGAACATTCTGTGGGGGGTTTTCCTGGTTTTAAAATCAGTGTTATCATTGCTAGTCTTAAAGAGGGTGGGAAAGTTCCTGTTTGATAGGATTCTTCGAATATATTAACAAAGTCCAGGTCCTGTAGCCATCTTACTTGCAATCGCCAACTAGGGGGGTTATGAACAAATTTCTCTATATGCATATTTAATGAAATAGCAGCATGATCGCTTATTACTATGCTGTCATAACTTATCTTTTAATCTTTGACAAGAGATCCCTTGAGACAAGAAAGTAATCAATAAGGGAACGAGATTTATGCATACTTGAGAGACAAGAATATTCTATTTTACCCGGATTCTGCTCTCGCCAAACTTCAACCAAATTTATGTCCACTAAATTTTGCTTTAGTAATTTTCTAGTCTGTGCCTTATAAGTATCACAACCTGTAGAGCGATCCATTTCTGGGTTTAAAGTGCAATTAAAGTTCCCTCCAATAATATAAAAGCCCCATAAAGTGGACATAGTAAGGAAAAGATTTTCAAAAAATTTACGGTTATCCTCATTTGGACCATATATACTAACTAAATTTAATGTGAGAGAGAGGATATTACCATGCGTAATAACGAATCTCAGCTGGGCTCTGGATTGTTTTTATAGGTTGGAATCGTATGCTTCTGTGAATTAAAATAAGTACACCTCTTTGGAGTAAGATAGCTATCATAAAGATGTGTGCATGATTCTAACCATTCATATTCGTAATGTTAAACATTTGTATGTCAATAAAATTGTTGTACACAAAATTCTGCTGTCATATACGTGAGTCTGAGAAATTGTTTGAACACAACTCTAATTTCTACGACTACGATCATAACAGACTATAATGAACTATAATAAACACATACATTAACAGCCAGAAAATATTTCATATTCAAACATAACATGTATCCTTAGCATGTAATCTCTACTTCTATAATAAACACATTTATGAAAACATTTCCCCTGTAGGCTATTTAAGGTAATCCACACAAGATGCCAAAAATTGTAATAATAATAATAGACTCTATAAATGCTATTTACTTAACTCAATCTTAAATTATTAAATCAAATATGACATTAAACTTAACTAAGGCACTTTCTCTCTCTCTCTCTCTCTCTCTCTCTTTTTCAAAAAAAATTAGTCCTTCTGTTTCCCTAATCCCCCCAAAGGCCATATGATTGACACCTCAGTGTCTGTCTACAGGACTAGCCTGTTGACTGGTCTGCACAGTCGTCCAGCTCTGGTTCGATACTGTCCTGGTGTCTGTGCAGGTGTGTGTGTGAGGCTTGTGACTTCCTTCGGACTAGAAGAAACAGTCTCTGGAGTGATGACGCTGTTTGGGAAATCACTCCTGTACTCTCAGCTGATGAAAGTGGGGTGTCTTGGGCAGGTTGTGAAGACAGATCTGCCCGGAGATGGCGGGGGTTCCGCCACAACACTGCTCCTTGCGGTGTGTTGATGATGTATGACCTTGGAGTCACACATTCCTTTGAAACGACTGCTGGTGTCACCCAGGCCTTTTCCCGATCCAGCTTGGTGAGGACTGTGTCTCCCGGTCCCGGTAGTGGTGGAAGAGGTCTGGCTCCATGTCGACGATTATAATAGAAAGCTTGTTTAGCCTTCTCACCAGCATCCTTCTGTTCAACAGTCTTTCTGTTGGGCCATTTAGGTCGAAGATTCTTCTCTAATGTGGGGAGTGTTGTTCTGATCTTTCTCCCCATTAACAGTTCTGCTGGACTGACTCCCGTAGTGGCACAGGGAGTTGATCTGTAGCACGAGGGCTATTACAGGGTCTTCTTGTCGGAGGATTCTCTTCGCAGTCTGTACTGCTCTCTCCGCATGACCGTTTCCCTGAGGATGGTGAGGACTAGACATGATGTACTTGAAGTGTAGCTGTCTTGCCAGCTCCTGAAATTCTGCGCTGGAGAATTGAGGACCATTGTCACTCACCACCTCATCTGGGATCCCAAACCTTGCAAAGGTTGCTTTAAATCTCTGAATGACTTGAGCGCTTGTTGTGGATGGTAGGTGCAGCACCTCGAGGAACCATGGACGGTCAGGCAGAGGTGTAGAGATGAGTGGCTCTTTTTGTTGAGCCCGCTTTTGTTCTTGGCATGAGTGGCATGACGTCACTGTGTTCTTAAGTTCTGCAGAGAGTCCTGGCAACCAAACCGATGATTTTGCTCTGTCTCTACACTTTGTTAGCCCCTGATGTCCGTCATGTATTTTCTGTAGGATGTCGGCTCTCAGTGACAGTGGAATGACGATCCTGCTTCCACATATGAGCAAACCATCAGCCTCTGATAACTCATTTTTCACCTTCATACATGCTCTGACATTCGGTGGTGCATTTCCACTGTATTCAGGCCATTCGCTTCTTATGAATTTAAAGACAGACTGCAGCTCGCTGTCAGCTGCAGTGGCTATTCTGATGCTTTCCATTCTGCTTGGAGATGCTGGGATGCCCTGTACCACCGAAGCTACATAACACTCCACCTCGCTATGTGTGTCAGTCTCTTCTTTTGTGTGAGTTTGTGGGCTTCGGGACAAAGCATCAGCAATAATGAGGGTTTTTCCTGGCACATATACAGCCACTGGTTTGTACCTCATAAGTCGCATTAGGAGACGTTGACATCTTAAAGGAACATTATCGAACTTTTCACAAGCCCACACGCCAGCCAGACACTCCTTCTCTATCTGGGCATAGCGTGTTTCAGCTTCTGAGAGATGTCTGGAGCAGTAGGCTACTGGCTTCCACTCTTCTCCGTGAAGCTGGAGCAGCACAGCTCCAAGTCCATAGCTACTGGCGTCTGCTGATACAGCTGTGGGCCTTGTGACATCATAAAAGGTAAGAACAGGTGCTTTTATCAGCATTCTTTTAATGTCTTCAAAAGCTGATTGCTGTGAGTGTCCCCAGGTCCAGATGTTCTTGCTCTTTAGCAGCTCATACAACGGCTGTCCCACTGTTGCAAGGGCTGGGACGAACCTCCCCAGGTAATTCACAATGCCGAGGACTCTTTTTAGCTCCTGCACATTTTCAGGCAGTGGCAGCTGGTGAATGGCCTCCACTTTGTCAGGGTCCGGTCTGACCCCTGACTGGTCGATGAGATGACCCAGGAAGCGTAGTTGGCTCTGTCTGAGGGAACATTTCTCCTTGTTGAGTTTCAATCCTGCCAACTCAACACGCTGCAGCACCTTCTCGAGTCAGCGTCATGTTGCTCCATCAAGGTCCCATAGATAAGGATGTCATCCATGAAGACTGCCACGCCTTCCAGTCCTTCTAGAGTCTCCAGCATCTTCCGCTGGAAGATCTCAGGTGCACTTGTTATGCCAAAAGGTAATCTCTTGAAACAGTATCTGCCAAACGGTGTTATGAATGTTGTCAGCTTACAGCTGTCTGGATGCAGAGGGATCTGCCAGAATCCACTGGCAGCATCAAGGGAGGAAAACACAGTTGCACCACTCAGAATCAAATCAAATCAAATCAAATTTTATTTGTATAGCCCAAATTCACAAAACACATTTGCCTCAGAGGGCTTTACAGTCTGTACAGGGAGTGACACCCTCTGTCCTTAGACCCTCTGTCCTTAGACCCTCTGTCCTTAGACCCTCGGTTCGAGTGAGGAAAAACTTGCCCACAAAAAACCCTTTTAACAGGGAAAAAAAAGGTGGAAGAAACCTCAGGAAGAGCCACAGAGGAGGGATCCCTCTCCCAGGATGGACAGACGTGCAATAGATGTCACATGTACAGAACAAATCAACAGAGACATATTGTACAATTACAATGGATGATAAAATGATTACAGTATACAGAGTACACAGAGATATGGTAACAATAATGACAGTAATAATATAAGTAGTGGACGTCGTGCAGGACCACAGCAGCAGCCACGATCCATGAGAACCTGCTGGACGAGAGAGCACAGAAACTCAAATCAAATCAAATCAAATTTTATTTGTATAGCCCAAATTCACAAAACACGTTTGCCTCAGCGGGCTTTACAATCTGTACAATCTGTGACACCCTCTGTCCTTAGACCCTCTGTCCTTAGACCCTCTGTCCTCAGACCCTCTGTCCTTAGACCCTCGGTTCGAGTGAGGAAAAACTTGCCCACAAAAAACCATTTTAACAGGGAAAAAAGGTGGAAGAAACCTCAGGAAGAGCCACAGAGGAGGGATCCCTCTTCCAGGACGGACAGACATGCAATAGATGTCATGTGTACAGAACAAATCAACAGAGACATATTGTACAATTACAATGAATGATAAAATGATTACAGTATACAGTACACAGAGATATGGTAACAATAATGACAGTAATAATATAAGTAGTGGACGTCGTGCAGGACCACAGCAGCAGCCACGATCCACGAGAACCTGCCGGACGAGAGAGCACAGAAACTCCGGGGAAGAAGTTTAGTTAGTAAGATGCGTTAACATGCATTAATGAGACATGCATGTTTACAGATGGTGATGGTGATGGGGAGAGAGAGAGAGAGAGAGAGAGAGAGAGAGAGAGAGAGAGAGAGAGAGAGAGAGAGATTTGAGTAGAGTTTTCAGTAAAGGGAGATGTGACTACATCTTCAACCAGTACCGTGCCTGGCTAGGCATAACCCTGAGAGAGAGAGACAGAGAGAGAAGGAGGGAGAGGGAGTCCCCCGGCAGTCTAGTCCTATAGCAGCATAACTAAGGGATGACCTGAGCCAGCCCTAACTATAAGCTCTATCAAAAAGGAAAGTCTTAAGTCTACTCTTAAAAGTGTTGACCGTGTCTGCCTCCCGAACCCAAAATGGTAGTTTGTTCCACAGAAGAGGAGCTTGGTAGCTGAAAGCTCTGGCTCCCAGTCTACTTTTGGAAACTATAGGAACCACAAGGAACCCAGCATTCTGAGAGCGCAGCGTTCTAGAGGGGTAGTAAGGTACTATGAGCTCTTTTAGATATGATGGTGCCTGACCATGAAGAGCTTTGTATGTAAGGAGAAGAATTTTAAATTCTATTCTAGATTTAACAGGTAGCCAATGCAAAGAAGCCAAAATGGGAGAGATGTGATCTCTAATCTTGGTTCCTGTCAGAACACGTGCAGCAGCATTCTGAATTAGCTGCAAGCTCAGCTTGGCTGTTATCTCGTCTGAGGTAGGTAGGATGTAGCGTTCTCTTTTGACTGACTTATTTAGCTTTGTCAGGTCAACGCAGATTCTGGCTGTGCCTGTGTTCTTCTTCAGGACTGGTACCATGGGAGCGCACCATTCAGTAGGCTGTGTCACCCGCTCTATGACACCATCCTTCTCCATCCTCTGTATTTCCACTTTCACCTTCTGTAACATGGGAAAGGGCACACGGCGTGCAGTGTGTACAGCATATGGTACAGCATCATCTCATAACTGGATTTTGACTGGTTCAGTTTTAGTGCCAAGTTCACTGTGGGTTTGTAGATGGCTGGTAATGCTTTTTAGCTCATCTACTCGCTTCACCAGGTTCATTCTTACTGACAGGGCCCGGCTGAGGAGATTGTTGACTCTGTGTCCACGTACTACGTAGGCTGTGAACGGGTAATCTCTTCCTTTGTGACTGATTGTTGCATTAAAGCAGCCCAGACACAGCAGCTCACCTCCAGGGCTGTCCAGAGGAATGTCAGGTGGGTCTAGTGTTCTCTCAGGGGTGAGTGTGTGAAATGTGTCCTCGCTTATGACAGTGACATCAGCTCCCGTGTCATATTGAATTCTACCAGAGTGGTATCCACCTGTAGTTGCACAGTCCACTGTTCACTTTTCTCATCACACACTGAACCCAGGAAATAAGAGGTCTGCTCAGATCTCTCAGTCTCTGTGACCTCATTCACTGACCTGCTGCGACATACTCTGGCCCAGTGTCCCATTCTGTGACAGTTGTGGCAGGTAGCTCTTTCTGCAGGGCACTTTTCATCTCTGTTATGCTGCATTTTCCCACATTTGCTACATTTCTTCTCACCCCCCCCCCCGCTTTTTTTTCCGCTGTCTGTCTTCTTACTTTGTCTCTTTAAACATTGAAACTACTTTTGACACCATGTAAAATGATCGAGGGTCGGCTTGATCCGTTTATATCTACTGTAATGACAGCTCAAAACATCAACACATACCGGCATAAGAAAGTGTCGCGTAACCAGGGCAACAACACATCCACTGCCACTCACGTTACAAAGTACTTGTTACTGTGGCAACATTAGTTCCACTATATAACTATATATGACAATTATGTCTCAAATTAATTATTTCATATTTTGCAGGTCAGTGCTAATTAACTAGCACAAGCCAACTTCTAATGCTAGTAATACTAGCACTAACTTAGCATCACTGGCATGTTGTTAGCTTGCAAGCTAAAGCAGTAAGTCTGTAAGTCCATGAACTGTATATTATTTAAAATAGTACAATTTTATTAAACAAATATTGGATATACACGCTATTGACTTTAGCTGTGATGCTTCACTTGAGCTGGCAGCTCCACCCGGTCCACTGCTGTCAGCATCTTTGGCTCTGGCGCATGCGCGTTTGGAGGAATCACGGTTCGATTATTTTCCCCTGTGACCTGCCTGTGACCTACGTGACGTCATTTAAACACTCTTCTACTGGTACCCACAAACTTGAATTCGTGTTCACAGTGAAGACTTCGTAGTCGTAGAAATTAGAGTTGTGTTCACAAGACTTTGCACTCACAGCTTTTAGATTCATACTCACATAAAAACAATCCTAACCCAAACTATTTCTCAGACTCACGTATATGACAGCAGAATTTTGTGTACAACAATTTTATTGACATACAAATGTTTAACATTACAAATATGAATGGTTAGAATCATGCACACATCTTTATGATAGCTATCTTACTCCATACACCTCTAGCATAATTATTACATGATGCATGTATCACTCTACCAGGCCATCTATTCTGTATCAGTTTAATATCATAAACTGTCAGATGCGATTCTTGAAGAAAAATTATTTTTGACTTGAGCTGTTTGATCCTGTTTATAACCTGTTTCACTTTGGTCAATTTCCTTAGCCCCCTAACATTCCAGCTCGTAACCTTTATATCAGAGACGTTCTGAGTGACCATCTGTTCCATATACAATATGGTACATGTCAGTTGTACAGGGAAAAGGAGTAAGAAACGTTTCTGCTGTGTTGAGTGCACGACATACGGAAAGAAAAAATAACACCATATATACACTTACATATACAGACATTTAAACACCTTGTTTCCCCTCCTTTACTCAGAACAGAACCTGGAGGGCTTATGCTGATCCACTCTATAGAGGAGCAGCTAAACTACACGAACTAGCTCCATAGGCGACCAGAGGAGTCCGCCAACCGCGCACCTTGTATTCCAACAATATATAGTCAACTTACATTGTAAAATAATATAAAAAAAAATAAATCAAAAATAAATACATAAATAATATTAATAATGCATTAAAATCAAATCAAATCAAATAAAATAATATATATATATATATATATATATATATATATATATATATATATATATATATATATAATAAATTGTTAGGATGTGCTACGTTTGTCTGTTACCCTGTGTTTTCGTGTTCTGTGTCTATTTTGTCTGTTTTCCCTGTCTGCGCAGGCTGGGCGTGGCTGACCTACTTCTTCTACCACTCCCTCATTGATCCTCACCTGCTCTGCTTCCACACCTGCCTCTTATCATCTAACCTCCTGCAGTATTTAACTCCGGTTCTCCCATCCAGACTCTGCCAGTTCGTCGACGTACCTACGGTGTCTTGCTGTACTCACCTGCCCTGCCTGCCCGCCGTGCTCAGCCTGCCTTTGTCATCTCCCTCGTCCTCGTCGTCCTGCCCTGAAGTTTTTTCCCCCCTGGATTTCCCCTGACTTTTCTGCTTGTGACTTTGATTTTGGCAAATAAAGCCTTCTTCATTTACTCCTGTTTCGGGTCTGCTTTGTGGGTTCAGTGTCCTGCCCAGCACGAGCTTAACATAAATAAATAAAGTGGACACTGAGTATGTATGTCAGTGTTGCCTGTTATAAATATTCACTCAGGTCCATACATTTCCAAAATCCATAAAGTAATATTGATCATTAAGTTGAATTAAACGAAATAAAAGAAAAAGAAAAAACTCTTGGGACTCATTGCAGGGTTACACTATACCTCTTAAACAAGCACTGTCAGCTGGTTTCCACGGTGAAAGTAAACAGATCTCACACCTCACCACTGGCTTCATCCAATCCCTTAGACATGTTTACTGTGGAAGTCCTCCGCCTCCTTTGGTGAGGAAAACGAGTGTATCCTCCCGTTATGGAGGACTCTCATTTTGCACGGGTTAAGCTGAAACCCATGGAAAGTTCCCTTTTCAATGAACATTTTCTTTATTGTGTTGAATCCAAAATGCTGTTGCATGGTCTCGGCTGAGAGGTCCTGGACGAAGAAAAGCTTGTTTCCCTCATGCATGATGTCACGTTGTTTAACAGAGCGAAAAACAAACTCCCGGTCTTGAAATTTCAGGAACCGAATGAGAACCGCTCTATCCTGGTTTGGTTTCGGTGGTGCAAGGGTTCAGTGAGCTCTCTCTAGAGTGAAGGTTCTGTCGGCGTCCAGTTCCAGCCAGTGAGGCAGCATGTTCTGTATGAAATCCAGTAGCATTTGGTTGCCTTCAGCGCCCTCCCGTAGGCCGAACAGCCGCAGGTTATTCCTTCGACTTCGATTTTCAAGGTCCTCGGTCTTAGTTTCCAGATAGGTGATTTGTTTCATAGCGTTGGTCAAGTCAGTGGTACTTTTTTCCAGGTGTTCCTCAGCCGACATTATTCGATTTTCAGCTTCTTCTATTTGGGTGGTGTTAGCAGCTACATTTCACTTCACTTCTGACATACTGTTTTCCAGAGCAGTGACAGAGCTGGCCATCTTACCCAGGCGGTCATCTATACTGTCTAGTTTAGATCTAAACTCAGAGCGAAGTGACTTAAATTCAGTAAGCACCGCTGACAGGTCCGCCATGCTACCTGTATTTTCTTCGTTTTGTTCAGTCGGTGGAGTGCTGATTTTCGGCCTCTGGGAACCGCGTTTTCGCGTGAAAAAGTCACTGTCTTTGACTGAAGCAGTTTTTGACATAGTCCCAGTTCAGTTTGTATTGTTGACTTACAGTTTTAAAGTTTATTTAGTTATATTTAGTGCGAAGTTGTACAGAGCATCCACATTAAGCCGCCATCTTGGTCCGTTGCTCGATAGCGCCCCTTTATGCAAAAAATTTAATTTAATTGATGTGTGGAGACACCAACAGAAATGCCACCAGGAAATCACGTCTAGACTTCTGGTTAGTCTCTAATAATCTGAAGGTTGATAAAATATCAGCTGATATTATTACAACACCATTAACCAATCATAATGCAGTCTCCATTTTTATCCCTGTGCATTCTGCCTCCACTAAGGCATATAGAAATGCTTACTGGAAGTTAAACAGCTCTGTTTTAAAACATGAGACAGTTAAATCAGGCATTAGGAGGATAATAGCGGAATTCTGGAATAAAGCAAATTCTGAAGAGGCTTTTGGTCGCAACTGGGAACTTATCAAATTTAAGGCTGCCCAATATTTAAGGAACTATGGCAGTACCTTCGCCAAAAATCAAAAACTGGAAGAAGAGAATGTAGTTTCTAAAATAATTTCATTATCACAGAAGAACCCTGCTGACATGTCAGAATGGGGACGATCAGACTTGATCTCAGAACGAATTAAACTAAATGAGATCTATTTACATAAGGTGAAAGGTACCTTTGTAAGATCAAGAAGGAAGTGGTTCGAAGCAGGAGAACAGAATTCGGCCTATTTCTTTAACCTAGAAAGACATCACAGGAAGCTCAATTTAATCCAACAACTCAACATTAACGGTGATCTAACTGATGATCCAAGCAGAATTGCAGACTTTTGCTCCAGTTTTTACAGCGAGGTATATAAAAGCAAATACTGTCATCAGTCAGCAACTTAATTTTCCAATTCTCTGAGTAACATCACTCAAATTACTGAGGATGACAAAGAGATTTGTGATGGAACTATAACTTTACAGGAAGCCACTTTTGTGATTGAACATCTCAAAACTAACAAATCCCCTGGAGTTAATGGTCTCTCCGCAGAATTTTATCAAGCATTTATAAAAGACTTAGCTCCCTTTCTACTTAAGGTAATTTTAGAAAGTATGGAACAAGGAACTCTACCTCCTACACTAACACAAGGCCTGATTACATTAATCCCAAAACCTAAAAAAGACCACCTACTTATTGATAATTGGCGACCCATTTCACTACTGAACACTGACTACAAGGTGTTTGCTTCAGTACTTGCTAAACGGCTTAAGAATGTTTTAGACCCAATTATTGATGAGACCCAGTCAGGATTTATGAGAAAAAGACATATCTCCAATAATATTCGGCTTGTTTTAGATTTAATCGAATACTCATCTCTGTGCTCCAATGACAGTTTTATCTTCTTCCTAGACTTCTATAAAGCATTTGACACAGTAGAACATAATTTTATATTTCAAACAATTTAACAATTTGGATTTGGTGATTTTTTTTGTAAAGATGTTAAAACTATGTACTCCAAAGGTAACAGCTCTATCAGACTAAAAAGTGGGACTTCCCCGAGATTTGAATTACAGCAGTGCATCCGACAGGGCTGTCGCGCATCCCCCTGTTTATTCATTTTGTGTACACAATTACTTTCCACTCATATTTAAAATAGCTTATTAAAAGGTATCTTTATTGCAGATTGAGAAATCATAATCAGTCAGCTGGCTGACGATACCACATTATTCTTAAAAAATGCCACTCAAGTTCCCATTGCTGTCCATACAATAGATCCATTCTCTGCAGCCTCTGGACTCTGCTTAAATCTGAAGAAATGTGAGCTATTTCCTCTTAAAGATTGCGATGATACCACGATTTACAATATACCAATCAAAAACAAGCTCACCTACCTTGGGATTATCATTGTGAAAAATCAGATAGATAGATGCTCTGAAAACTTTAATCTGATTATTGACAAGACAAAGAAAAAACTGAACCAGTGGCTTCAAAGAGATTTATCTCTGAAGGACGAATACTATTAACAAAGGTTATTCCCCTCTCTGTTGACAAACAGTTTTGTAGTGCCATTAATAAGTTATTATTTAATTTTATATGGAAAAACAAGATGCATTATGTTAAAAAAATCTGTTATTATGAACACTTACAATGCTGGTGGTCTTAACTTTCTTGACTTTACTACCCTCAACAATACCTTTAAAATTAACTGGATTAAGCAGTTCTTGCATAATCCTACATCCACTTGGAATTTTAAACCCAAATATATTTTTTCTACCGTTGGAGGCCTTGATTATATACTCTTATGTGATTATAAAATATTAAAAAAATCCCCTAATTTTGTCAAACTTCCATAAGCAAATGTTGTTGGCATGGTCCTTAATCTATAAACACAACTTCTCTCCACAGAGATGTTTTATTTGGAACAATCAGCATATAAAGTATAAAAATAAATCTCTATTTCTTAATTTGTGGTTTAATAATAACATAATTTTAGTTACCCAGCTACTCAGTGATAATGGAAATCTGCTAAATTACAATGAATTCCTTCAAACATATGGTGTTCCTGTTACCCCAAAAGAATTCGCAATTATAATGGATGCCATTCCCTCTGGTATCCTAACTCTGTTAAAAGGTGCTGGAAAACCAGTTTGTCCTCCGGTAGACCCCACTTTAACACCAGTGGGTCATATATGCATCTCAGTGAAATCTAAAAAAATAATAATAAGCTCATCAGGTCGTTGTTTCAAACAGATATCACCACTACCCCATCTGTTGTTCAGTACTGGTCTAATATGGTTGATGGTTTGAACTGGATCCATATATGGAATCTCCCATACAAATATTTAATTACAAACAAAGTGAGAGAAGTGTCTTTCAAATTGATTCATAGATACTACCCTGCCAAACATTATTTATGTGTTAACTGCTCTCTGTGTGAGGCTGAGCCTGAAACTGTGATGCACCTCTTCTGGCACTGTAACTCCACCGCAACCTTCTGGAAAGAAGATATACGTTTTATCAAACTCAGGATTGACTCAGACTTTTCTTTGGATTGGAGCAAAGTGCTTTTTGGAGTTCACGATGTAGGGGGCAGGAAACAGAAAGAACTGTATATCACAAATTTAATAATAATTTTAGGGAAATATCACATACATAAGGTGAAGTTCAGTCACTCAAACCTGTTTTCTAGCATTCAGAGGAGAGACTAAGCAATACATCCAAAGCATCTGTGACTCAGACAACAGGAAAGCTATTAAAACGTATAATTTGTGCTCGTTATTTAATGTATTTTTTGAATATTCCCCCTGGCTGGTATTCGTTTGTTTGTATGTGAGTTAATAACTGCCGTTGTACCAAATATTATTGCCAATAAAGATTGAAAAAAAAAAAGTACTGGATGTGACGTCATGTGCCCAGTCGCTTCCAGGATACGTCATCAGCGCGACACGTGCGGCGGTGTTAGCAGTTAGCAGTTAGCAGCGCAGCGCGGCGGAGCAGTTTTTACCGGATCAAAGAGCGCTGAAGAAGATGGCAGCTGCCGGGACGCAGGGCAGGAAGAGGCTCCTGAGAGAGGAGGACATGACCAAGGTGGAGTTTGAGACCAGCGAGGAGGTGGACGTCACCCCCACTTTCGACACTATGGGCCTCCGGGAGGACCTGCTCCGCGGCATCTACGCTTACGGTAGGCTGGGGATCCGTGCGGCCTCCAAGGGGAGGAGAGTTAGCCAGGGTGCTAATTGTTTATCCCCGTGATGTTTTAAAGATTCTATTAAATAAAGATTAGCCTGGTTGAATGTATACTTTGATTTGTTCACATAATGTTTACATGTTCTTATATATGTAGCGTTAACTTTGGAATTCTTTATTAGAGGCTGTTCAGCGGTTCTTCGGTTAGCATGAGCGTTAGCCATTCCCGCTAACGCTCCGTCCATTTTACCACGGAGCTGCTCCCGCCTTTATGCGCAGCTGAGAAAACGAGTGCAGCGAGCAGCTAACGCCGTGAACAGTGGTCGGGCCTGGGCGTGAGTCCAGGAGCAGAGACGCTCCTCTGGAGGACTGATGAGAGAGACCAGCGGGTCAGCTGCTGTGGAGCCACTCCAGCACTTATAATGTCCACTCCAGTGTTTATGCAGTCCACTCCAGCGTTTATGCAGTCCACTCCAGTGTTTATGCAGTCCACTCCAGTGTTTATCACAGACTGACGTTAATGTTTTTATGAATGTAACGAACAGAGTTTGTTTGGACCTGATCACGTGACTCACGTTGTGTTCCAGGTTTCGAGAAGCCTTCAGCCATCCAGCAGAGAGCCATCAAACAGATCATCAAAGGCAGAGACGTCATTGCTCAGTAAGACCTGTGAACACTGTAAGTGCAGCGCCCGTCCTGAAACCCTCCAGCGTGTCCTCTAACAGCTGCTCTCTGATCTGTGCAGGTCCCAGTCCGGAACAGGAAAGACAGCCACCTTCTGCGTGTCTGTGCTGCAGTGTCTTGACATCCAGGTCAGTGAAAGATTTTCATAGATCGTTGACAAATGATTATTGATGATCGTTGATTGACCAGTCTGCAGGTTCACCTGTGCAGGTGTTGGGGATGATGACATCATGCTGTGATGTGTTTCATGTCTGCAGGTGAGGGAGACCCAGGCGCTGATCCTCGCTCCAACCAGAGAGCTGGCTGGACAGATTCAGAAGGTAGCCCCACCCACACCATCACACATAGCCAATCAAATGTGAGCAGGGGTGCCGTGTATTGCGTTCTGATGGGCTCTCTGTCTTGTGTGTTCAGGTGCTGCTGGCTTTGGGGGACTACATGAATGTCCAGTGTCACGCCTGCATCGGGGGCACCAACGTGGGCGAGGACATCCGGAAGCTGGACTATGGTCAGCACGTGGTGGCAGGAACACCTGGACGCGTGTTTGGTGAGTTCAACATGTCGCCAGCAGGAGGCGCCAAGGCCGCAGCGTGAGGCCGACATGAGCTGCCACATTAAAGGTGTCATGTGACCAGAGCGTTCAGAGATCAAAAGGAAACAGCTGGTTAACGTTCGTCACATCGGGGTCACTCCCTGTGCTTGCTTGGAGCATGCCGCTGTTTCCTGTAGAGACAGGCAGCCAGTGGGACGCTCACGTTGATTTGTCGTGTTTTCCTGCAGACATGATTCGTCGCAGGAGTTTAAGAACGAGAGCCATCAAGATGCTCGTCCTCGACGAAGCTGACGAGATGCTGAACAAAGGTGAGACTGAGCATGTGCAGCTGTGTCACCTGCAGACCAGCACACCTGGATGAAGCTTTGATGTCACTGTCCAACATCTGTGTACTTGTGATCCAATGTACCGGTGTGTCTGTTGGTTCATGTGTCTGTTGTGTCCAGGCTTTAAGGAGCAGATCTATGATGTGTACCGGTACCTGCCTCCGGCCACACAGGTGGTTCTGATCAGCGCCACGCTGCCTCATGAGATTCTGGAGATGACCAACAAGTTCATGACCGACCCGATCCGCATCCTGGTCAAACGGTCAGTACCACAGCTGTAAACATTCATACAGCAACATTCAGAGAACGTTTGGAAAACACTGTAACTGTCTGTGACCCGTCTGTCTGTAACTGGTCTGTGACCCGTCTGTAACTCATCTGTAACTTGTCTGTAACTGTCTGTGACCCGTCCGTAACTCATCTGTAACACGTCTGTAACCCGTCTGTTGCTCTCTCCTCAGTGACGAGCTGACTCTGGAGGGGATCAAACAGTTCTTTGTTGCCGTGGAGAGAGAGGAGTGGAAGTTTGACACTCTGTGTGATCTGTACGATACTCTGACCATCACACAGGCCGTCATCTTCTGTAACACCAAGAGGAAGGTCAGCACACACACACACACACACACACACACACACACACAAACAAACGTATTGTAGTGATGGATACGCTGCTGCAGCAGCAAGGCATTGTGGGAGGTTGAGTCCGTGTGTTTGTGTGTTTCAGGTGGACTGGCTGACAGAGAAGATGAGGGAGGCCAACTTCACAGTGTCCTCGATGCACGGAGATATGCCACAGAAAGAAAGGGAGTCCATCATGAAGGAGTTCAGATCAGGAGCCAGGTAGACCGGGACCACAGTCAAACCGGGACCACAGTCAGACCATAGTCAGACCGGGACCACGGTCAGACCATTTACATTTAGTCATTTAGCAGACGCTTTTATCCAAAGTGACATACAGAGAAGGGAACAATCAAGGTACAGAGTGATAAGAAAGCATTAGTGCAATAGTAAGTGCTATGACAATTCTTAAATGGGTAGCTTTCTCATGTCCAGTTGTAGGTAGTGCTAGGAGAGAAGGTCCTCTCTGAAGAGCTGGAGGTCTTCAGGAGTTTTTTTAAAGGTAGAGAGGGACGCCCTGCTCTGGTAGGAACTGGTAGTGCGTTCCACCAACGGTGAACAACAAACAAAAGTTTGGATTGCCTTGAGCGAACGGGTGGCAGAGCCAGGCATCACTCACTGGAGGAGCGCAATGGTCGTGAGGTAACATATACCTGTACAAGGGCGTTCAGGTAGGTAGGTAGGTGCAGTACCGGAGACAACTTTGTAGGCAAGCATTAGCGCTTTGAATTTAATGTGGGCTGCAATGGGTAGCCAGTGGAGCTCGATGAGCAGCGGGGTGACCTTTTGGGTTGGTTGTAGACCAGGTGTGCCGGCGCATTCTTGGGTCATCTGAAGAGGTTTCACTGAGCAGGCTGGGAGGCCTGTCAGGAGGGCATTACAGTAGTCTAGTCTTGAAGTTGAGGAGTTAAGTGGCGTGTTGCGTTAAGGTCTGATTTTTCTGATGTTGTAAAGTGCAAAGTGAAAAGGTTAGTTGGTCATTAATCATAACCCCTAGGTTTCTTACCACCCTGGTGGGGGCGAGACATAGGGAATCAATTTTGATGTCGATGTCATGGTGTATTGTAGGTTTGGCTGGGAGGACCAGCAGTTCAGTTTTAGAGAGGTTCAGCTGGAGGTGATGTGCCTTCATCCATGTGGCAATGTCTGAGAGGCAATCAGAGACCCTTGCAGGGATCGAGGGGTCATCAGGAGGAAATGACAGATGGAGCAGAGTGTCATCTGCATAGCAGTGATAGGAAAAGCCATGTGAGCGGATAATCGGACCCAGGGAGGTGGTGTAGATAGCAAATAGAAGGGGCCCCAGCACCGAGCCCTGGGGGACCCCTGTGGTGAGGTGATGCAAAGTGGACAGCTGTCCAAGCCAGGATACACTGAATGAGGCCCTGTCAGGTAGGATTCAAACCAGGAAAGAGTCCACAGAGACCACAGTCAGACCGGGACCACAGTCAGACCAGGACCTCAGTCCCTTGTGTGACACGTGTTTGTTCTATTTTCAGTCGTGTTCTGATCTCAACCGACGTCTGGGCTCGAGGTTTAGACGTTCCTCAAGTTTCTCTGATCATCAACTACGACCTGCCCAACAACAGAGAGCTCTACATCCACAGGTATGTATCCCTTCGCACAAAGTAGATCCAACAGAGCTCTACATCCACAGGTGCATATCCCTCCACACTGTACCTGTCTGTAATGACCTGAAATGACCTCTGACCTCCTCCAGGATTGGTCGGTCTGGGCGTTATGGTCGTAAGGGTGTGGCCATCAACTTTGTGAAGAACGATGACATCAGGATCCTGCGGGACATTGAGCAGTACTACTCCACCCAGATCGACGAGATGCCCATGAACGGTACGAGTCGACCAATCACCTGCTGCTTCTGTTCTGAGGTGTCACAGCTCAGAACAAACTCAGCCAATCTGAATGTTGTTTGACAAACTGAAATAATCATCACTCCTGCAACACAACGTATCCCTCCACAGAAAGTAGTCCCACAGAAACCTGAATAACAAATAATGTTTAATCTGACGTGATGACATGTTTTTCTGTCTGCAGTGGCTGATCTGATCTGATGTAACCTGGATGACATCACATTGGAGCCCCACCCCTTTATTTCCTTTTTTAAAAAATAGTTTTAGACTTTTTCTTCATCTGTTGATGTGAAAACAATTGTAACATTTGTTTTTGTAAATAAAGTTCTTTCGGTTCCACACACTGTCCTCGTCTGTCCCTGGGTCCCACTCGTCTATTTTCTGTTCTCGAGTTCGACTTCGTTTAAGGAACACGGCTGATCTCAGACTCTTTGAATCAAACTTTATTTTCATATCTTGAACACAAATGTTGAAACAGTTAGTGTTAAAGTAACAGTCACCAAAAGTGATTTCACGTTATAAAACAGGATACAACATTTATATTAAACCCGGATTAAAGGAACACATTTATAAAAATATTCAGTTTCTGACATCAGAATTCAAACAGAATTTAAAAACCAGTATAAACAGTCAGTCCGTCCTCAAACTGCAGCACCTGGACTTCATCAGGACTCCAGGTCCAGTCTAGGTCTGGTCTGGTCTGCTCAATACGACACTACGCTAATGTGACGTTTTACTCTTCAGTTGAGACAATCCAGACAGAACATCTTCAAGTGGACGAGTTAAGCTAACTGTTCCCTCTGTTTACAGTCTTTATGCTAAGCTAAGCTGTTTCCAGTCTTGATAATGTGACTTAGAGGAAGTTTTGACTTAAAGTAAAATCTGGTGTTGTCGTGTTTAAAGGGACAGTTGATGTTCTGATCTGGTGTGGACGGACAGGAACAGGTTTTCTGTTTACCGCACAATGTTCTGTTCCTCCAGTCTGCAGCAGCTAACGTGTAAAAACACCAAAGTCACAAACAAACCGACCTTGGAGAACCTCGCTGTCCCTTTAACACCTGTACAGGTAGGATGCATCAGAAATGACATTATGTAACCTTCATCTGGAGACATCACAGCCAATCAGGGCAAAGCTTGTCAAAATAAAGTGATATGATACAGATGATTGTGTGAACCAATAGGACCAGAGGGGCGGGGCTTAGTGTCAGGACAACAAACCTGTTCTGATTGGTGGGATTGAACTCTATAGGAAGTATCCAGAGAAGATAAAAACCAGCCAATCAGAGGAGTGACAGGAGCAGAGAATGATGGGAAGGCATCTACAGGTTGCGTCTGATGAACCAGATCTCATTCCTGCGGCGGGGTATGCCAGGATTCTCGTACACGGCGACCATATATTCATCTCTGTGTAGTTCATCAGTGACACCTAGAATCTCCCACAGAAGGTTGATCTGACGGGTCACTGTCTCCTCTGTGGTCGTCCCAAGGAACGTCCTGCAGCCAATCAGAGAGCAGAACATCAGCAACACAGACTGACACGTTCACGCTGTGTTCGGGGACAGTCAGGGAAAAGTCAGCTACAGTCAGGGTAAAGTCAGCGCTACATTCAGGGACAGGGTAAAGTCAGGGTAAAGTCAGCTACGTTCGGGGACAGTCAGGGTAAAGTCAGCGCTACGTTCAGGGTCAGGGTAAAGTCAGCGCTACGTTCAGGGACAGGGTAAAGTCAGGGTAAAGTCAGCGCTACGTTCAGGGACAGGGTAAAGTCAGCGCTATGTTCAGGGACAGGGTAAAGTCAGCGCTACGTTCAGGGACAGGGTAAAGTCAGCGCTACATTCAGGGACAGTCAAGGTAAAGTCAGCGCTGCGTTCGGGGACAGTCAGGGTAAAGTCAGCGCTACGTTCAGGGACAGGGTAAAGTCAGCGCTACATTCAGGGACAGTCAGGGTAAAGTCAGCGCTGCGTTCGGGGACAGTCGGGGTAAAGTCAGCGCTGCGTTCGGGGACAGTCAGGGTAAAGTCAGTGCTGCATTCAGACATGATGTTCTGACCTGGCGACGACTCTCATTGGCTCCCTGTGGATGATGGTGATGTCGGGGTCGGAGGGCCTGGGCGGGTTGGTCTGGAACTCGGCCGGCAGGAAGAATGCCGTCAGGACATTTTTCTTGAATGTGATTCCGTCGTCCTTCATGTGGATGTTACTGATCACTGGCACCGTCATCCCAAGGTACCGACCTGAACACGACCAATACATCATCAATACATCATCAATACTTCGATACATCATTGATACTTCATCATGAACAGGTTGTTTGTATCAAATCCGGACCAGAACTTCCTCTGCAGTCTGAAGATTAGTCATCTTCAGGTGAGAGCTGATTGGTTGACAGATCACTTTAGCATTCTGCCTCCACCGACCTGGTTCTGGTGTCAGTTTCTAGTCTGTGGTTCTGGCCTTTGGTTCAGTCCAGGGTTCTGGACGGGGTGTGCTGTAGGTGGGCGGACTCTGACCTGCAGAGTTTTCTTTACAGATGAAGCGCATCAGTTTCATGAAGGCCATAGAGATGCTCTGCTCATACAGGTCTTCTCCTCGGGTCACACAGGCCCAGTTTCCTGCTGGATACAGACGCTCCTCGTACAGAACCTCCCCCATCTGTAAGGACAGAACCAGAACCACAGGAGTCCATGAGTCTCAGACCACATCCACGAGTCTTCATGTAAACCTGGAAATGATATGAAGGTCTGAGGTCTTTCTCAGACTCAGGTCTCTAAGGGGGCACTTCAAGAACACAGGGGACCAGAGGAGTCCTGAGTGTCACAGGTTACCATGAAGATTGATCATGGTTATTATGGTGATCTGATGTGGTGTCGGGGTCTTTACCTTCTCATGGCTGGATACTGAAACGAAGGGGAGGGGCTCCCTCTGCTGGCTGTTACGTGTCATTTCCTGTATGGGTCCAGTCATTTCTGAAACACAAACATAGCTCATTAAATATAACGTATGCAAATGAAGCGCTAAAAATGTAAATGGTGTGTTAAATATGTAAATGAAGTAAAACTACAAAGTTGAGAAGATGGACTACGAAATGCTCCATGTTAGATGGTTCTGCACTCTGACTGTATTGTTTGATGATAAACGTGGACAACCCGGTGAAAGATATGAAGCTCCTTAACAGAGAATTCAAACAGCTCTGATCGTGGCGGCTATGTTAAAACTCTTTTCAGTCAGTTAGAAACCTTCCTAAGCAAAACTGACTATTCGACTGCACCCATGGTCTTCAACAGGACTGTGGTTGGCCACACCCCTTCACCTGGAGGAACTGACACCTGGTGGGTACTGGCGACAGCCTGCCAGTGTGACAGCAGTCTGTCGTCGTCCTCCATTGGTTCGGGGTTGTCTGTGATGTCATCATCGAGCTGCTCGTCGTCCAATCCGTCGAGGTCTTCCAGAGAGATCAGAGCCATCACTGCAGAGACGACGCCCACAGAGAGGAGCCACTGTAAGAGGATAACACACCCGTTCACACATCCGGACCAGGACCAGAGACCGTCAAAACATCAACTACCATCAGGTTTTCTGAACAGTTCTTCAAACAGTTCTTTGGTTCTTTAAACAGATCTTCACACAGTACTTTGGCTTTTTAAACAGTTGTTTGTTAAATCAAGATCAATCTGCCTCTGGTTGCTTCACTTCTGCCTCCTTTTGTAACCAAACACGTCAGTGACTTTCAGGCTTTAACACCTTTCATTCAGTTTAACATCATGACAGACATGAACAGCTGTTTGGGTAAACAGTTACAAATGTTACTCGCTCAGTGCTGCTTTAGGATTCTTATATTTTAATGAATATTTGAAAAACACTTTGTTTATGCATTTTAATGTAACGCAGGGCTATGAAAAGCAGGGGGCGCTCTATAACGCACTCTTCATCCTGATGATGAGGTCAAATAAATAATGACAGACGTATTAACATGTTAACGCCATATCAACGTGTTGAAAGTCATGAATATTTGAACCCGCTGGCTTTCCATACACGGTCACACGTTAACACGGTCGCTCGTCAAACCAAAACACCGGGAAGGAAAGTAGGTCAACCCGGGATCCGGTCAGAACACAGGACCACGGGCCAGCGACCTGCCGCAGACCGGTAGGGTTCAAACAGAGATACCAACTGGACTAACGGGATCACAGAGGACGCGGTTCGGATACAACAGAGACCCGAACTGGACCGGTTTAGTTAGCGCGGTGAAGTTAGCGTGGAGCTGTCTCTCTGCACCGCATCAACAGTTAGCCTGCTGCCCAGTTAGCTCGGGTCTAGATCGGTCAGAACAGCCCCCCGGGTCAGAACAGCCCCCAGGTGTTTATCTCACCTGGTTCTGGTCGCACCTGTTTGCCAGGTGAGTCTTCAGCTGCTGAAACCGTCGTTGATCACAACAACCGGAACCTCTTCTTCTGTTTCCGGTAGACTGCACCCTGCGGACATTTCAAAATAAAAGCCTGTTGCATCGCTACAATAAAAGCCCTCCTTTAGTTTTTTTTATGTTTCTGATGCTTTGAACGAAGAAAATAAGAAATATTGAACAGAAGTGAGTCTTTTCATAAAGTGTAAAAACGGAAAATCTTTGAAAATAAAAACAGGAAGTGGCACACTGGAAGACTTCCAGTCTGGTTTCCAGTCAGGACGCGTTCAAAGTTCAATGTTTCTCTGATTGTCATGATATCTGTTTGATTTTCTGACGGTTTAGTCCTGGTTTGGTCCTGGGTTGGACTGATGTGGTCCTGGTTTGGACTGGTTTAGTCCTGGTTGGGCTGGTTTAGTCCTGGTTTGGGCTGGTTTAATCCTGGGTAGGACTGGTTTAGTCCTGCCTTCAGTAGCTGTTTTCATGTCCGGCAAGTATGTACAGGTTACTGTGTTCAGTAGGGTTATCTGTCGCCCTGCTCTCCAGAACTACCACCCTGCAAACAGAAAGACAGGTGAGCTGACAGCCTTGTAAACAAAGAGGTGAATAGACAGTTAAACAGACAGGTGAACACACAGACAGTCATTACATTTAATTTACCTTTTTCAGACTGATTTCTCTGTCCTAATTAGTGTTAACTAATTTTAATTGATGTTAATTAGTGTACAGTCCTGGTTCTGTAAAAACCTGTCCTGTCCAGTTTAGAGTTACAGTTTTACTTCTGGTTCATTACAGACCACCTGATCGTTAAGAGACGATCAGGTGGAGTATGTTGTGTGAAATGTTGAATGCAGGAGGAAATAATACTTAGTTAGTAATACTTAGAGGCAGCAAGAGAGTGAACAAATGGTTAGACAGCCCTTAAATCTCTGGTTCCCCATACACCCACAGGTGAGGCAAATTGGCCCGACGACCTGTCCCAACCTCCACCCAGGGAAGTCACACAGCCAATAAGCAGACGGAGGGGCAGGCCGTCACAGTATATACTGTCTATACAAACATACATATCATATATCAGTGTATGTACTGTCTATACAAACATACATATCATATATCTGTGTATATACTGTCTACACAAACATACATATCATATATATGTATATATTGGGGCGGCAGTAGCTCAGTCCAGCATGGACCAAAATATGGAAGGTGGACTGTTAGCTGGAGAGGTGCCAGGTCACCTCCTGGGCACTGCCGAGGTGCCCTAGCTTGAGCAAAGCACCAAACACCCCCAACTGCTCGCAGGGCGCCCCTCTTGGGGCTGCCCATCACTCCACCATCTCTCTCTCCACATTGCATGTCTATAAGCCCTTGTATGTGTGCATGTCTATGAGCATGTCTGTGAGACCTTGTATGTGTGTTCGGGGTTAAAAAAAAATGCATGTAAAATAAACTGAGTGAAAAAAGAATTTCCCCGTTGAGGGATTAATAAAGTATCTCTTCTCTTCTCTCTTATATCTGTGTGTTTATACTGTCTATACAAATGTACATATCATATATGTGTATATACTGTCTATACAAACATACATATCATATATCTGTGTGTATATACTGTCTATACAAACGTACATATCATATATGTGTATATACTGTCTATACAAACATACATATCATATCTATATATATACTGTCAATACAAACGTACATATCATATCTGTGTATCTGTTCACTCAAATGAATTTCCGTATGTGTATCACAACAGCAGTTATGTGCTTATCTCAAATTTATCTGTAGACTTGTTTTGCCTGTGCAAGAACAGGTCTCTAAACTAACAGCTGTGATGATGAATATGTTGAATCCACTCCTCCCAGTCATTGTAATACTCATATTCCTCGAAGTACCGGTTGAGGTGGTGGAGTTGGGGCCATATTTGACTCAAGTCTATTAATAAATCCTAAACCTAAACTAAATTATAATTCATTTGAAAGTCTTGTTCTTAGCCTTACTCACCCAACCTGGAAAACATTACAGCCAATTCTATTTGTTATAGTATATCGTGCTCCTGGTCCTTACTCAGAATTTTTATCTGAATTTGCAGAATTTGCATCAGGCTTGATCCTTAAAACAGATAAAGTAATTATTGTAGGTGATTTTAATATTCATGTGGACAACCACAATGATAGTCTTAGTGCTGTGTTTATCTCTTTATTAGATTCAATTGGCTTCTGTCAGAGTGTAAATAAACCGACTCATTGTCTGAACCACACTCTTGATCTTGTTCTCTCATATGGCATTGAAATTGACCATCTAATAGTCTTTCCACAGAATCCTGTTCTATCTGACCATTTTTTAAATAACCTTTGAGTTCATATTACTGGACTATAAGCCTTTTGGCAGAAACTCCTACAGCAGATGTTTATCTGACAGTGCTGTAGCCAAATTTAAGGAAGTGATTCCTTCAGTATTGAATTCAATACCATGTCTCAATGTAGCAGAGGACTTGTCTGCTTCCTTTAGCCCCTCACAAATAGAACATCTTGTTGATAATACTATGGACTCATTACGGACAACTCTCGACTCTATAGCACCTCTGAAAAAGAAGATAATTAAACAAAGGAGGTTAGCACCATGGTATAACCAGAAGACTCGTGACCAGCAGCTCTAGCCATCTATTCCTTTAGGTCTGTGTAGTAATGACATCATGAGCTTCTTTAATGATAAAATTATAACTATTACAGACAAAATTCATCACCTCTTGCCCTCAACAGACACTGAATCTTCATTCTTACACAGCAAGTTTGGAAACAGCTGTAAAACCTGATATATATTTAGACTTTTTCTCCCATCGACCTTCATCAAATAACTTCAATAATTTCTTCATCTAAGCCGTCAACCTGTCTCTTAGACCCCATCCCATCCAGAGGTTTTAGCCAATTACAGACCGATATCAAACCTTCCCTTTCTCTCTAAGATACTTGAGAAAGCTGTAGCCAATCAGCTGTGTGACTTTCTCCATGAGAACAGTTTATTTGAGGATTTTCAGTCAGGATTTAGAGTGCATCATAGCACAGAGACCACACTAGTCAAAGTTACAAATGACCTCCTAATGGCATCAGACAAAGGACTCATCTCTGTACTTGTCCTGTTAGATCTTAGTGCCGCATTTGACACCATTGACCATCAAATTCTTTTACAGAGACTGGAACATCAAATTGGCATCAAAGGAACCGCCCTAAGCTGGTTTAAATTGTATTTTTGAAAACTCTACTCAAATCTCTCTCTTTCTCTCTCTCTCTCTCTCTCTCTCTCTCCCCATCACCATCACCATCTGTAAACATACATGTCTCATTAATGCATGTTAATGCATGTTACTAACTAAACTTCTTCCCCGGAGTTTCTGTGCTCTCTCGTCCAGCAGGTTCTCATGGATCGTGGCTGCTGCTGTGGTCCTGCACGACGTCCACTACTTATATTATTACTGTCATTATTGTTACCATATCTCTGTGTACTCTGTATACTGTAATCATTTTATCATTCATTGTAATTGTACAATATGTCTCTGTTGATTTGTTCTGTACATGTGACATCTATTGCGCGCCTGTCCGTCCTGGGAGAGGGATCCCTCCTCTGTGGAGGGTGTAAGGACAGAGGGTCTAAGGACAGAGGGTGTAAGGACAGAGGGTCTGAGGACAGAGGGTCTAAGGACAGAGGGTGTCACTCCCTGTACAGATTGTAAAGCCCTCTGAGGCAAATGTGTTTTGTGAATTTGGGCTATACAAATAAAGTTTGATTTGATTTGATTTTTTAGATCGATCTCAGTTTGTTCATGTCAATGATGAATCCTCCATGCATACCAAAGTTTGTCATGGAGTCCCACAAGGTTCTGTGCTAGGACCACTTCTATTCAGTTTATATATGCTTCCTTTAGGGAACAGTTAACTAAACTTCTAGCATGCCTTAAGGATATAAAAAATTGGATCAGTCTGGCCCACTGACAGAGCTGCTGTTCCTGATTGGTCCACTGGGGGTTGCTCTGTCCTAATAAAAGCAGCAGGCTGCTGCATGAACTGGTCACATGATTACAGACAGGAAGTGACATAACATAGATCATGTGACCTGACCAGAGAAAGAGTCTGACCAATGTGAAGACAAACTTTGTTTCTGTTGAGTCAGTTAAACACTGATCAACTGACCACGGTCCACCATGATCCACCATGACCCACTACGATCCACCACAATCCACCACAGTCCACCATGAGACTACTACTTCACAGAGACTACGTCCAGATTTTAGACAGTCTGTGGGGTATGTCACTGGGACTATGGGTAAGGTCGAATAGTCAAAAAAATTTGCTCCTAAGTCCTTTCCTAACCACTTTTCCTTGATCTCGATAGAAAACGTCACAAGGTCAAGGAAAGATGTGAAGGAGAGGTCATAAGGAGTTAGGAGAAGACAACCACAGAGTTCAGAGAATCCGACTGCTCTTACACTTAGACTACGGCGAATGTTCTTGACATGATCTGTGGTAAAACTACAAAGTCCAGAAGATGGACTACAAAACGCTCATCTGAGATACTTACTAGATACTCCCCGTATGTTCTTACTGTGTTTTTAATGCAAGAAATATAAACGTGGACAACCCGGTGAAAAATGTGACTTCATCATCAACGTCAGAATTCAAATAATAAATGAATATTGTCCACCTGTCACAGAAGTCACATGACGTGTTTGTTACGCTGGTATGGTCGCTCACCCTCCTGTCCACTCATATAGAAACATATCAGCAAGTTATGGCAAAGATATATGATTAATCAGCAACGGTAACTTCATGATGATCTGCAGGACGCTGGATGTCACAGTTACAAACAGTTTTTACTCTGTGTGTGAACGCAGCTCCACAGTCACCAACACAACGCACTTCATGATCAAAGTTTTTACAATTATAGCCAGGCACAACCTATCTTTTCACTGTTATGCAGACAATTTACAAATCTATCTGCCGGTGAAGCCAAATAGGAATAGCACACAATGTTCTTTGTTTGATTGTATCGCTGATATTAAGCAGTGGTTGGCCCAAAATTTTCTTCATTTAAATGATGATAAAACTGAATGTATTGTGTTTGGGGATACTGTGACGGCTGGCTTCGGCACCTTGTCTTCAAAGCTCAGTTCAGCTGTCAAAATCTTGGAGTGACCTTTGACAGTCATCTGAGGTTTGACAAACAAATTAACAATGTTGTCAGGACTAGTTTTTTCCAGTTGCGTCTCCTGGCCAAAGTTAAAATGTTTTTAAGCCGTCATGACCTTGAGAAGGCCATCCATGCCCTAATACATTCAAGGTTAGACCACTGCAATGCACTTTATGTCGGCGTCTCTCAGTCTTCTCTCAGTCGCCTTCAACTTGTGCAAAACGCTGCAGCCCATCTTTTAACCAACACTAACAGACGTGTGCACATCACTCCTGTTCTTAACTCCCTTCATTGGCTTCCTGTCCTTTATAGAATTGATTTTAAACTTTTAATGTTTGTTTTTAAAGTTCTTAACGGCCTCGCCCCATCATATTTATCTCAGCTTTTACCTGTCCGTAATCCTGGTAGAGCTCTGAGGTCAACAAATCAACTTTTGCTGGAAGTGCCCAGGTCAAAATACAAACACTGGGGTGACCGAGCCTTTTCCGTCGCTGCCCCCAGGCTCTGGAATAAGCTCCCCGCCGAGATGCGTCTTATTTCTGACCTGGGCCCAAATCTAGGCTAAAAACCTACTTATTTAGCTTTTAATACCCAGTAATATAATAACACTTTTATCTTATTTCATCTTATTCGATTTTGTTGTATTTTATCGTTTTTCACTGTTCTTTCATTGTTTTTAATTGTTTTTACTCATTCTTCTCTTTATTCATTACCTGCTGTAAAGCACTTTGGTACACCGAAAGGACTGTTGTAAAGGGCTGTATAAATAAACATTTACATTTACATCATGTTCACACGCTCTCTCTGCTGCAGTCTGCATCACACTGTTTAAATACATTAATGTTTTCTGGTTGTGAATGACTGAACGGTGTGCCGATTTTTTTGTTGCTGCCGCAAGGAATTGTGGGACGGCATTACCTCTTTTCCTTTCGTAAAGGATGGTCCGTGTATCCTATGCTAAAGGAGATAATAAATGAAGCATTAAAGCTCCTTTCCTTAACAGTTTGAGAATTCAAACAGCTCTTATCATGACGGCTACGTAAATACTTCCAGGTCATTTCACTCAGTTAGGAAGGTTCCTAAGCAAATTTGACTATTCGACCGCATCCTATGTCTATTTTTTGTACTCTACAGGTCTGTAGTTTCTCAGAGTTATCAGTGAGAATAGAGCATGACCCGCTGTCCTCTCTGATTGGTCAGAAACAGGAAAAATCTGTCTTCCACATGATGAGATATGAGACAAACTCAGGATGTGGCAGAGAGATAGAGTTGACCTCATCACATGATCACATGTCACCTCATATGATCACATGACTTCTGACTTCACATGATGACATGAAATCCACCTGAGTTTTTCTTACTCAATGATCTTTGTTGTATTTCCTGTTGTGGTCAGCAGGCACCGCTGCAGACTGCAGATCTCTTCCTACAAACAGATCAGATCACATAAATCAGGTGACGTTCAGGTAAATCAGGTGACAACTGTTCACAGGAAGTGACAGTTGTCACCTGTGACAAATTAACCTGTGACTTCCTTTTTAAGTGTCTTTGTCGTCATTATTTGCGTAGGGTTTGTTTTCACGGTGCCTAATTGTGCAAAGCAAAGTAATGTTGCTGCTATTAAGGGTACTGCTTGTGGCTGTTATCGTCCAGCTTGTATCATACCGACCCTCACCAGAAGGTGCTGGTGCTATGCCGACTGCGCTGCTGAGCTACACCCGAGACCAGCTTCTGCTACTCCGTACCAGCGACACACCGCCCCCCCAGCTACCGTGTGAACTGGTGGCTCGACGTCCGGAGAGGGGCTGCAGGAGACGGACGCGGAAGAGGGGGAAACGTGGCGGAGTAAGACAGAGACTACGGAGAAGAGCTAGTAGACCACCACTGCCCTCCATGCTTCTCTGCAATGTCCACTCCCTTAAGAACAAGGTTGAGGAGCTCAGAGTCAACGCCAGGTATCTTCACGAGTATCAGGAATCATGCCTGCTCGTGTTCATTGAGACGTGGTTGCAGGATGATGTGCCCGTCTCACTGGTTTCCCTGGATGGCTTCTCGCTGGTGCGCTCCGACAGGAACAACAACTCCAGCAAGAGCAAAGGCGGCGGCATCTGTGTCTATATTAACAATTTGTGGTGCTCGCAGTTTACCACGAGAGAGTCGGTCTGTAATCCCGACATTGAACTAGTATGCTTAAGCCTGAGACCCTTCTACCTGCCACGTGAATTTGGGAATATTTTGTTATGTACTGCATATATCCCGCCTGGAGGCTGTGCTGCTAAGGCAGCTAATATTACAGCAGAGTGTGTTCACAGACAACTGAAACGCACTCCTGAAGCCCTGTGTTTTATTCTAGGTGACTTTAACCACTGTAAACTTGAGGTTACCCTACCTGGTTTCAGTCAATATGTCAACTGTAAACCAGAGGAAAAAACACACTGGATAAATGTTATGGTAATATTAAAAACGCCTATACTGCTAAGGTTAAACCTCCTCTAGGGACCTCTGATCACAACGCTGTCTACTTAATTCCTACTTACAAGTCCCTGCTTAAAAGCAACAAACCACAAGTTAAAACTGTCTCTGTATGGAACAATGATAGTGTAGAAACCCTTAAAAGCTGCTTCTCTTGCACCAACTGGGACCTCTTTCATAGCCTTGAACTAGAAGAGGCCACAGATACTATCACTGATTATATTAAGTTTTGTAAGGATAATGTGTTAACTCAGAAATCTATTACTATGTACCCAAATAATAAATCTTATATTTCCTAGGAAATTAAAGAGTGCATAGTACAGAGGAAAGCAGCATTTAAGAATGGGGACCGACTAAGCATGAAAAATACACAGAAAGAACTTAATCACAAGCTAAGGACTGCTAGGAGGATGGAGAGGGAGAAATTCGAGTCTAACTGCTTAGGTATGAACTCTAAAAAACTATGGGACTCTATGAAAACTATGACAAACATGACTCCAGCTAAGAGGTGTATCAGTGTGCTAAATGAGGAGGAAAAGGCAAATGAGCTTAATAACTTTTTTTGCCGATTTGACTCCAGAGACTTCTCACAGAAGAAGAAAACAGCTATGGATGGTGTACCTGAATCAGGCCCTGGAGAATTCACTATTAACCAGCATGCTGTGGAGAGACTTTTTTCAGACATCTGTCACAGAAAGGCCTCTGGTCCAGATGGCACCTCTGGGCGCCTACTGAAGTCCTGTAGCAAAGAATTGGCAGAAGCCTGGTGTCCCATCTTCCAGAAATCACTGGACAGTCATGTTGTCCCCTCTATTTGGAAAAGTTCTATTATCATTCCTGTGCCTAAAAAAGCAAGCTGTAGGGAGAATAATGACTACCGTCCTGTTGCACTAACTTCACTGGTAATGAAGTGCTTTGAGAAAATTATGATCAGCTTCTTGAAGACAGAGGTTGGTGGTTTTTTACATCCCTTTCAGTCTGCTTATAAGTGCAACAGAAGTACTGAGGATGCCATGTTAGCTGTGACCCATGTTATCAACAAACACTTGGAGGATTCTAGCTCATTTGCACGTCTTTTATTTGTTGATTTTAGTTCAGCTTTTAATACGTTGCAGCCACATCTTTTAATTAGTAGATTAATTGATTTTCATGTTCATCCTTTAATTAAATGGTACTTTTCGTTTTTAACAAATTGTAGACAGCGGGTCAGCGTTAATGGAACTCTATCTGAAACTAAAACTCTGAACACAGGTGCACCACAGGGATGCGTGAGCTCACCGGTTCTGTTCACCCTGTATACAGATGCATGTAGAAGTTCATATACAAACAATCGCATCATTAAGTTTTCAGACGACACTGCAATTCTATCACTGTTGAAAAAGAATTATGACATATCTGACTACTTTTTGGAAATTCAGAGGTTTGTTACGTGGTGTGAAGATAACTACCTTATCTTGAATGTGAATAAGACTGAGGAAATGGTGTTTGATCCTCGAGGAGTGGGTGACCATAGGCCCGTGATCATTCACAACCAAGCCATTGCCCAGGTGCAGTCATACAAATACCTGGGTGTCTTTGTTGACAACGCACTTACCTGGAGCACACACGTTGATAGCCTCTGTTGCAGAACACAGCAACGGTTGCATTTTCTACGTCGTCTGAGGATTCATGGTGTTGATCAAAGATTTATGGTGATTTTTTACAAAGCAGTCTTAGAAAGTCTTATTAGGTACAGTATCACAGCTTGGTTTGGCAACCTCTCTGTGCAGCTAAAAAACAAACTGTTACGTCTAATTCATGCGGCTGGAAAAATCATCAGTATTAAAGAGCACTTCTCCATTCAGAGTATTTATGAACAGGCCATTTTGCAACAAGCAAATAAGACATCACATATCATGCACGGCGAGTATGAGCTGTTACCGTCGGGCAGAAGGTTTAGAGTTCCGCACTGCAGACTGAACAGATTTAAAAACTTGTTTGTGCCTGTGTCAATTAAGCTGGTTAATGGGGTCAGATAGGACCAGAGCTCAGATGACTTGCATTTGTTTGTAGGGTACAGGTTAGTATTTTTTTATTTATTTTGTTTTATTGTATTTTTTGTATAATTTATTAATCATGTCTCTTGAACAGAATCAGAACAAAGTGTAAAGTTCAGCTTCAGCTCGTCAAAAGATTCTAAAGGCTCTAAAAGTTCTAAAGACTCAAAATGTTCTAACAAGTTCTAAAGGTTCTTAAAGTTCTTACAGGCTCTAAAGGTTGCTCAGTCTGAGACACAGGATGACGCTTTATGGTCAGCTGGTTGCCATGGACATGTGAGGGACACACCTGAGGGAGACAAGCTTCAGGAGGAGGGCTGGGCCGCGGAGTTGAGTCTTTTATACTGAAAGAGACACAGAGAGAGAAAAAGGAACTGCCTGACTACCACAGAGCGTCAGTCATGTGCTTGGGATACACCCACCCCTCTATACACCTACATAGGTGTTTTTGTCACACTCACTGCAGTGTCAGTGTCGTCTTCATCGTCATGGCAATGTGCAGCATCAGAGACACCTCACGGTTCGTCTACATCCTCGTCATCCAGTTGAGAGGCGTGACCCTGGAGGGAAAATATTCATATCAGTACATGTCCTGAATCCTCTGCTCTGTGAGAGCTGCTACAGCATGAAGGCTCTGTGTTCTACCTGTTCTACCTCAGAGGTTAGAGGTCAGGGTATTCAGACAGTATAATATGACCTGAAATGTTGAAAACATCCAGAGCTTTTTCTTCAGCGCTAGCAAAAATTACAAAGTGCTCAGATGATGTCTTTAAATTTTTTATCAGCAGCACTGCCACTCTGTGTGCACCACCTCCCCCACACCCACCCCCACCTCCTCCTCCCCCACCTCCACCTCCCCCACCCCCCTCTGAGAGGACTGATAAATTATTCAGAGCGAGCTGAGGTCAACACTGAAACACAGAAACACTGCAGCTCACAACACCAACTTATTATTATTATACTGAAATAACTGTTTGTTCAGGTCCAGGACCAGTTCCAGGTTCAACTTCAGGACCTGGGCTGTGTGCTGATTCTGATGCAGTGGTCACACACAGTGATGCAGCATTAAGTGACGGCTGCTATACTCTTAATCACAGGTGGTGCTGTGGAGGTGCTGTAATGAATCCTGATGAGGTTCACACGAGCTTCACGCAAGCTGGCAAGCTGACCAGCTTCACACTCTTTACTGACAGAGCTCTGATCAACCTGTGGTGCTCCGACATGAACATGTGTTGTTCTTGTGTGACACTTTAAATCATTTACAGCTTGATTTATTTACATGAAAGGATGCAATCCAATTTTAACAAACGTATCGTTACAACTGATTGTGGTCCTGTTACTCAGATCAAAACCACATGTTATAGTACCGCTCGCCACTGACATCATCACTGACATCAACAGCTAACTGTCTGAACACCCTCAGATGAAGACGTTTGATCTTTGAAACGTTTTATTGACGTTCAGGTGTTGTCACGTAGTCCTCACTGATCCTGCTCTCACCTGTTCCCACTGAGGACAGATCCTGATCCAGATCCAGCAGCACCTTCATCGTCCATCTGCAGCTCTTGCAGGAGAAACATGTAGTTTGTTGTGGGGGGTCGATCCTTCTTCAGAGAGCAGATGGAGGCAGCTGATTGGTCAGCATAGTGCTGCTGCTGACTCAGCAACTTCCAACTGAGAAAGTCCCAATGGACCACACACACACACACACACACACACACACACACACAGCTGATCGTTGTAAACAAACTGAAGCTGGATGTCTCATTTCTTCTGGTTTAATTTGTTCAGATGGAGACTTTACGGGTCAAACTGGTTCTGATGGAAATATCAACACAATTGGACTAAATTACAGATACAGCGATAGATGCAAAGTAGAGGAAAACGATGGAAAATATGGTTTTTGTTTTTGTGATTTGTTCTGTACATGTGACATCTATTGCACGTCTGTCCGTCCTGGGAGAGGGATCCCTCCTCTGTGGTTCTTCCTGAGGTTTCTTCCACCTTTTTTCCTGTTAAAAGGGTTTTTGTGGGCAAGTTTTTCCTCACTCGAACCGAGGGTCTAAGGACAGAGGGTCTAAGGACAGAGGGTCTGAGGACAGAGGGTCTAAGGACAGAGGTCTAAGGACAGAGGGTCCAAGGACAGAGGGTCTGAGGACAGAGGGTCTAAGGACAGAGGGTGTCACTCCCTGTACAAATTGTAAAGCCCTCTGAGGCAAAATGTGTTTTGTGAATTTGGGCTATACAAATAAAATTTGATTTGATTTGATTTGATTTATGGTTTTAGCATGTTGTTAGCATGTCATACAACCAGACTGTAAGTGTGTCTTTGCTAACAATAATAATAATAATAATAGAAATAGTGTTAATGATGTCATGTTGCATTAGCACCACCGGTTGTCTGTTCACAGACATTTTCAACACCTCACTGGAGACATGTCACGTCCAGCCTGCTTCAAGACCTCAACAATCATTCCTGTTCCCAAGAAGCCAAGGACCACAGACTGAACCACTTCAGACCTGTCTGACCTCTGAGGCCATGAAGTCCTTTGAGCACCTTGTTCTGTCACACCTCACAGACATCACTGACCCCTCCTGCACCTCCTCACAGACATCACTGACTCCTCCTGGACCCCCTGCAGTTTGCCTACAGAGCCAACAGGTCTGTAGACGATGCAGTCAACTTGGCCCTCCACTACATCCTCCAGCACCTGGACTCCACAGGAACCTACACCAGGATCCTGTTTGTGGATTTCAGCTCTGCCTTCACCTGCAGGTGGATCACAGACTTCCTGTCTGACAGGAAGCAGCGCATGAAGCTGGGGAAACATGCAAAAGTTCATGGATGACACCACCCTCACCAGACTCATCTCTGTCTGTAACAATCCGCCTACAGGTGGGAGATTGACCATCTAGTGACCTGGTGCAGCCAGAACAACTTAGAGCTCAACGCTCTAAAGACAGTGGAGCATGTAAAATCAAATCAAATCAAATCAAATTTTATTTGTATAGCCCAAATTCACAAAACACATTTTGCCTCAGAGGGCTTTACAATCTGTACAGGGAGTGATACCCTCTGTCCTTAGACCCTCTGTCCTTAGACCCTCGGTTCGAGTGAGGAAAAACTCTATTACTCTGTAATCTATTACTCTATTTTCTAAAGACAGTGGAGATGGTTGTGGAATTCAGGAAGAACTCAGCCTCACCTGCCTCTATCACCCTCTGTGACTCCCAGACTGAGACTGTGGAGTCTTTTCTCTTCCTGTGAAGCTTCATCTCCAGGACCTCCAATGGGAGCTGAACATCAGCTCTCTCATTAAGAAAGCACAGCAGTGGATGAACTTCCTGCTGCAGCTGAACAAGGACAATGATGGTGCACTTCTACACCTCCATCATTGAGTCCATCCTCTATCACCATCTGATAGGCTGCTGCCACTGCCAAGGACAAGGGCAGACTGCAGCGTGTCATTTGGCCTGCAGAGAAGCTAATTGGCTGCAATCTCCTGTCTCTCCAGGACTTGCATGCCCCCAGGCCTCTGAGGTGTGTATTGCATAGTATCTACAGACTTTCTACACACAGCCTTTATTTATTTTGGACTACCTCATTTTGATGTATATCTACACATTTATAATGTTCTGCACACTGTGAACTCTCATTGTTATTATGTTATTATGTATATGTATACTTGATTTTCTTATATTTTTAGATAATGTTTGTTATGCACCAATCACACCGAGACAAATTGCTTGTAAGTGAAAACCTACTTGGCAATAAACCTGATTCTGATTCAGGGGAGGTCAGCACCAGGAAAGACCCGAGTCCACAGACGAGAGTCTGCTTCCTTTAGCCCCTCACAAATAAATCATCTTGTTGATAGTACCACAGGCTCACTACAAACAACTCTCGACTCTATTGTACCTCTGAAAAAGAAGATAATTAAACGAAGGAGGTTAGCACCATGGTATAGCCAGCAGACTCGCAACTTAAAGCAAGAGGCATGAAAATCTGAACGCAAATGGCGTGCCACTAAACTGGAAGACTTTCATTTAATCTGGCAAGATAATCTTAAAACATACAGGAAGGCTCTCCGTAGTGCCAGAGCAGTCTATTACTCTTCACTAATCGAGGAAAATAAGAATAACCCCAGGTTTCTGTTCAGCACTGTAGCCAGGCTAACAGAGAGCCACAGCTCAATTGAGCCATCTATTCCTTTAGGTCTGAGTAGTAATGACTTCATGAGCTTCTTTAATGATAAAATTATAACTATTAGAGACAAAATTCATCACCTCTTGCCCTCAACAGGCACCAATCTACATTCTTACACAGCAAGTTTGGAAACAGCTGTAAAACCTGATATATATTTAGACTGTTTTTCTCCCATCGATCTTCATCAAATAACTTCAGTAATTCTTCATCTAAGCCGTCCACCTGTCTCTTAGACCCCATCCTAACCAGGCTGCTCAAGGACGTTTTACCTCTAGTTAGCCCTTCTTTATTGGATATGATTAATCTGTCTTTATTATCAGGATATGTACCACAGTCCTTTAAAGTAGCTGTAATTAAACCTCTTCTTAAAAAGCCCACTCTAGATCCAGAGGTTTTAGCCAATTACAGACCGATATCAAACCTTCCCTTTCTCTCTAAGATACTTGAGAAAGCTGTAGCCAATCAGCTGTGTGACTTTCTCCATGAGAACAGTTTATTTGGGGATTTTCAGTCAGGATTTAGAGTGCATCATAGCACAGAGACCGCACTAGTCAAAGTTACAAATGACCTCCTAATGGCATCAGACAAAGGACTCATCTCTGTACTTGTCCTGTTAGATCTTAGTGCCGCATTTGACACCATTGACCATCAAATTCTTTTACAGAGACTGGAACATCAAATTGGCATCAAAGGAACCGCCCTAAGCTGGTTTAAATCGTATTTTTTAGATTGACCTCAGTTTGTTCATGTCAATGATGAATCCTCCATGCATACCAAAGTTTGTCACGGAGTTCCACAAGGTTCTGTGCTAGGACCACTTCTATTCAGTTTATATATGCTTCCTCTAGGGAACATTATTAGGAATCACTCCATTAATTTTCATTGTTATGCTGATGACACCCAATTATATTTATCGATCAAGCCTGATGAAACCAATCAGTTAACTAAACTCCAAGCTGCCTTAAGGATATAAAAAGTTGGATGACCTACAATTTTCTGATGTTAAATTCAGACAAAACTGAAGTTCTTGTAATTGGACCCAAGAACCTCAGAAATTCTCTTTCTAGAGACTTAGTTACGTTAGATGGGATCACCCTGGCCTCCAGCGCCACCGTAAAGAATCTTGGAGTTGTTTTTGATCAGGATTTGTCCTTTAATGTCCACATAAAACAAATTTCGAGGACTGCTTTCTTCCACTTACGTAACATCGCCAAAATCAGACGCATCGTATCTCAAGCGGATGCAGAAAAACTAGTCCATGCATTTGTTACTTCTAGGCTGGACTATTGTAACTCTTTGTTATCAGGCTGCTCTATCTAGAATCTAGAATAGAATTTAAAATTCTTCTCCTTACATACAAAGCTCCTCATGGTCAGGCTACATCATATCTAAAAGAGCTCATAGTACCTACTACCCCTCTAGAACACTGCGCTCTCAGAATGCTGGGTTCCTTGTGGTTCTTCAGGGTTCCTTGTGGTTCTTCAGGGTTCCTATAGTCTCCAAAAGTAGACTGGGAGCCAGAGCTTTCAGCTACCAAGCTCCTCTTCTGTGGAACAAACTACCATTTTGGGTTCGGGAGGCAGACACGGTCAACACTTTTAAGAGTAGACTTAAGACTTTCCTCTTTGATAGAGCTTATAGTTAGGGCTGGCTCAGGTCATCCCTTAGTTATGCTGCTATAGGACTAGGACTAGACTCAGTAAATTAAAAATTATAATCAGTAAAAAAATTGTTTTATTGACAAGTCATTGTTTGTATTAAATACATTAGTTTACAGGCAAAGAACAGAGATCCAATAAAGAACAGAGAACCTGCAGTAGGTTGGTTTCATACTTTTCTCGTCCTCAAAGAAGGTTCTGGAGGTCCTGGAGGTTCCAGAGGTTCTGGAGGTACTGTAGTTTCTGGATTCTGGAGGTCCATTCTGCATACAGGCTGTGAGGACATGGACCAGAGAAGCTGTGGAGCATCTGGGATGTGTACAGGACTGCTACCAACAGTCTGGATGAGTCCACAGAGGCTGACATCCTACTGCCATGTACCTGACTGGAGATTTTATTGGAGATTTTATTATGGACGCTTCCTTTGCTGTGTGGTGTCCCCCCTCGCTCTCCTTTACTCTCCTGTCTGTCTGTCTTCAGCTGTCTGGTCTCACAGCTGAAAGCTGTCCAGAGTTCCCAGCGAGTCCTCAGTGAGTTCATTCAGCTAAATCTCTGTGATGCTATACTCTCTATACTTCTCTTCTGATACGTAACCTCTGGTTAGTGCTGAAATTCCCCATGATAACAGACAGGTGCCGTCTTTTCTGCTCCCGGCACTTAAATCCAGCTCTCCATCTCCTTCTCCTCACTTTAAGCAGGCATCTCCAGTTTCACCACAGAGAGTATGGCTACTGTGTTATACGTTAATTCTAATGTATGTTTAATGTATGTGTGCATCTATCTATCTATCTATCTATCTATCTATCAATCTATCTAATGTGCCAGAGGATGGCTACATGTCAGCAGTTTCCCAGAGAGGGGTGTAAAAGCAGATCACCATCATCATCACGATCATTGTACCTGCAGTACTTTGTCAGCAGCACAAACATTTTCATCTTTGATCTTCTGTCAAAACAACGTCATCATCATCATATTAGTGATGTTTGGAAAAATGACCACAGAAGCTAAGAGCAGATTGGCGTCAGTTGATACAAACTAAGGTGTGCTGTTAAACATGAGAAAACCAACAATAAACACCTGATGTAAGATGGGAAATAGACATTCATCACAGAGGCTAGAGAGAGTCAACATGTGTCTCAGTATCTTTATTAGAAACACTTGATTTAATTGTTCCAGACCTGATTTAACATTCCAGTGTTGATTTAATATTCTAGTAGTAGATTGGCAGTCAGTCAGTGTGCTGCTCACGTTGCTGTTCTGTCTTCAGCTCCAGCTGACATTCAAAGAGAATATTCTCTTCATTAGCATTAACAGCACCTGGTTCGCTGGTGTTAATAATTCAGCAGCTGCTTGATTGGATGCATAAGTGTTACATCACTGTTTCCATGCTGTGACAGACAGATAGACACTCACCACTTCACCTTGTCTTTCAGATTCGGTGGCTGAAAGTGACTCTTGGTCATCAGCAGCAGGGCTCAGAGAGAAAGAAAGAAAGAATCAGTTAATCAGTATCTGAACTCATTAACGTTCCTGATCTGATGATTCTAACCTGTTACCCAGCAGGCCTTTCAGGTGTCTACTGCAGCAGCATAATACATTCAGTATGCATATTTCTGTACATGTGTGGCTCTGTATTTGTATCCTATCTGTCAGGTTCTTTAAATTCATGTGTTTTTCTGTCGCTCTTCACACGTCACATGCCTATGTCTCACTTCACTTCATGTCTGTTCTTTGTGGACTTTGAATCGAGAGGACGGGAACGTGTTCATGTTCTATTAAGACCTAAATTAGACCTAACACACACAGTAACACACACACGCAGCAAGATGTCAAAGGTCAGCCATGTTGTTGTGCACACATGAAGAACAAAAAAGAAGAAAGCTATGGTCTTAAAAATCAAGATGAAACATTTAAAAAAGTTTAGATGTCAGTAAATCCTCTTCACCAGACCTTTCAGACGACATGCCAGAACTTTAAAAGGACGCGTTGGACCTTTAAGTCAACATGGACACTTTCTTGCGTCCTGACCTCTCACATCCACAAAACTCATCACGGCAGAGCAGAGGACTTTCCACCCAGTGTTGGTGGATTCTGGGACACGAGAGCTTCATGGACCGGCAGCTGGCAGAGAGGCTGGGTCTAAAATTTGTCCCCCGTCTGAGCCTCTGGAAGCCAGTGCCCTCGACGGTCGCCTACTGTGTCGGGTATTGTAGTCCAAGGATTAAAGGGTTATTTTATGGTTTAGAATTGGTCACGTGTTTGGGACATTCCAGCCTGGTTGTTCTGGCTTGAAATAGATCTGTTCCCAGCAAGCAATAAGAACTTTCCAGAACTTTGCCTTTTGACCTCATCTGATCATCTTCCAGTTAAATGATGTGAAGAGATTGTGAAAGGATGTTATGTAACTGAGATAATAATGTTTTGTTTGTAACAGAAGGGCCAGAGTGTGTCCACAGTGCGCCAAGTCACATATTGAGGAGAGAGAGAGAGATATAAAAGGGGGCTGAGGATAGCCATCGGGGCCCATGGCACCTGCAGGTCTAGGACAGTACATGTCATTTGCATTTGAGTTTGTAATAAACTTAAATAAAGAGTACCTGTCTCCAGACTAATCACTGCAGCCACTACAGAGTTTTGGCATCACAAACAGGAGTGTGGTGTAAAGGTTAGCAGGACTAGCTGTGTACTTGGACCATGGTGTTGAGCAGAGTGTCTATTATTTTTGGAGGCATCGTCATTTTTGCAACATACTGAATATGCATTCAGATATAAAACAAACATACAACACTGTAATGAGTTAGACATGAGAGTGAGACCAGAGAGTGCAGAGCTGGGGAAACCTGGCAGAGTGCCACTGCTGCCTGTGCGACAGTTTGAGTGTGTGCAGAAGACTGGTGATGTGTTTTTAGAGAGAGTGAATGCTGCCAAGTGTAGTTATATTTGGAATTTAGATGTTAACTGTTCTAAACCTACATTGCGACTGGCCCAACAGATTAAAGGATCATTATTATCGTCAGTATATGTTCCTGCATGTCCCTATTATGATCAGACTATAGCGTTGGCAGACCAATTTTGGTGGTGTGGGAGACAAATGTTGCATTCTGTTCTCCCCACAGGTTGGTCTGGTAGATGTGCGAGGGTACAGGCAATGCAGGAGTTAATTGTATTTCCCTAGGATCAGGATGGGGAAAATGATAGTACAGTAATGAGAGTGAAGAAAGGTTTTACCTCTGACTCTAGGGTGTATATAGATCTGATTGGCCAACCTAGAGGGATTCCAGATTAATTTAAAGCCAGATCTGAGATTAAATCAGGATTTGAGTCTATTTTGCCCTGGATAACTACTAATAAGAATACAGAGTGGTTAAACTACATTTATTATGATCAACCAAGAAAAGAAGAGACTGACTCGGACAGTGACAGTGACCAGTAGGAGGCGGATGATGCCAGCCAAAGCCCAATAAAGTGGCATGCAGACAGAGAGTCTGTGTCACCAACGCGGGATCAAAAACTCTACAGAAAAACTTTGGCGTCACGAACAGAGACTATTAAAAGTTGATATTTACATCTCATATATTCACACATATTTCAAGTAATTATCTGTATCCATTGCAGTGGTTTTAAGTCATTAATCACAAACACAATGCAAGAGCTGAACAAGAATTCTGCTACAGCTTACAGTCAAAAGTATAATCTTACCAAAAGAATATAAGATCTGATACGATGCATTTATTGTGTGTGCAGTGTAAACTATACTGGTTACTGTTACTGCTGTTATGGTTAACATTTAATCTACAACATTACGACATATATGCAACATTTATTCTATGCTCAATGCCAATGATTTGATGGTCTGGTTTTAGACCAGCAGGCTAGAGATATTGATCGCTCTTAGGACGGTCACAGGGGAATTTTTACCTGTAACGTCAACATCAGGTTTTTCGCCCCTGTCTGCTGGAGTGTGATTTAAGGTAAATGGATTACATCATGAGCAAATGTATGATATGACTAAAATGTGTATTTAATGGTTTAGGAACCCTGAAAGGGAGGAATATGTGGTGGCAAAAAGAGTCCAAGGATTAAAGGGTTATTTTATGGTTTAGAATTGGTCACGTGTTTGGGACATTGCAGCCTGGTTGTTCTGGCTTGAAATAGATCTGTTCCGAGCAAGCAATAAGAACTTTCCAAAACTTTACCTTTTGACCTTATCTGGTCATCTTCCAGTTAAATGATGTAAAGAGATTGTGAAAGGGTGTTATGTAACTGAGATAATAATTTTTTTGTCTGTAACAGAAGTAAGGGCCAGAGTGTGTCCACAGTGCGCCAAGTCACATATTGAGGAGAGAGAGATATATATAAAAGGGGGCTGAGGATAGTCATTGGGGCCCCTGGCACCCACAAGTTTAGGACAGCACATGTCATTTGCATTTGAGTTTGTAATAAACTTATATTATATAAAGAGTACCTGTCTCCAGACTAATCACTGCAGCCACTACACTATCCCATCGCATTCAACACATCCAGCTCATCATAAACACTCTGAGTTCCTCAGTTCCCACATCTTTGAATCTTCTCTGCATCCGCTGATTCTGGGATTACCCGGTTTTATCGAGCATAATCCCCATATTGACTGGTCTATGGGCAAGCTGTTAAATTGGGGAAGTAATTGTTCTCTCACCTGCCTTTCGTCTGTCTGTACTGCCAAGTCTGTGGTTGGTTCTGTCGCTACGACGCCAGAAGTCTCTCCCTCGTCCTGTCATTCTCCCAGTGAGTCTCCCGACCTGACTGGGCCTCCTTGACATCACCATTAAGAACAGGTACCCTCTCCCTTTAATTTCCTCAGCGTTTGAGTTACTGAAGGATGCTAAGATTTTCTATAAATTGGACCTTAGAAACACTTATCACTTAGTGAGGATCAGGGAAGGGGATGAGTGGAAGACAGCATTTAATACCCCTTGTGGCCACTATGATTAGCCTGCCGGAGGACCTGAGGGCCGCAGAGAGTGTTGATATTTTTAAAAACAGGCTCAAGACCCACCTATTTAATTTGGCTTTTAACTGATGTTGTATTTATTTATTAATTTGTTTATTTATTTTAGTCAATTTTATTCTGTTATTCCTATTCTTTTTACTTTTTATGACATAGTTCATTTTAGCTATTTCTATGCTATTTATTTTATTTTATGTATTTGTTTATTTCATGTTCTTAGCCTATGTAGTTTTATGCTTTTATTCCTTATCTCCAGTAGTTTTATGTTTTTATTCCATATCTCCAGTGTTTCCTCGGTGGGGGCCGTCTGCGGTGCTGTGATCGGCTCTGGCTGGGATGTCTCTGACTCGTGGCGAACATCGGCTTGGCCGAGGAGGGGGGGGCTGCGGCAGTGCTCCACTGCTGTGGGCCCCTCGCTGGCCTGTGGCTGGGTGGGTGCCCGGGTGGAGGGGTCCTGGTCGTGGGCCATGAGCAGCGCCCGGTGCAGACGGCCTCCTGTGATGGCGTTTTCTGACCTGGTTCCTCTGTACTCAGCCACATGTTTCTAAGTTACTTTATGTGTGTGTGTGAGTGTGTGTGTGTGTGTGCTTGTGTGCTTGTGTGCTTGTTTTTGTCCAAATGTGTATGTACGTGTGTATGTGCTGTGGTGGGGGGGGGGCTGCTTTTAAACATGTAAAGCACTTTGTGCTACGTTTTTAATGTATGAAAAGTGCTTTATAAATAAAGTTTGATTGATTGATTGATTGATGATTATCTGGTCATGCCCTTTGGTCTCACTAACGCCCCAGCTGTCTTCCAGGCCCTGGTAAACAACGTCCTGCGGGACATGTTAAACCGCTATGTCTTTGTGTACTTAGATGACATCCTCATATGTTCCCTGGATGTGGAGAGCATATTCTACATGTGCGTTCAGTGTTACAGTGCCTTCTTGACCATGATTTGTTCATCAAAGCAGAGAAGTGCAAGTTCCATGTGACTTCAGTCTCCTTCCTGGGGTTCATTGTTTCCACGGACCACATCCAGATGGACCCAGAGAAGGTTAGTGCAGTATCCGAGTGGCCAGCCCCTACTTATCGCAAGATGGTTCAGTGATTTCTGGGGTTTGCTAACTTCTACAGGAAGTTTATTAGGCACTTTAGCACCATTGCAGCACCCTTACATGCACTAACCTCTCCTCATGCCAAGTTCCAGTGGTTTCTCCAGGGAGAATCCGCCTTCCATAGGCTGAAGGACAGGTTCACGGCTCCAGTTCTCGCCCCTCCTGACCCTCATCTCAAGTTCATAGTAGAAGTGGACGTCTCAAATCTGGGTATAAGGGCAGTGCTCTCCCAGCAGTCACCATCCGATGGCAAACTCCATCCATGTGCCTTCCTCTCCAGGAAACTTTCCCCAGCGGAAAAGGATTACGACGTGGGCGATCGGGAGCTGATGGCCATGAAGGTAGTTTTGGAGGAGTGGCGGCACTGGTTTGAGGGGGCCGAGCAGCCGTTCCTGGTGTGGACTGACCACAAGAACCTAGAATACATCAGAACAGCGAAGCCCCTCAACTCCAGGCAAGCCAAGTGGGCGCTTTTCTTTAACAGATTAAACTTCACCCTATCGTACCGCCCAGGGTCTAAGAACACCAAGCCGGATGCTCTTTCCAGGATGTTTGACCCTGACCCCCTGGACAATTCTCCCCTCCTCCTGTGTGGTGGGAGCTGTCACTTGGGCTATTGAAAAGAGGCTCAAGGAAGCCACCGCCAACACCTCTGCTCTGAGATGAGGTGTCCCCAAAATCATCTCTTTGTGTCTGTCTCTTTGCATCCACAGATGATTCACTGGGCCCACACCCCACGAGTCTCCTGCCATCCGGGGACTTCCTGAACAGTCTTCATCATTAAGCAGCACTTTTGGTGGCTGGCAATAGAGAAGGAGATGGGGGAATATGTGGCTGCCTGCCCTGTTGCACGGAACAAGGTCTCCTGTCAACCTCCAGTGGGTCAACCCCTCTCGGTGCCTCAGCACCCCTGGTCGGACATCTCCCTGGACTTTGTCACAGGTTTGACCCCATCTGGAGGTAATACCACCATCTTAACTATAGTGGACAAAACAGACAGTGGAAGACTGTGCCACCTTCCCAAGCTCCCCTCTGCCAAAGAAACGGCAGAGGTTCTGTTGCACCATGTCTCTCCATGGTTTCCCCAGGGATGTGGTGTCGGATCAGGGGCCACAGTTTGTCACGCTTCTGGAAGGCTTTCTGCACCCTCCTAGGAGCCACCGTCAGTCTGTCCTCAGGGTTCCACCCGCAGTCCAATGGTGTCATGTCCAAGAAAAAGTGTTAAGTTAATTTATTCAGTATGTCTCGTGTCTATGTTGTCTTGTGATTTCCTGTTTTATTTTGGTTCCACTTCCTGTCTGTGTCCATTGTTATTAGTTTTACTTTCCCTCTTTGTCTGTTTTCCCGCCTTTAGAATTACCTGTCTCCGCCCTGATTGTTCCCACCTGTGTCCTTACCTTCTGCGTATATATAGTCCGTGTCTCCCTTTGTCCTGTGCCAGTTCGTCTTGTCTCATGTCAGAGAACCAGCGCTTTGTCCATTGTCAGGTCTTGTTATTTTGATACTTTGTCCTTGAGTGATTTTCTGTTTGTTTCCTTTTTATAGTATAACCTCGCAAGAGTGATTTTCTGTTTGTTTCCTTTTCATAGTATAACCTCGCAAGAGTGATTTTCTGTTTGTTTCCTTTTCATAGTATAGCCTCGCAAGAGTGATTTTCTGTTTGTTTCATTTTCATAGTATAGCCTCGCAAGAGTGATTTTCTGTTTGTTTATTTTGTTTTTCTTAGTCTAGCCTTAGTTTTGTGATGTCTTGTTTTCTGAGATTAGTGTAGAGTTTTTTCCTCTGTTAAGAGTGAATTTTGGTTTTGTTTTGTTTAATAAACCTTTATTTTGAAACTTTGGTCTCTGGAGTTGTGCATTTGGGTTCGGGTCCATAGTTCGGTCGTGACAAATGGACAGACAGAGAGGCTCAACCAGGAGCTTGAGACAGGTCTTCTCTTCCTTGTCTCCCAGAATCCGTCGTCTTGGAGCAAGCACCTCATCTGGGTGGAGTATGCCCACAATACACTTCCCAGTTTCTCTTCTGGTCTCTCTCCTTTCCAGGGTGCGTACGGGTACCAGCCTCCACTGTTCTCTGAATCGGAGGTGTAGGTGGGGGTACCATCTGCCCAGGCCCTAATTCGCCAATGCAGGAGAGTCTGGATTGGGGACCACGTAGCTTGAAGCAAGAGGGCAGCAGACTGGCGCCAAACTCCAGCTCCTTCGTATCTCCCGGGAGATCGGGTTTGGCTGTCAACTCCGGACCTGCCACTGAGGGTGGAGACCCCCTGGAGGCCCCTCAGTTTGTGGGACCCTTCCCCGTCTCCAAGGTCATCAACCCTGTTGCAGTCCGCCTTCAACGGCCCTGTGTACACGGTTAAGTGGTTGCTGGCAGTCCGGACGAGGGGCCGTGGAAACCAGTACTTGGTGGACTGGGAGGGTTACGGTCCCGAAGAGCGGTCGTTCAGCTAGTCCCCTCTCCGCCCATTCCAGCCTCCTAGTTTCCCGCCTTGTGTTTGTCCCACCCCTAATTACCCACACCTGTGTCTGATCTCCTCATCACCCCAGTGTATTTAAGCCCTTTGTTCCCCTTCCCCAGTGCCAGACACTGTTAGTGTCCTTTGTGTCCTACTTTCCAGCTTTTCTTCACAGTGATGTGATGTAGTAAAGTAATACAGTGATGCAGTGATGTAGTGAAGTAATACAGTTAAATGATATGAAGTGATGCAGTGATACAGTGAAGTGATGCAGTGATGTAGTGAAGTAATAGTAACGTAGTGAAGTAATACAGTGATGTAGTGATGTGATGCAGTAAGGTAATGAAGTAATACAGTGATGTAGTGAAGTAATACAGTGATGTAGTGAAGTAATACAGTAATGCAGTGGTGTAGTGAAGTGATACAGTGAAGTAATACAGTTAAAGGTACAGTGTGTAAGATTTGGGGCCTCTATTTTCAGAATAAGGCAAACATGGAATATAATATTCATTACTATGTTTTGATGCATGTATAATCATCTGAAAATAAGAATCTTTTTATGTTTGTTACTTAAAAAATATCCTTTTATATCTACAGTGGGAGAGGGTCCCCTTTCATGGAGGCCACCATGTTGAAACACCTTATTTATACAGTAGTCCAGAACAGACAAACTAAATACTGACTCTAAACAGGGTCCTTAAAGTGTTGTTTCTCCTTTACATTAGGAAGGTGAGGGTGATGTGAGGAGATTACAATGCAGTGATTGGACCACTACATGCAACTAAATTCTACACACTGTACCTTTAAATGATATGAAGTGACGCAGTGATACAGTGAAGTGATGCAGTGACATAGTGAAGTAATACAGTGATGTAGTGAAGTAATACAGTGATACAGTGAAGTGATGCAGTTATGTAGTGAAGTGATACAGTGAAGTGATACAGTGAAGTAATACTGTGATGTAGTGAAGTGATGCAGTTTCCAGCGTTTCTTCCTAGTGTATTTATGGTTACCGGTTTTTGGGTCTCACCTGTTTTTGACCCTGCCTTTGCCTCTGCCTTTGCTTCAGCCCTTTTGGATTGTTTGCCTGATTACCTGACTGGATTTTTGTGTACCGAACCTCTGCCTGGCATTAAAGACATACCTCTTGTACCTGTGTCCTGAGTGCTGCATTTGAGTCCTGTCTCTGTGTTGTGTAACACACACATCGTAAGACACACAGAAACACACAGTAACACACGGTAACACACATGGTAAGACACACAGAAACACACACAGTAACACACATGGTACAGTGAAAACAATGTCAGGTTCTCTGTAGAACGCAGTGAAAACCCTGTCAGGTCACCTGTAGAATGCAGTGAAAACAGTGGAACAGGACAAACACAAACAGGAAGTTGTTATTTGAAGCCGTCTGAATCATTATCTGTCTGCAGGGAGTCCGGCCATGGTCAACTACATCTCCCTTCCCTCTCTGCAGGGGGGCGGAGCATGATATGAGACCAGTGGGGGGCAGGGGGGGTTGGTGTGGCGTTCCCGGCGTCCTTGCTAAGGTTTAATGAGGGTGAGCAGCCGAGTACACCGCATTTCGCTGCTCATTAACGTTTGCTGACGACGCCCCCGGCTCTCACCGCCGCTGCCTTAATGAATGTGGAGATGAAGGTAGCGTGGGCGCCGTCATGACGACAGGGACAGCTGAGGGCGGACAGCAAATTTTAAAGATGGCCGCTCTCATTACTGAACAGAGTTCAGACGTTTGAGTTTTTCAAAGCTGCAGGAAGAAAAACTATTCCACGAAAACCAGAACCAGAGTCAGAGAACTCTGAAATCATCTGAGACACCAACTCCTCCACCTGTCTGTCTTTTGCTCCACCTGAACTCACATGTATTAAACAATGATCATAAAATGAACATTGATAAATTAAATTGAACGATCTGTGTGAGGAAACAAACTAGAAGCTGCTGGAGCTCAACATACAAGTGTAATCTGTACATATGTCTCATCTTTATGAATATAAACATATATATATATATATATATATATATATATATATATATATATATATATATATATATATATATATATATATATATGTGTGTGTGTGTGTGTGTGTGTGTGTGTGTGTGTGTGTGTGTGTGTTTATATTATATATAATATATAAACGTATATATATTATATGTATATACGTTTATATTCAATATTTATATTTTGACAATGAAACGCACTGTTACAATTCAGAGAAGGTTCACAATGACTGAACCTGAACTGAGACACTGTGTGAAAAAAGTTCTTCTTCAAAGTTGTGTGTATTTGTTTGTGTATTTGTGTGTGTGTGTATCTGTGTGTGTATTTGTGTCTGTAGATGTCCTGCAGTCATCCTCTTCCACAGAACACCATACAGATCCACAACTTCTCCCTGCTGCTCAAACACACACACACACACTCCCACGCACAAACACACATGCGCGCACACACACACACACACACACACACACACAGTGTGAGACACTCTAATGGTTTGTAGATGTGTTCTGATTGGCTGGCTCAGACCAACTGTCTCCACCACCCACTGCTCTGATGTTGTTGTCATGGTAACAGTTACCGATGGTAGCTGCCGTAATACGCCACGATGTTAGAGTGTTTACAGTCTTTCATCATCAGGATCTCCCGCTGCACCATGCCAAAGACCTCATCTAACACACACACACACACAGTGATACAGTGAAGTGATGCAGTGATGTAGTGGAGTGATACAGTGATGCAGTGAAGTGATGCAGTTAAATGATACAGTGAAGCGATGCAGTAATGTACTGAAGTGATTTAGTGTAGTGATGCAGTGATGTGATGTAGTGAAGTAATACAGTGATGTGATGTAGTGAAGTAATACAGTGATGTGATGTAGTGAAGTAATACAGTGACACAGTGAAGTGATGCAGAAATGATATGAAGTGATGCAGTGATACAGTGAAGTGATGCAGTGACGTAGTGAAGTAATACAGTGATGTAGTGATGTGATGCAGTGAGGTAATGAAGTAATACAGTGATGTAGTGCAGTGTGTAGTGATGTAGTGAAGTTATACAGTGATACAGTGAAGTGATGCAGTGGTGTAGTGAAGTGATACAGTTAAATGATACAGTGAAGCGATGCAGTTAAATGATACAGTGAACTGATAGAGTGAAGTGATGCAGTGATGCACAGATGTTACAGTTTCAGTTTCCTGTTTGATTACTACCTGGCTCCAGTGTGATGACCTTGATGCAGCCAGTTCTCCAATGCTGCTGCTCCTTGCCTGACAGACAGACAGACAGACAGACAGACAGGTTATTTTATTATATCATTTGCTTGTATTTTTTTTCTTTTTTGCTACTACACACTTGAGCAAATTCAGTTTATTTACTTGATCTTGAACAAGACACACTCACACTCTGAAAGTGTGTGAGCGCAGAGGACATATTAATTGATCGATGCTGCTGCTTGAGAGAGAGACTGTGTGTGTGTGTGTGTGTGTGTGTGTGTGTGTGTGTGTGTGTATGTTGGTTCAACACAGTTCAGTTCTTGTCAAAACTGATCAATAAGATGATTATCAATCCAGACCCCAATCACTGTGGCTTCAAATTTTGACATTTGATCAGCTTAGTTCGACAGAGAAGCTGTGGAGAATTCAGATGTTCATTATCAGTCTGAGTAATATTATGAGTATTATTATTAATGAGTATCAGTAGTAATGAGTATTATTAATATAAAACTGGCTTCGGTCTCGTCAGATCAAGTTTGAAGCAGTGGAAGGCTTTTATTGTGAAACAGCTACAGGAAGTGTGTGTGTGTGTGTGTGCAGGTTGTGTCCTAATTGAAGGACAAACTGGATGAATTATTAAGAGAGCCGAGAGATTTTTGGTCACTGATGGACGAAGTGACTTCACGGTTTTATTCTTCCGTCTCTGCAGTGGGACAGAAGGTGAACTTATCTGCAGGGATCTGAGGACCTGATGGAGGACAGACACCGATCGATCTCCCCACCCCTCCGCCCTGACCTCCATCATCTCGCCGCTTCAGCACTTCAACACAGCGATTATATTCACACCTCAGACTGAACACACTCTGAGTGTTAATTAAAGCACAACTTATGTTAGTCATGCCCCCCCCCCCCCGCCACACACTCACACACACACACACACACACACACACACACACCCTGTGGAAGGTGAAGCAGCATCTGTCCAGTTGGTCGATATGAGCTGATGGAGCTTCAGGAAGACAATCAATAACTTCTGATGGGGGGGGGGCTATGCTAACAATGCTAATGACACACACACACACACACACACAGAGCAGAGGATCGTGGGAAACGGCCCACCCTGGTATTGATCAGTGTAGGTGAGGGGGCAGAGTGTGCGCTGCATCGCTGATGAGCAGCAGAAAACAACATGTGCGGGATTCAAACCAACGACCTCGACTGCTGCTCATACACACTGCCTGCACGGCAGTATCTCAGTCTGTAGGGTTCACATGCAGCACGGACCAAAGTGTGGAGGGTGGACTGTTAGCTGGAGAGGTGACAGTTCACCTCCTGGGTACTGCCGAGGTGCCCCTGAGCAAGATACTGAACCCCTAACTGCTCCTAGGGCGCCACTACATGGCTGTGTGTGTGTGTGTGTGTGTGTGTCTCTGTGTGTGTATGTGTCTGTCTGTCTGTCTGTCTGTGTGTGTGTGTTTGTGGTTTTATTTCAGGTAAAATGTGAAAACTAATTGAAAAAAGAATCTCCCCTCGAGAAATCAATAAAGTCAACAACAAAGAATCATGATCAGTAAACTGAATTTTCTGGTGTTCTGTCTCAGATCAACTCCAGAAACTCCAGAGAATGACGCCAGGACCAGGACCAGGACCAGATCATCACACTCTGGTTTTTTGTGATTGATGAGAACATCATGTTACAGGAAGCTGCAGTTCAGCAGGGAAGGCGATGAATTATTGATCAACCTGACGGACAAACTTTCATCTTTTCTGCCGTCACGTCCATTTTGACTCTGTCAGGACGACAGGCAGAGTCACCTGAGATTACCCATGAGGCCACAGTCACCAGGACACCAAGGATACATGACTAACCGCCAAAGAGACAGACAGACCTGGTGTACACACTCGCACGCGCGCACACACACACACACGTGTATACACACACACACGCACGCGTGCGCGCACACACACACAGGGCGTCCCCGCTGAAGACCCGCTGGATCAGCTGGAAGAGTTCCTGCGGGAGATGTCCGGACAGCAGCTCGTCTTCTCGCCAATTGTGACCGAACCGAACCGACTGACCCGGACTGACATACACCAAACAGACGCTGTCCACACAACTTTACCATGGCTTCTTCCGCGCATGGGCGCTGCTCCACACAGCCACTGGCTGGGAGAATGGAGATGCCTTCAGGGCCAGTGGGAATTTAAACAACTCTACACTCTGAAAGTAAAATTGGAGAACATGAGAGGTGAGGAACATGGTCAATAATCTGGTATAATAACGTCATACAGATTCAGGTACACTCTGGAAATCAAAGAACTTTTACTGTGAATGTGTCGAGACTACTGAGAGAGCAACAACAACAACAACAATAATAATAATAATTATAATTATAATTGTTGTGGTTGTTGTTGATTATGTTGTTGTGTTGGCTGTTGTTGTGATTGTTGTTGTTGTGGTTGTTGTTAAATTAAATAGATGTTTAAGGAGTCGTGCTGGTGTGCAGTGACTGAGGAGAGAGCGACATAGACAGACAACAGGAGAGAGAGAGAGAGAGAGAGAGAGAGAGAGAGAGAGAGAGAGAGTCCACACCCAGCTCAGCACCGTCAAGTCGTCAAGTCAGCCGGCGTGACATCATATTATCACTTCCGGTGTCTGATTTCAAAATAAGACAGCGATTAAACACTCAGGAATGATGTTGATGTGAAACTGATTATTAGTCAGGTTTGACAGCATTTTCAGACTTATTGTGGCGGGAGTACATTCATGTGTATGAAATAATACAAAATAAGACTTCATGTTAGTGGTATTGTGTTTCCATGATGACAATGAAATAAATAAAAGCATGTACCACATAGAAGTAACTGAAATAATATACAAACAAACTCATCTATTTGCTTTCAGGTTTGAGAATATTAATATCAAGGACTTTCAAGGCCTTGAAAATCTGACACAGAAGGGAGAATGAAAACATTCACTTTTAACATCACATTTGTTTTAAAAGGCTGAAATGAAGAAAAGTCTTTATTTTATACGTGTGATTTATTATTGTTGTTGTGTTGCTGTTTGTGTGTTTTAGTTATTGCTTTAGTTGTTGTGGTGTTGTTATTGTTGTTGTAGTTGTTGCTGTATTTCAGTTGCTGTTTTAGTTGTTGTGTTGATGGTGTTGTTGATGTTGTTGCTTTGTGTTGATATTGTTGTGTTGTTGTTGTTGTGTTTTAGTTGTTGTTGTTGTTGTTGATGTTGCTTTGTTTTAGTTGTTGTGTTGTGTTGATATTGTGTTGTGTTTTAGTTGTTGATGATGTTGATGATGATGATGTTGTTGCTTTGTTTTAGTTGTCTTGTGTTGATATTGTTGTGTTGTTGTTGTTGATGTTGTGTTTTAGTTGTTGTTGTTGTGTTATAGTTGTTGCTTTAGTTGTAGTATTTAAGTTGTTGTGGTGTTGTTATTGTAGTTGTTGCCAGTGGCGTGCACAGACTTTTTGAAAGGCAGGGGCGGAAAGAAAAAAAAAGAGCACATATAGCGCGTCCTCATCACTGTAGAGGGCACTTTAGACACATTTTATATGTTATACAAATGGCACATTATATAGCCTTAAAACAGACTAACTAAACAGACTACTCAGGTTAGTTTGCTGTTAGGATCAGCATCCACGAGAACTGTGGATGCTGATCCTATGGATTTCAAAGTTGGACTGTGAAGAACGCACAGCGACATGTTTGTATGAGGGAAATAAATCCCTAGAGGGTCTGGGGGTCTTCCCCAGAATTAAGTAGATGCCATTTCCTGTATCAATATAGATCAACAAAGGGCCCAACATAAAAGTCATTGCAACAGTAATGTGTCATTATTGATCCTAATAGTCTTCTGGAGTTTAATGTATTTTCTTCACCCCAGGGACTCTGTGATAAAATAACACAGGGAACAATACACATTTAAACTATTTATCTGACAACTCAAAAGAAACAAACTATGATGAAGCATGAGGATAAGTGCTGCTCCATTGCTGCAGGTGGCAGGGATGAATCAAGTCTCAAGTCTTTAAACACAAGTGTAAGTCAAGTCTTAAGTGTTTGAGGTATAAACCAAGTCCAGTCTCAAGTGTTTGACCTCAAGTTTTAAATCATGTCAAAAGTTTTTGACCTCAAGTTTTAAGTCAAGTCTCTGTATGAGTGACTGAAGTGCGACGAGTCTCAAGTCTTTGTGCCCATATGTGGCAAGTGAAACTATAGTAAAATTCTTTGTTTGGCCATCTGTTTGTATATGTCAGTGACCTTGTTCAAATTAAATTCAAATTATCCCAGATGCTTAGCCCAGCGGGAAGTCAACTTAGACCTGGCGGAAACCCTGATATGCAATGGTAACCCAACTTTTAACTTTACTTGCTAGCTTTGAAAAGCTATTCCCACAAGACGTAGTGAGGTAGCTCCACCTTAAACATGCAATAGGCATCTCTACCTAATAATAGAACTTAAAAGAGGGCAGTTGAGTGTTTTTTCCACCCAAGAGGGCAATTTAGTGTATTTTGCCAATCAGGAGGGCACTTTAGCACACGTTTTTGCCTCCCAATAGGACACTTTAGCGAGTTTTGGCTCCCAAGAGGACACTTGAGGACACTTTAGCACACGTTTTGGCTCCCAAGAGGGCAGTTTAGCACGCTTTTGGCTCCCAAGAGGGCACTTTAACACACATGCACGCCACTGGTTGATGCTGTATTTTAGCTGCTGTTTAGTTATTGTAATTCTGACCTCATGTAATGCTATGTTGTGAGCGAGTGTTTTATTCTGAAGGCCGCCTGAGTGAGCTTCCGGTGCTGATGCGCGTTACCTGCCGTCACCTTGACGCAGCTCTGACGGTCCGGAGTCGGCATGACAACGCGCTCTCGAGAGCAGGCGGGGAACTGCTGACGGGCGCGAGCGAGGATGGCAGCAGAAGATGCCCTGTAACGGAGACAGCGGCGGGAACCGAGCGAACACCAGTACTGGGACCTGCTCCGGCACCGGGAGTGACTCTCTCCATGTCCCGGCCATGGAGAGAGCCCGGCCGGTGACGGTGACGGTGTCCGCGGTGAGCCTCGCGCTCAGCGTGCTGTCCCTGCTGCTGCTGGTCACCGCCATCTCCACCGACCACTGGTATGAGACTGACACCCGCAGACACAAGGACAACTGCGACCGCCACGGATCCGACTCCAACGACCAGAAGAACCGGGAGATGCCCATTTATCACCTGCCGCTAGTAGACACCGGCAGCGGCGGGGCCCGGCAGCGGGACGTCGCGCTGATGAAGCCCGTTCATGTGGGGAGCAGAGAGGAGGAGCTGCTGGAGAACTGGCGGGCCATCCTGGGGATGGGCATACTGGAGACTGAGTGCGGCAGGCCGCTGTTCTCCACACACTACGGCCTGTGGAGGAAATGCTACTTCAAGAGCCTGGACCCGGACATCGACAAGCTGATCGACCGGGGTCAGACTACACACACACAACCACACACACAAATATACATATACATGCTGTACATAGATAGACTGACTGTATATACATACTGTACATTAGAGATAGACTGACTGTATATACATACATACTGTACAGTAGAGATAGACTGACTGTATATACATACATACTGTCCAGTAGAAATAGACTGACTGTATATACAGACATACTGTACATTAGATAGACTGACTATATGTACATACTGTACAGTAGAGATAGACTGACTGTATATACATACATGCTGTACAGTAGAGATAGACTGACTCTATATACATACATACTGTACATTAGATAGACTGACTGTATATATATACATACTGTACATTAGAGATAGACTGACTCTATATACATACATACTGTACATTAGATAGACTGACTGTATATATATACATACTGTACATTAGAGATAGACAGACAGACAGACTGTATATACATACTGTACATTAGATAGACTGACTGTATATACATACATACTCTACATTAGAGATAGACTGACTATATGTACATACTGTACAGTAGAGATAGACTGACTGTATATACATACATACTGTCCAGTAGAGATAGACTGACTGTATATACATACATACTGTACATTAGAGATAGACTGACTGTATATACATACATACTGTACATTAGATAGACTGACTATATGTACATACTGTACAGTAGAGATAGACTGACTGTATATACATACATACTGTACAGTAGAGATAGACAGACACAGACTGTATATACATACTGTACATTAGATAGACTGACTATATGTACATACTGTACAGTAGAGATAGACTGACTGTATATACATACATACTGTACAGTAGAGATAGACTGACTCTATATACATACATACTGTACATTAGATAGACTGACTGTATATATATACATACTGTACATTAGAGATAGACAGACACAGACTGTATATACATACTGTACATTAGATAGACTGACTGTATATACATACTGTACATTCAAGATAGACTGACTATATGTACATACTGTACATTAGAGATAGACTGACTGTATATACATACATACTGTACATTAGATAGACTGACTATACATACATACTGTACATTAGATAGACTGACTGTATATACATACTCTACATTAGATAGACTGACTGTATACATATTGTACACATTAGAAACGATAATTAGCTTGTTGATGCTTGTACGTTAGTAAGCAGTATGTAGGTTTGGAGGTAGGTGTTTCCTGGACATGGAGGAGAATGCTGTTGGCCAATGGTAGACTTAGACCAACAGCCTACTTCCTGTGAATCAGACTGTTACTTTTCAGCTGAGCTCACATTCACGTGAAGCATGTGGGGTGGACTGATGCAGACATAACACTAACATTGTTTTGAAGCCAAGGCTCGTGGTCAAAAAATGTACAGGCTTAGCAAATCATAATTTTTTAATCAAATCTGTTTTATGTCATGAAGAAAAGTTCCATGTCAAACTCATGGTATTTGTAGTATTTTGAAGTGTTGATGTGTGTACTGGAGGAACTGGACTGCAGTGTCATGAGAATAATAATCGTTCCGTCCAGGTTGACCCCGCCTCTCACCCAGCATCACCTTTGATCGGCTCCAACTCCCTGCGACCCTGCAAAGGATCAGCGGTTATAGATAATGGATCAATTTGTCTGAATACAGCTGTTAAACCAGATCAGTGTAGTTAGTCAGTACGTTTACATGCAGCAAAAAATTCGAATTTCTGATGGTATCAGATAATGACATGCATTGGACCGGATCACTTGTCTGAGTATAAACGGCCGGAGAGTGGCTGACTCCGTTACGCTATGTGGCGCTGTAGCCCTCTCAACAAAGAGCCACGTCCGGTTGACCTCTACTTATCAGCAACAACAAACTATCTTACGGCATTCAAACAAAGATTGCGTACAAGGAGATGGTCGATGCTACAGTAGCGTACATTTCGTGTATTATTTTCCTCCTAATAATGAATATAAAAGCAACAACACCGCTATTTAATACGACGTCTCCTTTCACAACTGGGTGAAAGCCCCACCGGAAATTCTCGAGCATGCGCAGAATGCAAAATCCGATTTAGATCCGATTGCTGAGTATACATGGCGTTAAAAAATGTCCGTTATGGTCCGAAGTAGGTCGGATTAAGGTGTTTACATGCATTTTAAAAGTCCGAAGTATGTCTGATACGATCAGAAATTCGAATTTTTTGCTGCATGTAAACGTACTGAGTGGTTTCAGACTGGCCCCCTATGGTTTCAAACTGGGTTAAGGACTGGTGACTGCTTTAAGAATGACTTTAAACTGGTTTCAGACTGGTCTCTGGTGGTTTGAGGCTGACCTCAGACTGGTTTCAGACTGGTCTTACAGCATGAAACCCTGTCCGAAGACTCTGCAGGATTAATGACGTCCGCACTTTTGGTCTCTGCAGTCTCTGGCAGCAAGCCCACCTGAAACCTGGAGGTCAGAGCGTATCTGGACCCCGACAACTCTCAGACCACACATCAGATTACAGCTTTCCAAATCACATTACATGATGTTACATATAATTACGCTACATTAGACTGGACCCAGATCAGATCAGATCCATCGATCCCGGCAGGGTGGATCAAAGAAGGCGGGTCTGCTGATGGTTCTGTGTGTCCATGTGTTTGATAAAATAATAGGAATACAAATGTGGTACCAGCTGGTGGGGACTACATTTACTGGGTCAGTCTAGAAATGATGATAACACGTCAACATACAACTGTATGTTATCATTAAAAATACACAACACACTGGAAACACAGGTGTGTTTAAGACTGGATTGTGTGGAGTCTTTGGAGTAATCAAGAATTCCCCGTCTCATGTATCCCAACTTTCTCACAGGTATTGCAGATCGTTGCACAGCTGTCAAGTATCACTTCTCTCAGCCGATCAGACTGAGGAATATCCCTCTGAACCTGACCAGAACTATCCAACAGGACGAGTGGCACCTGCTGCGTGAGTCCACAGACACAAACACACACACAGACACACAGGTACACACAGACATCCGTAATGAGATAAATGAGGAAACAGAGTGCATTGCCATGGTAACCTACTCCTGCTCAACCCCCCACTGTCTCTCTTTACTGTTACATAAACTGTCACAGCATGTTTCCACGGCAACTAGTAACAAGCAGCAAGGTGGACAAGCACGAAAACTCAGGCATGAAATCACTACTCAGTAATCAATAATCTGTAATATTTGATTACTAATCTATAATCAAAAATCTGTAATCAATAAAATGTAATCACTAATTGGTATTTGATGTGAGGTGTGTTTCACTGAGTGTACCTAAGTGTACCTGAGTGTGCCTGTGGTTACCTGTGTTTACTTGAGTGTACCTGTGTGTACCTGTTTACCTGAGTGTACCTGTGTGTACCTGTGTTTACCTGAGTGTGCCTATGTTTACCTGTGTGTACCTGTGTTAACCTGAGTGTACCTGTGTTTACCTGTGTTAACCTGAGTGTACCTGTGTTTACCTGTGTGTACCTGTTTTACCTGAGTTTACCTGTGTGTACCTGTGTGTACCTGTGTTTACCTGAGTGTGCCTATGTTTACCTGTGTGTACCTGTGTTAACCTGAGTGTACCTGTGTGTACCTGTGTTAACCTGAGTGTACCTGTGTTTACCTGTGTTAACCTGAGTGTACCTATGTTTACCTGTGTGTACCTGTGTTTACCTGTGTGTACCTGTGTTTACCTGAGTGTGCCTATGTTTACCTGTGTGTACCTGTGTTAACCTGAGTGTACCTGTGTTTACCTGTGTGTACCTGTTTTACCTGAGTTTACCTGTGTGTACCTGGGTTTACCTGAGTGTGCCTGTGGTTACCTGAGTGTACCTGTTTTTACCTGAGTGTACCTATGTTTACCTGAGTAAAAAGTAAAAAGTCGGTACCTTTGTTTACTTGTGCTTCGTCCCTCAGACCTGCGGCGCATCACGGCAGGGTTTCTGGGTATGGCGGCAGCCGTCCTGCTGTGCGGGAGCATTGTGGTGTCAGTCGGCTTCTTCTGGGAGGAGAGTCTGACGCAGCACGTCTCTGGACTGCTGTTCCTCATGGCAGGTAACTCACCTGAGTGAGTGAGTGAGTGTGTGTGTGTGTGTGTGAGGGAGAGAGGTCTATGGTCTCTGATGTGGTCTCTGGTCTCTTTAGGGATCTTCTGCACCATTTCTCTGTGTACATATGCAGCCAGTGTGACCTACGACCTCTCCAGAAACCCTCCCTTTATCTACGGTCTGCCAGCTGATGTGGATCATGGTTATGGCTGGTCTATATGCTGCGCCTGGGCCAGTCTGGGTCTGACCGTGGCTGCCGGCTGCCTCGGTACTACTTTCCCCTTCCTGACCCGGGCCGGCGCTCTGCACTCCAAAACCGCCCGCGAGTCCTCCGTCTGAGCCACCGGCTGTCAATCAAACAGAGGAGGAGGGGTTAATGACAGAAACCATGGACAATGTCTGTTGAACCGGTTCACTAAACCCGGCTGCACCAGGTTTATGTGACCTGGGTTCTGGATAGATTGGAGGTGGGTCCAGGCAGAGCTGCACGCACACACACACTCTGAGGTCTAAAACTAAGCAGTCGAGTCTGAGTCAGACTGAGATCAACATCCTTTCGTCTTGCTGCAGTGATGTCACAGTGTACTGCAGTACATGCTAACAAGCTAACAACAGCAGGCATTTTGTTAAACTGTCCATCACTCATTGCAGCCAATCAGCATCCTCCTTTTTTCTTCTTCTGCAGTTATAAAACACAAAAATAGAGTGTTACCTGAATGAGCAGCCCCACCCTCCTCTCTGATTGGCTGGACAGTGGAGAGCCTGATGATGTCACAGGTCAAAATCAGTCAGACTGAGGGAGTGGGTCAGTTCACAATCAGTGATGTGAACACCAGAACCAGGACCAGAATCAGTGCTAATGTGAAATCAGACAGCCTCTGAACATCAGCTGATTAATCTCACTTCACCTGATTTGTAAAACCTCAGTCCACAATCAGTCATGACATCAGACTGTCAGGACAAAAGGCTCGTCCAGGTCCTCCACAGTCTTCACTAATGTCATCACTGCTGTCTCTCCTGAGTGGGGGTCCGGAGATGGAGGTCTGGACCAGTCGAATGGAGCACATTAAGGAGGAGGTCTTCAGACTGAGATCAGACTCGACTGCTGTGACACAAACAGAACATGAAGGAATCAACCTCAGATCCATCAGATTTAGAGTTCCGCTGCATGTTAGCTGTTAAGACTTTTCTGTCCTTTGAGGTGTTGATACAGTTTGATCACCTGGTGAGTTCAGAACAAGCAGACTTTAAACATGTGACATGAAAATCTTTAAACTTACCGTTTGGAGTCCCTAAAACTTTGAACTTTATTTATTCTGAGTTTATAAATGTCAAATATCGACAAGGTGCAAATCCAAAAATATGAACAGGTTACAGGTGAGGATCATTCTGGGTGGTGCTGCATATACATACATATGTACAGCTGAGTGTATAATAGCAATGGGCACAAGTACTTGAGTACTCGATTCAGACGTCAGTATATAGAAACTCACATCTTTTTGTGTATCAATAACTAAAGATGAGTGGGATGATGTTTTCTGTTTCTTTACATCATCAACGTGATGTTGATTGTTTAGCTGAATGGGCCGACGTGACGTCTAATTCTGTTTTCCCTTCACGTCAGGTCTATGCTAAAGTGAATGCTAACACTAAAGCTAACGCTAACTTAATTTCCAGCCTTTTTGTCTGTGAGTACTCAAATGAAAGAAAGTGACGTCAGTGTTTTTGGTTGACAACTGAATGTACAACAACGTTAGCAGTGAGTTTAAACATACAGTGTGTGCTACGAGCTACCGCTAGCTGCTGAGTCAGACGAGTTTAATTCTGGAAACGTTTTTTTTATTGAACAAAGGCAAAGCTGAACAGCTGAACTTTGGATGTTTGTATGTGTTGAAAGTTTGGCTCAGACGTGTACATAGATTCAGAGATTCATAGATAAGATTCAGTGTTTTTTACTCATCAGAGAACAGTTGAATGAAGTGAAGCAGTGTTATGTTGGACCTGCGAGCTGAGCCACAGACTGACTCTGACCTGGTGTTTAACCATCCTGCTGAATGAAGAACATCATGGAGAACATGTGGAACATTTACAACAGAACATCAGGATGGAAGGAAATCCCTTTACTCATCAAACAAAGTCGACTGGTCTGGGTTTAGATTAATTTATCACACAGGAAGTCCACGTAATACCAGGCGGTCCAGGTGTAGAAAAACTGATCTGTCATGTAACTGATGTGATGCTGCTGCTTGGTGCTTTATTATTTATTGAATCTGAATTCAGAAAAACTTGAGTCGTCCTCAGCTCAGTCTTAGATACTGCAGTAGGCTGGATGTCATGTCTTTACCCTCTGATAACCTTCTAAAGTCCTCTGATACCCGCATCTGAACTCTCTAAAGGAACATGCTAATGGAGGAGTGAACGTTCCTTCATCAGATCTGATACCCCCGAACACCTCCCATTGCCTCTGAAAGACTCTGATACCCCAACGTTCTCTTCTAATACACTCTTCTTTGAATTTTATTTTTTGATACCCGTCCAGTATCTCCTGGTGTCTCCTCTCAAATCCTCTGATACACCTCCTATACCCTCAGATACTCCATCATGCCTGTCCTATAATCTCTGATCACTTGTAATACTCTCCTCAATCTTCTTAAATCCTCTTATATGTTCTGATGCCCTCTAATTGCCCACCATATCCCTCCTGTACCCTTTGATACCCTCTAATCAACCATTATACATTCTGATGCCACCTGATACCTATAATACTTTCCTCCTGAAACCTCCTGAAATACCTTCTGAATTCACTTCTGCACTCTTTAATACCTTCCATACCCCATCTTACCCTCCTGAAACTCTCTAATGTCCCCTCTGATGCCCTCTTCACCCCAGTCCCTGAACACCTTCTTAAACCCTATAAAATCATGTACATTCTTCAGTCTCCCAATAGCTTCTGATACCCCTCCCATACCCTCTTATACCCCATCATGCCCCTTCTGAACTCCTTTTTGATACTCCAATACTCGGCCTGTACTCTCAGATACCCTTGAACGCCCTTTTACCCTCCCTTATATTCTAGGAGACTATTTAAATCCCTCATTCCCTCATATACCTTCTCATAGTTTATCCTCTTATTCCCCATCATAGTCATACTATACTCAAAGCCCTTAATGGCCTGATACCTTTTAAAGCCCCCAAGCCCCTCCTATATCCCCTGATACCCCATCATACAGCTTCTAAACCCTTTTCTGATACCATCTGTACCCTATAATATACCTCATGTACCATCTGAAACCTGTCATTTGCTCTCTGATATCTTTTAATACTCTAACCCTAACCCCATCATATACCTTCTGTGCTCCCTGAAATGGCCTAGTATCCTATTAAAACCTGTAGTACCCTCTAAAACCGTCTCATGTCCTCTAAACTCTGCTGGTACCCTCTAAACCTGCTGAAACCTTCTAAAACCTACTGAAACTTTCTAAAACCTGCTGATACCCTCGAAAACCCGCTGATACCCTCTAAATCTGCTGATACCCCCTAAACCTTCTGATACCCTCTAAACCTTCTGATACCTTCTAAACCCGTTGATACCCTCTAAAACCTGCTGATACCCTCTAAAACCTGCTGATACCCTTTAAACCCGCTGATACCCTCTAAAACCTGATGATACCCTCTAAACCTGCTGATACCCTCTAAACCCACTGAGACCCTCTAAACCCCATCATACCTTTCCTGTTCCTTCTGAAGCCCTGTGCTGCCCCCTGCTGAACGCTCAGCGTCTCTTCAGTCTTTTGGTGTTGAGCTGTAAATAAACAATCTAAACCTCCTCAGACTGACTCTTCTCTTTACAGATATGTTCATGTTTGTTTGATTTTTTAGTGAAGTATTAAAGATAAAAATGTGTTTGTGAAGATGGAAATGTTTCTTCATTGTTTGATTGTTTCACTTGAATTAAACATCAAATCATGGATGTGGTGTTGATGCAGAGCTCATCTGATGGGAGCTTGACACTTTTCTTTTCACACAATTGGTCACATGACAGCAGCCATGAGTTTGGATCGACGCCTCCGCCACACTGCAGACGTGTGAATTTCAGTCCGTGTGATTTCGTGGAAACTACAGTTAGAGATGCTTCAGCTGCTCGATAACTGAATGTGGTGTTGAGCTGACGGGAAACACATCAGCAGGGTGTTACAGCAGCATACACTCAGTACACATATATATACTCAACATCTTCATGATGGGTACTTTTTACCTTTGTTTTTTGCCTCTGATTGGCTTACCCTGAGACTTCAATGAAGGCAACAAAATATGAGCCAATCAGAGGCAGAGTAGGACAGATCATGAGTTTGCCCTCCAGCGGGAAAAGGTTAGTATCTGTAGCCCGATGTGAAATATCCACAGTTCAGTGCCTAATAGTCAACGGTCTAACACTCACATGGTTAGTGTGCCTCCAGTCTACATGTCCAAGTGTCCTGGAGAGGACAGGCAGCAGGTTGTGTTGAAAGAAGGTAAAGTGTTTCTTCGATTTAAGATTGGTGATGTGCTTACATGCATTAGTTCAGATCCCTCATCCAGATACTTCCACCTTTCTCTTCCCATCTTATCTACAAATGGACTCTGAGGAGTAGACCTGACCCTCATCCCACCATCTCCCTCTCAACAAAACATGAACCACAGTAAGTATTAATTAATGTAAGTGACTAAAGTCATCAACCTGTGTCACAGGTGTGCTAACACAGCACCCCCTCTGGACGAAGGTTTGTGTCATACATCAAATTTTAAATATGGACTGTGGAGGGTTTTTGCCCTTTGGGATAGTGGTTCATAATAACATTTTTCATGTCCCACTGAATGTCACTTCACATCTACAACAGAAACACTGAATGATAGAACAAGTTGAACAACAGAGGTGTTGATGTCACCCCAGACATTTTATGGATGAAAGAACTCATCGACAAATCAAGAAAATGTTAGTGTAGTTTAGTTGTTGTGTTTCAGTTGTAGTTTAGTTTAGTTGTTGTCTTTCAGTTGTTGCGTTTTAGTTGTTGTTTAGTTGTTATGTTTTAGTTGTGTTTCAGTTGTAGTTTAGTTTTTGTGTTTAGTTGTTTCAGTTGTAGTTTAGTTGTGTTTCAGTTGTAGTTTAGTTGTTTTGTTTAGTTGTAGTTTAGTTGTGTTTACTTTTTGTGTTGAGTTTTTCAGTTGTGTTTAGTTGTAGTTCAGTTGTTGTGTTTTAGTTGTTGTGTTTAGTTGTAGTTCAGTTGTGTTTAGTTGTGTTTTAGTTGTTGTGTTTGGTTGTAGTTTAGTTGTTGTGTTTAGTTGTAGTCTAGTTCTTGTAGTTTAGTTGTGTTTAGTTGTTGTGTTTCAGTTGTAGTTTGGTTGTTGTGTTTTAGTTGTTGTGTTTCAGTTGTTTGAGTTATTGTGTGTAGTTGTTGTTTCAGTTGTGTTTAGTGTTGTGTTTAGTTGTGTTGCAGTTGTGCTTAGTTGTGTTTCAGTTGTAGTTTAGTTGTTGTGTTTCAGTTGTTATGTTTAGTTGTGTTTAGTTATTGTGTTTCAGTTGTAGTTTAGTTGTTGTGTTTAGTTGTAGTTTAGTTATTGTGTTTAGTTGTTTTGTTTCAGTTGTAGTTTTGTTGTAGTTGTAGTTAAATTGCGTTTCAGTTGTAGTTTAGTTGTTGTGTTTAGTTGTTGTAGTTTAGGTGTTGTGTTTAGTTGTGTGTCAGTTGTAGTTTAGTTGTTGTGTTTAGTTGTAGTTTAGTTGTGTTTTAGCTGTAGTAGTTTAGTTGTTGTGTTTTACTTGTTGTGTTTAGTTGTAGTTCAGTTGTTGTGTTTCAGTTGTAGTTTAGTTGTTGTGTTTGGTTGTAGTTTAGTTGTTGTGTTTCAGTTGTAGTTTAGTTGTAGTGTTTGATTGTAGTTTAGTTGTTGTGTTTCAGTTGAAGTTTAGTTGTTGTGTTTCAGTTGAAGTTTAGTTGTTGTGTTTTAGTTGTGTTTAGTTGTTGTGTTTCAGTTGTAGTTTAGTTGTTGTGTTTGGTTGTAGTTTAGTTGTTGTGTTTCAGTTGTAGTTTAGTTGTTGTGTTTAGTTGTTGTGTTTCAGTTGTAGTTTAGTTGTGTTTGGTTGTAGTTTAGTTGTTGTGTTTGGTTGTAGTTTAGTTGTTGTGTTTCAGTTGTAGTTTAGTTGTAGTGTTTCAGTTGTAGTTTAGTTGTTGTGTTTCAGTTGAAGTTTAGTTGTTGTGTTTGGTAGTAGTTTAGTTGTTGTGTTTTAGTTGTGTTTAGTTGTTGTGTTTCAGTTGAAGTTTAGTTGTTGTGTTTGGTTGCAGTTTAGTTGTTGTGTTTTAGTTGTGTTGAGTTGTTGTGTTTCAGTTGTAGTTTAGTTGTTGTGTTTGGTTGTAGTTTAGTTGTTGTGTTTTAGTTGTGTTTAGTTGTTGTGTTTCAGTTGAAGTTTAGTTGTAGTGTTTGGTTGTAGTTTAGTTGTTGTGTTTCAGTTGAAGTTTAGTTGTTGTGTTTGGTAGTAGTTTAGTTGTTGTGTTTTAGTTGTGTTTAGTTGTTGTGTTTCAGTTGAAGTTTAGTTGTTGTGTTTGGTAGTAGTTTAGTTGTTGTGTTTTAGTTGTGTTTAGTTGTTGTGTTTCAGTTGAAGTTTAGTTGTTGTGTTTGGTTGTAGTTTAGTTGTTGTGTTTTAGTTGTGTTTAGTTGTTGTGTTTCAGTTGTAGTTTAGTTGTTGTATTTTAGTTGTGTTTAGTTGTTGTGTTTGGTTGTAGTTTAGTTGTTGTGTTTCAGTTGTAGTTTAGTTGTTGTGTTTGGTTGTAGTTTAGTTGTTGTGTTTCAGTTGTAGTTTAGTTGTTGTATTTTAGTTGTGTTTAGTTGTTGTGTTTGGTAGTAGTTTAGTTGTTGTGTTTTAGTTGTGTTTAGTTGTTGTGTTTCAGTTGAAGTTTAGTTGTTGTGTTTGGTTGTAGTTTAGTTGTTGTGTTTTAGTTGTGTTTAGTTGTTGTGTTTCAGTTGTAGTTTAGTTGTTGTATTTTAGTTGTGTTTAGTTGTTGTGTTTGGTTGTAGTTTAGTTGTTGTGTTTCAGTTGTAGTTTAGTTGTTGTGTTTGGTTGTAGTTTAGTTGTTGTGTTTGGTTGTAGTTTAGTTGTTGTGTTTCAGTTGTAGTTTAGTTGTTGTATTTTAGTTGTGTTTAGTTGTTGTGTTTGGTTGTAGTTTAGTTGTTGTGTTTCAGTTGTAGTTTAGTTGTTGTGTTTGGTTGTAGTTTAGTTGTTGTGTTTCAGTTGTAGTTTAGTTGTTGTATTTTAGTTGTGTTTGGTTGTAGTTTAGTTGTTGTGTTTCAGTTGTAGTTTAGTTGTTGTGTTTGGTTGTAGTTTAGTTGTTGTGTTTCAGTTGTAGTTTAGTTGTTGTGTTTGGTAGTAGTTTAGTTGTGTTTTAGTTGTGTTTAGTTGTTGTGTTTCAGTTGTAGTTTAGTTGTTGTGTTTGGTTGTAGTTTAGTTGTTGTGTTTCAGTTGTAGTTTAGTTGTAGTGTTTGACTGTAGTTTAGTTGTTGTGTTTTAGTTGTGTTTAGTTGTTGTGTTTCAGTTGTAGTTTAGTTGTTGTATTTTAGTTGTGTTTAGTTGTTGTGTTTGGTTGTAGTTTAGTTGTTGTGTTTGGTAGTAGTTTAGTTGTTGTGTTTCAGTTGTAGTTTAGTTGTTGTATTTTAGTTGTGTTTAGTTGTTGTGTTTGGTTGTAGTTTAGTTGTTGTGTTTCAGTTGTAGTTTAGTTGTTGTGTTTGGTTGTAGTTTAGTTGTTGTGTTTCAGTTGTAGTTTAGTTGTTGTGTTTGGTTGTAGTTTAGTTGTTGTGTTTCAGTTGTAGTTTAGTTGTTGTATTTTAGTTGTGTTGTTGTGTTTGGTTGTAGTTTAGTTGTTGTGTTTCAGTTGTAGTTTAGTTGTTGTGTTTGGTTGTAGTTTAGTTGTTGTGTTTCAGTTGTAGTTTAGTTGTTGTATTTTAGTTGTGTTTAGTTGTTGTGTTTGGTTGTAGTTTAGTTGTTGTGTTTCAGTTGAAGTTTAGTTGTTGTGTTTGGTAGTAGTTTAGTTGTTGTGTTTTAGTTGTGTTTAGTTGTTGTGTTTCAGTTGAAGTTTAGTTGTTGTGTTTAGTTGTAGTTTAGTTGTTGTGTTTTAGTTGTGTTTAGTTGTTGTGTTTCAGTTGTAGTTTAGTTGTTGTGTTTGGTTGTAGTTTAGTTGTTGTGTTTTAGTTGTGTTTAGTTGTGTTTCAGTTGAAGTTTAGTTGTAGTGTTTGGTTGTAGTTTAGTTGTTGTGTTTCAGTTGTAGTTTAGTTGTTGTGTTTGGTAGTAGTTTAGTTGTTGTGTTTTAGTTGTGTTTAGTTGTTGTGTTTCAGTTGAAGTTTAGTTGTTGTGTTTGGTTGTAGTTTAGTTGTTGTGTTTTAGTTGTGTTTAGTTGTTGTGTTTCAGTTGAAGTTTAGTTGTTGTGTTTGGTTGTAGTTTAGTTGTTGTGTTTTAGTTGTGTTTAGTTGTTGTGTTTCAGTTGTAGTTTAGTTGTTGTATTTTAGTTGTGTTTAGTTGTTGTGTTTGGTTGTAGTTTAGTTGTTGTGTTTCAGTTGTAGTTTAGTTGTTGTGTTTGGTTGTAGTTTAGTTTTTGTGTTTCAGTTGTAGTTTAGTTGTTGTATTTTAGTTGTGTTTAGTTGTTGTGTTTGGTTGTAGTTTAGTTGTTGTGTTTCAGTTGTAGTTTAGTTGTTGTGTTTGGTTGTAGTTTAGTTGTGTTTCAGTTGTAGTTTAGTTGTTGTGTTTCAGTTGTAGTTTAGTTGTTGTGTTTGGTTGTAGTTTAGTTGTTGTGTTTGGTTGTAGTTTAGTTGTTGTGTTTCAGTTGTAGTTTAGTTGTTGTATTTTAGTTGTGTTTAGTTGTTGTGTTTGGTTGTAGTTTAGTTGTTGTGTTTCAGTTGTAGTTTAGTTGTTGTGTTTGGTTGTAGTTTAGTTGTTGTGTTTCAGTTGAAGTTTAGTTGTTGTGTTTGGTAGTAGTTTAGTTGTTGTGTTTTAGTTGTGTTGTTGTGTTTCAGTTGAAGTTTAGTTGTTGTGTTTGGTTGTAGTTTAGTTGTTGTGTTTTAGTTGTGTTTAGTTGTTGTGTTTCAGTTGTAGTTTAGTTGTTGTGTTTGGTTGTAGTTTAGTTGTTGTGTTTTAGTTGTGTTTAGTTGTTGTGTTTCAGTTGAAGTTTAGTTGTAGTGTTTGGTTGTAGTTTAGTTGTTGTGTTTCAGTTGTAGTTTAGTTGTTGTGTTTGGTAGTAGTTTAGTTGTTGTGTTTTAGTTGTGTTTAGTTGTTGTGTTTCAGTTGAAGTTTAGTTGTTGTGTTTGGTTGTAGTTTAGTTGTTGTGTTTTAGTTGTGTTTAGTTGTTGTGTTTCAGTTGAAGTTTAGTTGTTGTGTTTGGTTGTAGTTTAGTTGTTGTGTTTTAGTTGTGTTTAGTTGTTGTGTTTCAGTTGTAGTTTAGTTGTTGTATTTTAGTTGTGTTTAGTTGTTGTGTTTGGTTGTAGTTTAGTTGTTGTGTTTCAGTTGTAGTTTAGTTGTTGTGTTTGGTTGTAGTTTAGTTGTTGTGTTTCAGTTGTAGTTTAGTTGTTGTGTTTGGTTGTAGTTTAGTTGTTGTGTTTCAGTTGTAGTTTAGTTGTTGTGTTTGGTTGTAGTTTAGTTGTGTTTCAGTTGTAGTTTAGTTGTTGTGTTTGGTTGTAGTTTAGTTGTTGTGTTTCAGTTGTAGTTTAGTTGTTGTATTTTAGTTGTGTTTAGTTGTTGTGTTTGGTTGTAGTTTAGTTGTTGTGTTTCAGTTGTAGTTTAGTTGTTGTGTTTGGTTGTAGTTTAGTTGTGTTTCAGTTGTAGTTTAGTTGTTGTGTTTCAGTTGTAGTTTAGTTGTTGTGTTTGGTTGTAGTTTAGTTGTTGTGTTTGGTTGTAGTTTGTTGTGTTTGGTTGTAGTTTAGTTGTTGTGTTTCAGTTGTAGTTTAGTTGTTGTATTTTAGTTGTGTTTAGTTGTTGTGTTTGGTTGTAGTTTAGTTGTTGTGTTTCAGTTGTAGTTTAGTTGTTGTGTTTGGTTGTAGTTTAGTTGTTGTGTTTCAGTTGTAGTTTAGTTGTTGTGTTTCAGTTGTAGTTTAGTTGTTGTGTTTCAGTTGTAGTTTAGTTGTTGTGTTTGGTTGTAGTTTAGTTGTTGTGTTTCAGTTGTAGTTTAGTTGTTGTGTTTGGTTGTAGTTAGTTGTTGTGTTTCAGTTGTAGTTTAGTTGTTTTGTTTCAGTTGTAGTTTAGTTGTTGTGTTTGGTTGTAGTTTAGTTGTTGTGTTTCAGTTGTAGTTTAGTTGTTGTGTTTGGTTGTAGTTTAGTTGTTGTGTTTCAGTTGTAGTTTAGTTGTTGTGTTTGGTTGTAGTTAGTTGTTGTGTTTCAGTTGTAGTTTAGTTGTTGTGTTTGGTTGTAGTTTAGTTGTTGTGTTTCAGTTGTAGTTTAGTTGTTGTATTTTAGTTGTGTTTAGTTGTTGTGTTTGGTTGTAGTTTAGTTGTTGTGTTTCAGTTGTAGTTTAGTTGTTGTGTTTGGTTGTAGTTTAGTTGCTGTGTTTGGTTGTAGTTTAGTTGTTGTGTTTCAGTTGTAGTTTAGTTGTTGTGTTTGGTTGTAGTTTAGTTGCTGTGTTTGGTTGTAGTTTAGTTGTTGTGTTTCAGTTGTAGTTTAGTTGTTGTGTTTGGTTGTAGTTTAGTTGTTGTGTTTCAGTTGTAGTTTAGTTGTTGTGTTTGGTTGTAGTTTAGTTGTTGTGTTTCAGTTGTAGTTTAGTTGTTGTATTTTAGTTGTGTTTAGTTGTTGTGTTTGGTTGTAGTTTAGTTGTTGTGTTTCAGTTGTAGTTTAGTTGTTGTGTTTGGTTGTAGTTTAGTTGTTGTGTTTGGTTGTAGTTTGTTGTGTTTGGTTGTAGTTTAGTTGTTGTGTTTCAGTTGTAGTTTAGTTGTTGTGTTTCAGTTGTAGTTTAGTTGTTGTGTTTCAGTTGTAGTTTAGTTGTTGTGTTTGGTTGTAGTTTAGTTGTTGTGTTTCAGTTGTAGTTTAGTTGTTGTGTTTGGTTGTAGTTAGTTGTTGTGTTTCAGTTGTAGTTTAGTTGTTGTGTTTGGTTGTAGTTTAGTTGTTGTGTTTCAGTTGTAGTTTAGTTGTTGTGTTTGGTTGTAGTTTAGTTGTTGTGTTTCAGTTGTAGTTTAGTTGTTGTGTTTGGTTGTAGTTAGTTGTTGTGTTTCAGTTGTAGTTTAGTTGTTGTGTTTCAGTTGTAGTTTAGTTGTTGTGTTTGGTTGTAGTTTAGTTGTTGTGTTTCAGTTGTAGTTTAGTTGTTGTGTTTGGTTGTAGTTTAGTTGTTGTGTTTGGTTGTAGTTAGTTGTTGTGTTTCAGTTGTAGTTTAGTTGTTGTGTTTGGTTGTAGTTAGTTGTTGTGTTTCAGTTGTAGTTTAGTTGTTGTGTTTGGTTGTAGTTTAGTTGTTGTGTTTCAGTTGTAGTTTAGTTGTTGTGTTTGGTTGTAGTTTAGTTGTTGTGTTTTAGTTGTGTTTAGTTGTTGTGTTTCAGTTGAAGTTTAGTTGTAGTGTTTGGTTGTAGTTTAGTTGTTGTGTTTCAGTTGTAGTTTAGTTGTTGTGTTTGGTAGTAGTTTAGTTGTTGTGTTTTAGTTGTGTTTAGTTGTTGTGTTTCAGTTGAAGTTTAGTTGTTGTGTTTGGTTGTAGTTTAGTTGTTGTGTTTTAGTTGTGTTTAGTTGTTGTGTTTCAGTTGAAGTTTAGTTGTTGTGTTTGGTTGTAGTTTAGTTGTTGTGTTTTAGTTGTGTTTAGTTGTTGTGTTTCAGTTGTAGTTTAGTTGTTGTATTTTAGTTGTGTTTAGTTGTTGTGTTTGGTTGTAGTTTAGTTGTTGTGTTTCAGTTGTAGTTTAGTTGTTGTGTTTGGTTGTAGTTTAGTTGTTGTGTTTCAGTTGTAGTTTAGTTGTTGTGTTTCAGTTGTAGTTTAGTTGTTGTGTTTCAGTTGTAGTTTAGTTGTTGTATTTTAGTTGTAGTACCACACGTTGCCGCCAGGCGACAAGCTACGTCACTCTTCCCCGCCGTCTCTATGAAGCGCGCATTCTCAGCCCTGCCCATCTACGTCAGAATCCGCCCCGCGCGCATGCTCAGGTGCGCCACAGTCTACGGTACCGCACACCGGACTCACAACAACCGACAGCCGTTTGATCAGTGACTGTCCGCCTGCAGGGAGGACAGGGCTGGAACTGAGTGAGTGAGACAGTTCGGGGGACAGAGCCGGAGGTACGGACCCACAGTGGGAGGGTCGGGGTTAAAGTAACGGAGCCGCCCCGCCGGAGAGTCGGTCGGTGTGTTGGGTTAGAATGTTAGCTGTGGAGCGGAGCAGAGAGCACCGAACAGCCCGCTGATTCACACCATTAACCCGGGTAACCGTCACAGTCTGTCCGCACACACACACACAGGCTGCCGATAACTAGCAGCTGGTCACCTGTCACCTCATGAAACCAGCTGATGGATCCATCCCCGGGCTGCTAACGTTAGCCACACAGGCTACATGCTAACAGGCTAACATATCAGCCAGCTCAGCAGCGTTAGCTCACGGTGCGTCTGTCACGGTGTCCCGGTACTGTTAGTCTGGAACGGTTAACGGTCACCATGCTATCATCTCGGTAAACACAACTACACCCATCAGTTAGCTGCTCGCTGCGGAGCTAACCGTTAGCTGTGTAACATCTGGCCGCAGCTAGCTCTCCGTAGAGCGGCCGAGGATGGTCGCAGTGACAGCATCTGTTCTGGAGGATCGGCCTGCCCCCGCTGGATGTTCTGAGGCTCACGGCTTCACCCTCCCTGCTGGACTCAGGCTCCGGCGCTCAGCGTTCATGTAAACCGGCGAACCGTGCGTGTCGGTCCCGCTGCGGCGCTCAGACAGCAGCAGCAGCAGCAGCAGCAGCAGCAGCCATGCAGGCGGCCCAGCTGCAGTACGACTTCTTCAACGAGGAGAACGCACCGAAATGGAGAGGCCTGCTGGTGCCTTCACTGGAAAAGGTATATACACACACATATACATGTAAGTGTGTATATACACACACACACACCTATATATATATATATATATATATATATATATATATATATATATATATATATATGTATATATAGGTGTGTGTGTGTGAGAGAGAGAGAGACCATCCTTTGCCTTCAAACAGCATCAGTTCTTACAGGTACACTTGAACAGAGTCAGGGGTTTTGTAGGATTATAATCAGTCAGGTGTGAGATCAACTAGTTATACCTAACAGGTGTTAATGATCATCAGTTTCACACGAAGGGTGAAACTGATGATCATTAACTGAAACAGAAACAGCTTCGAACTGGGTGAGGAACAGCCAAACTCTGCTGCCAAGGTGAGGCTGTGGTGACAGTTTGATGTCACAGGTCATACATCATGGCAAGACTGAGCGCAACAACAAGACACAAGGTAGTTCTACTGCATCAGCAAGGTCTCTCCAGACAAAGATTTCAGATGTTCGAGCTCTTTTGAAGAAGCACAAAGAAACGGGCAGCGTTCAGGATCGTAGACGCAGTGGTTCCTTCAAAATCTGAAGACATCCAGCAGTGCCATCAGCTCAGAACTGACAGAAACCAGTGAAACCACGTACACCCATCTACTGTCCAGAGAAGTCTGGCCAGAAGTGGTCTGCGTGGAAGATGTTCAGCCAAAAAGCCAAACTTCTGACATGGAAACAAGGACAAGAGACTGAACTATGCAGAAAAACATTCAAGCAGAAACTGGGATGCAGAAAATGGCAGCAGGTGCTCTGAACTGATGAGTTAAAATTTGAAATATTTGGCTGTAGCAGAAGACGTTTGTTCGCTGAAGGGCTGCAGAGTGCTACAATAATGAGTGTCTGCAGGCAACAGTGAAGCATGGTGGAGGTTCCTGCAAGTTTAGGACTGCATTTCTGAGGAAGCCTACATCCACAGAAGATCTGTGATTAGTTCAACATGTTTGGAACAACCTGTCAGCCGTGCAAGTGTACCGAGAAGAACTGATGCGGTTTGAAGGCAACACACACCAAACATTAGATTGTGTTAACTAATAAAAATAAACAATTATTAATATTTTGGAAAGCATTCTTAGTTTATATTGAACTAACGTTGATGTGTCGTTCTGTGTGTTGCAGGTACTGAATCAGGTGCATCCTAACCTGGTGTCCCAGCAGGAGGCGCTGCAGTACATCGAGGAGCTGATCCTGCTGCTGCTCAGCATGCTGTGTCAGGCTCAACCCCGCACTGTGCAGGATGTCGAGGTGACACATTCAGACATATATTTATATTTATTTATGGATATATTCATAGTATGTGTGTGTGTGTGTGTGTGTCACTGTTTTACAAAGGTTTTGCTGATGACAATTTGAATAACGTTATTCTGAAGCAGCAGCAGGTCAGATCTACCTGAGGTCACCTGAACTTTACACGTCTCTAATCTACCTGATGACATCTCTCTGAGGCTGAAGTGTGATTGGTCTGTTCTTGTTTCAGCTGATGGAGGCTGCAGTGAGATAATGAGGTGCTCTCTGGTAAAACACCACAGGCCGCTGGTGTTTTACCCCCCACCCCCTCTCTGACCTGTGACCCCTGACCTGTGACCCCTTCACTGCCCCTCAGGCTCTGTGTGTTTGTGTGTTGTGTTTGGTGACATGTCGAGTCAGTTGATCACACTGAAAAACACCTGAACAACTCTCAAACATGTAGAGACGTGATCCTGCAAATGTTATGAAAACACTCTGCAAGTGTCTTCCAAACAACGACTCAGCTGTGTTGTAACCAGAACCTGTGTGATGTCAGAGTCCAGACAGCAGCCGATTGGCTTCAATAGAAACATTGCTTTTGTTGGTTTGTGTCTGATTGGTCAGTGACTGTCCAATCAGAGCAGAGCACAGGTGTGACCTGCAGTGTGATCAACAACACTCATCCAATCAGAAACATCTCTGCCAGATGTTTAGTCCAGATGTTTAGTCCACACAAATACAGATGTTTGGTCCACACAGGTCCAGATGTTTAGTCCAGATGTTTGGTCCAGATGTTTGGTCCACACGAGTCCAGATGTTAAGTCTCGGTCCCATCCTCACCCGTCCTCTCCCTTTTAGGAGCGAGTCCAGAAGAGTTTTCCTCACCCGATAGATAAATGGGCGATCGCTGACGCTCAGGCCGCCATTGAGAAGAGGAAGAGGAGGAACCCGCTGGCTCTACCTGTCGACAAAATCCACCCACTGCTCAAGGTACACCTACCCAGCCCTCTCTCTCCTGTCACTGTCTGCATCATCATCACTCACTGTGTTTCCCATGATGCTTTGTGTCATCAGGAAGTGTTGGGTTATAAGATCGACCACCAGGTGTCAGTCTACATGGTGGCTGTGTTGGAGTACATTTCTGCTGACATCCTCAAACTGGCGGGAAACTACGTCAGGAACATCCGACACTACGAGATCTCTCAGCAGGACATCACTGTGGCCATGTGTGCTGACAAGGTGCTAACACGCTAACACACACCCTAACACACACACACACACACACACTTAACACTATCATGGTCACTCATAGTCGAGTATGACTGTCCTCCTTCTTGGTTCTTGTGGGTCTTCAGATGGTTGTAGAGGCTGATCCTGGACCTGATTATTCTTGTGCAGTGTGGGCAGGTGAAAGTGTTGGTGGGTTTGAGTTGGGCCTGTTTGGTGGATGCTCTCTCCTTTCTGAGTCTGCGCTGTCCTACAGCGTGGTGGAGGTCATCATTATACAGTTAAGCACCATCACGGACAAGGTTTCTCCATGTCGCCCTACTTTTTGCCATGTCCTCCCAAGTCTTAAGATCTATGTGGAAACTTTTGATGTTTAAATGTTATCCTTATACCTCTTCTTTTGCCCTCCTGGGGAACGTTTTGCTTCAACGAGCTGGGACTAGAGGACTTGTTTTGGAAGATGAAATTCAGGCATGCGGATAACGTGACCAGTCCATGTGAGCTGGTGTTGAGTGATAGTAGCAGTGATGGTGGTGATGCCAGCCTTCTCCAGGACGCTGGTGTTGGTGCGTTGATCCTCCCAACTGATCCTGAGGATCTTCTCATGCATACTGTATGTGGTCCAGGCCGCTGATGCATACAGCAGAGTGGGTAGCATTACAGCTCTGTACACCAGGATTTTGGTCTTCAAAGACTCTTTTCCTTAGCCTTGGAAAAAGAACCACTGGCACAGCGGAGGTGGTGGCGTATTTCATTGTCAATGTTGGCCTATGATGATAGGAGGCTGCCCAGATTTGTAAGTGATCCACATTTTCCAGCCTTGTGTTGTCAGTGGAGATGTTTGGGGGCAGGACAGGAGTACTTTTTGGTGGTGACTGATGGAGGACTTGAGTCTTTTTTATGTTGATGGCTAGACCAAGCTGTTTGTTTGCTTTCATGAAGTCAACCAGAGTGCACTGTAGTTCCTCTTCAGAGATGGCTACAAGGGCCTTGTCATCCTCATACTGCAGCTCCATGATGGATATGGTGGTGATTCAGGTTTTAGCCATCAGTTCTGCACATAATTTTGACTCCCTGGGGCAGATGTTTACCCGTGAGATAGAGGATAGCAGCAATGAAGATGGAGAACAGTGTTGGAGCAATGACACATCCCTGTTTGACTTCTGTGTCAAGGGTTCTGTTTCATATCCACTGCCACTGAGGACTGTAGCTGACATTGTCATGCAGCAGTCTCAGTACCCGGATGTATTTTTTTGGGCAGCCAATCTTTGCCAGAACCAGCCAGAGCCTGACAGTTCACTGAGTCAAAAGCTTTGGTGTGAGGTCTATGAAAATCATGAAAATCATGTCTATGGTGCCTCTGGTTGGGCAGAACCCACTCTGAGACTCGAGAAGAATGCTTTCTGACAGGGGGGTGAGTCTGTTGGCCAAAACCTGAGGTAAAGGGAAAGCCCTTTCTCTCTTCTTGAAGATGGAGACAATTAGGGCATCCCTAAGTTATACTGTTATTTTCTCTTGTTCCCATATTTTGAGAAGCGGGGCATGGATGTCTTTAAGGAGATTGAGTCCACCTTCCTTCAGGACCTCTGCCTGGATGCCATCAGGACCAGCAGCCTTGCTGTTCTTCATCTTCTTAACAGCATCCTGCACCTCTTCCAGGTTGGGTGGTTTCCCTATGTTCTCAATTATAGGCTGTTGGGGCTGTTTTTCAAGGGCCTCCATCTCAGGAGTGGTGTCATAATGCTCTTCCCACCTGTTTGTTATTGCTTCTTTATCTTTCAGCAGGGTGAGCTCATCTTTAGAGTGAAGGGAGTTAGGCAATGGTAGCTGGGGCCATATACTGCTCTTGTGGAATCGATGAATCCTCTGGTATCTCCAGAGTCAGCAAGCTGCTGGATCTCCAGAGCCTTCTTTGTCTACCACTGATTCTTCAGTTTCCTAACATTCAATTGGACGGCTGCCTTCTCTCTGGCGTGATCTGTTCAACCTTACAGTTGATTTTTATTTTGCCAGTGATAGTTTGCCGCTTGATGTCCAGGAGTTGTTGAATTTCAGTGTCGTTTTCATCGTACCTGTCTTGATGTTTCTGCTTTTTGTGACCGAGGATGATTTTGCTGGAGTTCATGATGGTAGAAGAAAGCCTGCCCCAGTGTTTTTCAGCATCATTTGGATACTGCTTAGGCAGATCTGTACTGAGAGCTGCCTGGAGCTGTTCTTGGTAGGTGGTATCACCCAGCCGCTCAATGTTAAGCTTTGGTTGGCTCTGTCTTTTCTGCATCCTTCTTTTCCACAGTAAGTTTATAGACATGATGGAACGAATGAGGCAGTGGTCAGTCCAGCAGTCATCTGCACTAGTCATTGCTCTGGTGTTAAGAGTTTAGAGCAAGGATGCATCCAGTCCGTCGCTACCATAATACACGTTACACACTGTGCGTAAGGCACCATATGCTGGAGGGGCACCAAAATGGCCCAGTTATCATCATGTTATAAGAGTAGCGTAATTCCCTTTGGGAATACAGCAAGCGGTGGAGACAAGCGAGCGAGTGAATGTGTGTGGATGGAGGAGCTTCAGGTTAGCAGGAGGACTAAATATACAGTGTATATACAGTGTGTGTGATCAAATAAAGACCACAGTGTCTCAAAAGCCAACGGCGAAGCTTGAATCCTTGATGTAATGTGCATCATTAGTCTACTATAAGCAACATTTTCTCAGAATAATAAAACACATCATGGTTTGGTGCCCTGGCTCTCCCCATCACACAGTGGTTTGTTCGATTAGGCTACCACCACAAAGCAGTTACACTTAGGGCACCAAATTTGCTAGCAGCGGCC
>CP136867.1:34942478-35089978 GCA_033000465.1 Sciaenops ocellatus | reverse complement strand
CATGTGACTGAGAAATGTAGAGAAACACACACACACGCACACACTATACACACACACTGTACACACACACTGTGTTGGTCTCCTCCCATCCTCCTCCCGTTTCCCTCTAGACATAAATAGACCAGAACAGGAGGAGGAGGGGTCGGAGGTCGTACAGGAGGTGTGTGTGTGTGTGTGTGTTTGTGTGTGTGTGTGTGTGTTCGTTCCTGTGTGTGTGTGTGTGTGTGTGTGTGTGTGTGTGTGTGTGTGTGTGTGTGTGTTCGTTCCTGTGTGTGGTGTTGTTGGAGGGAAGTGTCGTCAGGATCTGGGCGGTGCTGCTCTGCTGCTTATTGTTCTCTGTTTGTTAGAAAGAAAAGAACACAGAGGAAAGTTTCTGCTGCTGCTTCAATAAGTTAAATGTTTGAATGATCACCTGAAGAAGAAGAAGAAGAAGAAGAAGAAGGAGGGGATAGACGGTTGGGCGATTGGCAGGTGGATATGAGGACGTAGGTGACTTCAGTTTCTTCTTTGTGTTGGAGGCTGTCTTTGTGTTAATATGTAGATGCAAGATGATGGAGGATACAAAGGTAGTTGGACATTGATAGAGGTAAGGTAATTGCACTCTGATGGAGACAGTTGGAGGTAGTTTGAGAGTGTTGGATGAAGTGAGAGTTGATTTGAAGTAGTTGGAGTCAGTTGAAGGTTGTTGGAGGCAGTAGGACCCTGATTGAGGTAGTTGGAGCATGTTCAAGGCTGTTGGAGGTTGTTGCAGGTTGTAGGTTTTTGGATGTAGTTGGAGGTTGTTGGATTTTGTTGGAGGCTGATGGATGTTGTTTGAGACAGTTGGAGGTTTTTGGAGATAGTTGGAGCATGTTGGAGGCTGTTGGATATATTTGGGGGCTGTTGGAGGTTGTTCAGGGTAGTTAGAGGTAGTCAGGCTGTTGGATGCAGTTAGAGGTAGTTGGAGCTGGTGCAAAGTAGTTGGAGCTGTTGGATGGAGTTGAAGGGTGTTGGACATAGTTGGAGACTGTTAGAGCTTATTGGAGATACTTGGAGGCTGTTGGAGGTTGTTGGAGGTAGTTGGAGCTAGCTGGAGACTCTTGGAGATAGAGGCAGTGTTAGAGGCAGTTGGAGGCTGTTGAGTGTATTTGGAGGCTGTTGGATAAAGTTGGAGGTTGTTAGAGATATTTGGAGGTTGTTGGATGTAATTGGATGCTGCTGGAGGGAGTTGGAGCTGGTGTGAGGTTGTTGGAGGTATTTGGAGGCAGTTGCAGCCTGTTCGATGTAGTTGGAGGCTGTTGGAGATAATTGGAGCGTGTTGGAGATTATTGCAGGCTGGAGGCTGTTGAAGGTAACTGGAGCATGTTGGAGATAGTTGGAGGCTGTCGTGGGTAGTTTCAGTCTGTTGGAGGAAGTTGGATGCTGTTGGAGATAGTTGAAGGCTGTTGGATGTCATTGAAGGCTGTTGGAGGTAGTTGGAGGCTGTCTTAGGTAGTTGGAGGCTGTTGGATGTTGTTGGAGGTTGGATGCTGTTGGGAGCTGTTGGAGATAATTGGAGGTAGTTGGAGGTAGCTGTAGTCTGTTAGAGGTAGCTGGGGCCTGTTGGAGGTAGATGGAGCATGTTGGAGGTTGTTGGAGGCTATTAGAGACAGTCAGAGCTTATTGGAGGCTGTTGGGGATAATTTGAGCGTGTTGGAGGCTGTTGAAAGTGGAGGCAATTGGAACCTGTTGGAGGTAGTTGGAGGCAGTTGAAGACTGTTGGAGGCAGTTGAAGGCTGTTGGAGGTAGTTTGAGGCAGTTGAAGGCTGTTAGAGGTAGTTGAAGGCTGTTGAAGGCTGTTGGAGGCAGTTGAAGACTGTTGGAGGCATTTGAAGACTGTTGGAGGCAGTTGGAGGTAGTTGGAGGCAGTTGAAGACTGTTGGAGGCAGTTGGAGGCAGTTGGAGGCAGTTGGAGGTAGTTGGAGGCAGTTGAAGACTGTTGGAGGCAGTTGGAGGCAGTTGGAGGCAGTTGAAGACTGTTGGAGGTAGTTGGAGGCAGTTGTTGTGAAACAGTGTTGCATTCCTCAGGGGTTTATGTTTAAAGTGATTAGTTAGGAGCTGTTGCCTTCAGGGACACTCCGTCAGACTGTCTGCTGCTAATAGTGTTTATGGCTGAAAAGCTCATGTTAGCATGCTAACATGATAAGCTAAGATGGTGAACATGTTAGCATTTGCTCTCAAAGCTGCTAGCATGGCTAACAGGAAGTCAGTCTGACCGTGTGGCGTTCATGTGCAGTCTGGACAGATAAAGATCAGGACACTCTGCAGCAGGAAGCTGGGCGTGATGATGTCACAGTGATGATGATGATGATGATGATGATGATGTCGATGTGGATGTCTTTGTGAAACAGTCCGGTTGTTTGTCCGAGCTGAGGTCTGAGGCCTTCCTGCTGTCATCTCACTTCCTGTTGGAGCACGCTGGCCGTCACGGTGGCTTCGCTGGTTTGTACAGACCCCGACCACGTCGTCCAATCAGAACTGACTCTTCTATCACGTGATAAACATGTAGAAAACCAACCCAATGACGAGATGAAGGAAATTATAAACAGCAAACAAGAATTAGTTTCTACTTGTGGTTTTTGTTTCCATAGTAACCGTATTCTTAATGAACTAACTCTGTAGTTTGATCGACAGACCTGATACTTCCTGATCGATGATGTCACTGTGTCGTCGTTGTATGATGTCAAACATAAGTCCACTCGTGTTTAAAACAGCTCCTTCATGGTGTGTTCCCACCAAATGCCGACTCGGGTTTCCTTGTGTCAGTGATGCAGTGACCTCCACCCTTGATCGTCTCTGCACGCCGTCAGTTGACCTCAGCATACGCGTTAAGATGATGCTGAGAAAACTCGACACGCTAACAAGTCTTCAAATGTTTGTTTTCTGAATGGAGTTTGTTGAAGCAGTGCTACATTTTAACTGAGCTCGCTCTGCTGTCTACAGACGGCTGGTGGAGGTCAGGTCACAGGCTGGTGGAGGTGTCTCTGGATCAGACCAGAATCCTTGTGGACTCTGGGTCTCTCCTCCAGAGCTCCCTGACACTCAGCAGCTGTCTGTGGGTGAGCAGCAGCTCCGCCCTCCACTCCACCCAGTCCTCCGACAAAACACTCGAGACGACTTAAGTGCAATGCCTTCATTTAAGCTTCCATGTTTTCAAACTCATCGACGCAACTTTTTTGTTTTCATGTTGCCATCGGACATGAATTTGTGTCTTTACATTGACTTTGACATTTGATTGGTCAGCCTGACGTATGAATGCTCCTTTAAATACACCACGCACAGAGGTTAACATGCTGACAAACATGTGGAACATGAACAGACACGATGACCTGACAGGAGTCTGCCTGGACCTGGACCTGGTCCTGGTCTGTTTTTAATTTTTGCAAAATAAATAAAATGAATTGAAAATCACTGATGTCCTTTAAATCTTGTATTTATCATCTGTTGATTCTGAACAATGGTGCCGAAATCTTTCAATAATGTAACAACACCTGGTCGTAGTTTTTTAACTGTAAATATTTAAAGATGAGTTTTTAGGAGATGATTGAGTATTAAACTAACACTTCCAGATTGATTAACAGTGAAGAGTCTGCTCTGCTCATTTGCTCTGCTCTCACTCTTCTTCTGTGGTGTGCAGCGAGTCGGCGTGTCGTTTCTACAGCCATCAGATGAAGGGGAAGCACCTGGCCATCAAGAAGATGAACGAGATCCAGAAGAACATCGATGGCTGGGAGGGGAAGGACATTGGCCAGTGCTGCAACGAGTTCATCATGGAGGGCACGCTAACCCGCGTGGGCGCCAAACACGAGCGCCACATTTTCCTGTTTGATGGCCTGATGATCTGCTGCAAGTCCAACCACGGACCACCGCGGCTGCCCGGCGCCGGCTCCACCGCAGAGTACCGGCTGAAAGAAAAGTTCTTCATGCGCAAAGTCCAGATCAACGACAAGGATGACAAGGAGGGCGAGTACCGGCACGCCTTCGAGATCATTCTGAAAGACGGGAACAGCGTGGTGTTTGCGGCCAAGTCTGCCGAGGAGAAGAACGGCTGGATGGCGGCGCTGATCTCACTGCAGTACCGCAGCACACTGGAGCGCATGCTGGACTCGGCCATGCTGCAGGAGGAGAAGGAGGAGCAGATGAGGCTGCCGGGGGCTGAGGTGTACCGGTTCGCTGAGCCGGACTCTGAGGAGAATGTTGTGTTTGAGGAGAACGTCCAGTCCAAGTCTGGGATCCCCATCATCAAAGCAGGGACAGTCCTGAAACTGATCGAGAGGCTTACCTTTCACATGTATGCAGGTAAGGTGTGATGTCACTCAGGTGAGACATGATGATGTGTCATCTACCACACGATCAATGATAGGATCAACAATCAATAATCAGACGAATCGTCAATAAACAGATAAATCAATAATTAGTGACATAAAAACTCGTTCAGCTCTTATTTTGAAAGGACTGTGGGTATCACCTTTTACAAAGTACTTCCTGTCTGTTATTGAGCATCAGTCTACTTCCTGTTTGTTATTGATGGTCAGTCTACTTCCTGTCTGTTATTGAGCATCAGTCTACTTCCTGTCTGTTATTGAGCATCAGTCTACTTCCTGTCTGTTATTGAGCATCAGTCTACTTCCTGTCTGTTATTGATGGTCAGTCTACTTCCTGTTTGTTATTGAGCATCAGTCTACTTCCTGTCTGTTGTTGATGGTCAGTTTCTGTTTCCCCTTTCAGATCCGAACTTTGTCCGAACATTTCTGACCACCTACAGATCCTTCTGTAAACCTCAGGAGCTGCTGGACCTACTCATGGAGAGGTGAGCTCACCTGTTGGACATGACAGGGACCAATCAGAACATTTCATACCTGTCTGTGTGCTAGTGTTTAAACCACCTCCATCTGCTTTCACCTGTTTGACGTTGGACTGAATTAACTGACGGACTGAATTAACTGTTTGACGTTGGACTGAATTAACTGACGGACTGAATTAACTGTTTGACGTTGGACTGAATTAACTGACGGACTGAATTAACTGGTTAAAGGGTTAGGGTTAGAGGAGGACCATCATCCATGACATGAATGTGTACCACCCTGTTGACATGGTAAAGACTGTGTCAGCAGCTCTGAGTCCTGATCTGGGCTCTGTAATGTCTTTCAGGTTTGAGATCCCGGAGCCAAGGCCGAGCGAGGCGGATCAGATGGAGGGTGGAGAGCAGCCGCTCAGTGCTGAACTCAAACGATTCCGCAAAGAGTTCGTCCAGCCAGTCCAACTCAGGTACAGACTGCTTTCCCCTGCTGACTGAACCAAGACCAGGCTCTGGAGTCTGCTGCATCACATGACCTGCAGAGACTCTGTATAGTCTGTATAAGGGGGGGCATTTATCCAAACATTTTCAACATGTGATGAAGTTCATCATAATGTCCCCTCCTCCCCATCCTCCTATTCCTCCTCCACCTCCTCTTCCTTGTCCTCCTCCTCTTCCTCACCCTCCTCCACCCTCTCCTCCTCCTCTTCCTCCTCCTCGTCCCTCTCCTCCTCCTCCTCCTCCTCTTCCTCCTCCTCGTCCCTCTCCTCTCCTCTCCTCCTCCTCCTCCTCTTCCTCCTCCTCGTCCCTCTCCTCTCCTCTCCTCCTCCTCCTCCTCCTCCTCCTCTTCCTCCTCCTCGTCCCTCTCCTCCTCCTCCTCCTCTTCCTCCTCCTCGTCCCTCTCCTCTCCTCTCCTCTCCTCCTCCTCCTCCTCTTCCTCCTCCTCGTCCCTCTCCTCTCCTCCTCCTCCTCCTCCTCTTCCTCCTCCTCGTCCCTCTCCTCCTCTTCCTCCTCCTCTTCCTCCTCCTCGTCCCTCTCCTCATCCCTCTCCTCTCCTCTCCTCCTCCTCCTCCTCTTCCTCCTCCTCGTCCGTCTCCTCTCCTCTTCTCCTCCTCCTCCTCCTCTTCCTCCTCCTCGTCCCTCTCCTCCTCCTCCTCCTCCTCCTCCTCCTCCTCCTCCTCTTCCTCCTCCTCGTCCCTCTCCTCTCCTCTCCTCCTCCTCCTCCTCTTCCTCCTCCTCGTCCCTCTCCTCTCCTCTCCTCCTCCTCCTCCTCCTCTTCCTCCTCCTCGTCCCTCTCCTCCTCCTCCTCCTCTTCCTCCTCCTCGTCCCTCTCCTCTCCTCTCCTCCTCCTCCTCCTCTTCCTCCTCCTCGTCCCTCTCCTCTCCTCCTCCTCCTCCTCCTCTTCCTCCTCCTCGTCCCTCTCCTCCTCTTCCTCCTCCTCTTCCTCCTCCTCGTCCCTCTCCTCGTCCCTCTCCTCTCCTCTCCTCCTCCTCCTCCTCTTCCTCCTCCTTGTCCGTCTCCTCTCCTCTTCTCCTCCTCCTCCTCCTCTTCCTCCTCCTCGTCCCTCTCCTCCTCTTCCTCCTCCTTGTCCCTCTCCTCGTCCCTCTCCTCTCCTCCTCCTCCTCCTCTTCCTCCTCCTCGTCCCTCTCCTCTCCTCTCCTCCTCCTCCTCCTCTTCCTCCTCCTCGTCCCTCTCCTCTCCTCTCCTCCTCCTCCTCCTCCTCCTCCTCTTCCTCCTGCAGAGTGCTGAATGTGTGTCGTCACTGGGTGGAGCATCATTACTACGACTTCGAGAGGGATTCTCACCTGCTGAGACAACTGGAGGAGTTCATCGCCTCCGTCAGAGGTACGCACCTGTCTGCCTGATCGTCTCTCTGTCTGATGATGTCATGTGGTGATGTCATGTGGCGATGTCATCTGGCGATGTCATCTAGCGATGTCATGTGTTGCAGGTAAGGCGATGAGAAAGTGGGTGGAGTCTATCACTAAGATCATCCAGAGGAAGAAACAGAGCGTGCCCAGTCACAGCATCACCTTCCAGAACTCTCCTCCTCCAATCGAGTGGCACATCTGTAAACCAGGAAACACGGAGCTGTTCGACCTGATGACGCTGCACCCCATCGAGATTGGACGCCAGCTCACCCTGCTCGAGTCCGACTTCTACAGGTAACACTGCTCACACCTCCATCCCCTATCTAACCCTAACATCTGTCACCTGCTACCTGTCAACACCTGTCACTTCTCACCTGTCTCACCTGTGTGACTCCTGCAGGGCGGTGCAGCCGTCAGAGCTGGTTGGCAGCGTCTGGACCAAAGAGGACAAAGAGATTCACTCCCCGAATCTGCTGAGGATGATACGACACACCACCAACCTCACCCTGTGGTTCGAGAAGTAAGACACACTCACTGTGACGTCACAGTGACGTCACAGTGACGTCACATGAAGAAAGTGACTGATTACCATTTTAAAAATAAAACCTGCTGTGTTAGCGAGTTGGGTTACTTGAATGAGTCCTGAATCCTGTGGGACCAGGACAATGAGACCGGTGTCAGTGACACCGTCTTACTCTTGTGTACACAACTCTGATTGGTTTTTGGGTAGCTCAAATTTAAACCAACCAATGAGATGTTGGAGCAGGTACTCACAGGTGTGTGTGTGTGTGTGTGTGTGTGTGTGTGTGTGCTCTGCAGGTGTATTGTAGAAACGGAGAACTTGGAGGAACGAGTTGCTGTCGTGTCACGAATCATCGAGATCCTTCAGGTGTTTCAGGAACTCAACAACTTCAACGGAGTTCTGGAGGTCGTCAGCGCCATGAACTCGTCACCAGTCTACAGACTGGACCACACCTTCGAGGTAACACCACCCACAACTGACTCACCTGTCAGTCGTGTTTGAGTCACTCACCTGTCAGTCGTGTTTGAGTCACTCACCTGTTCTTTTCTGTTTCCAGCAAATTCCGAGTCGTCAGAGAAAAATCCTGGAGGAAGCTCACGACCTGAGCGAAGATCACTACAAGAAGTATTTAGCTAAACTTCGCTCCATCAACCCCCCCTGTGTCCCCTTCTTTGGTACGCTCCAACTGTCTGTCTGTCTGTCTGTTAACTGTCTGTAAGTAAACTGTCTGTCTGTCCATTAACTGCCTGTCTGTCTGTCAGGAATCTACCTGACTAACATCCTGAAGACGGAGGAGGGGAATCCGGACTTCCTGCGTCGTCACGGTAAAGATCTGATAAATTTCAGTAAGAGGAGGAAGGTGGCAGAAATCACAGGAGAGATCCAACAGTACCAGAACCAGCCGTACTGTCTGAGGGTGGAGAACGACATCCGGGTCAGTCTGATGATGATGATGATGAGCTCACTTCCTGTTTGACAGCGTTGTGGGTGGAGTCAGAGGTGTGACATTGTTGTCTGTGTTTGAGCAGAAGTTCTTTGAGAACCTGAACCCGATGGAGGACATGTCAGAGAAAGACTTCGCTGATCATCTGTTCAACAAATCTCTGGAGATCGAACCTCGAAACGCTCGCTCCTTACCTCGATTTGTAAGTGTCGCAATGGCAGCACAGATCCATGACACTTAAACATCATGTTAATGCTATGCTAACGTTAGATTAAAATTTTTGAACTGTTGAATAAAAGAAGCATCACACAGTTATTGTGAATATCAGCACAGAATAACTGAACGAGCTCTGTGTGATGAGCTTAACGACGTTTTGTTTTTACGGTTTACACCACTGTTCATAATATCATGTTTCCAGGAGTTTCCAGGTGTTTTAAAACATTGGGGGGAGCTGCGTGAAGTCCGATAAATCTCATGTGACTAGACCTCTGTAGCTGCTCCATGCTCGTTTCTTTGACTAAGTTTCACACCTGTGTTAAACCCGCCCACTCATGTCTCCAGGTGAAGAGGTACACTTGTCCTCTGAAGTCTCCGGGGATCCGTCCGACGTCGGCGCGGCCCGGCACCATGCGACACCCAACACCGCTGCAGAACGAGCCCAGGAAGATCAGCTACAGCCGCATCCCGGACAGCGAGGCCGAGGGCGGGGCTGTCTCCGCCCCCAACTCCCCCCGCACACCTCTGACTCCGCCCCCCGCATCCGCTGCCTCCAGCTCCACCGACGTAGGCAGCGTGTTCGACTCGCCACAGGGTCCCAGCAGCCCCTTCCACTCCAGTAAGCTCCACCCACTGAGACACTGACCCAGCAATCAAAACGTCCACTGACAGCTCCTGTTTCCTGATTTGACCTGTCTGAGCTAACATACTTCACAATGACCATGTGACACGCTGCATGATGTCACTGAGTTTATACACATCCTATTAGCAGCTGAGCTTAGCTTAGCTTTAGCACAAACACTCGAAGCAAGAAGATTCACACTAACTCACTAACACACTAACCTCTATCAGTCAGCTGATCACGAATCAGTCAGCTCAGACAGTAAATACACAAAAACATATTTGTTGATCTGTGAGAGACAATTAGCTTAGCATAAAGAGCTTTACCCCTCCTTTCTCCTCTCCTCCTCTCATCACCTCTCCTCTCTTCTCCGTTACTCTCTCCTCCTCTCCTCTCCTCTCTCCTTCCTCCCTCCTCTCCTCTCTCCTCCTGGTTTCTGTCTGTGTTTCGGATTGTCTCTGTTTTCTCCACCCGTCTCTGTACACCTGTACAGGTAAGCTTTCTTTATACTGTTACTGTGTATTGTTTGTTCGGTGGTTGTTGGAGGAATGGCATCCTCCTCCTCCACCTCCTTCTCTCCAGCTGGGAGTGAGGGAAGTCCTGCCGGATAGTAATGTTTCTGTGGAGGAGGTTCTGTTGGCTGTTAGTGCACAGGTAGGACGTGACGAACTGTCAGTGCACAGGTAGGACGTGACGAACTGTCAGTGCACAGGTAGGACAGTGGCTGTGTTCCTGACAGACGAGCCTCACGTTCATCAGCTGATATAGAGTGGTGTGTTTATTTGGGACTCTTTCGTGGAGAGTCGCTGTAAGTTCCCTCTACGCAGATCACTGTATCCGGTGTTCATACCTAACAAGGCATTACAGAATAAGCTCTGTAGATTCGGAAAGTTTGCTGGTGGGTTTAAAACCGTGAGTGTGTGAAGTAAGGATCCCAAGCTGAAGCATGTGCAGTGTCTGAGACGGCAGGTGTTCATATTTCTGGAATTTTTGAGAGTGAAGCACGGTGATGGCTCTTACATGGTGTATGCCAGCTCGGAACAACTCGTGTTGGTGGAGCAGCGTGTTATGGCGCTTCTTCAGATCACAGTGCTGCGGATGCTGCAGCTAATACCACTGATATACATCTTGAGAACAATGAATTAAATCAGGAGAAACAGGTTGAGACACATCAGACTTGTGTACCTGCAGAGTCTGAGTGAGTAGATGCAGTAAATGATGAAGCTGCCAGCAGTGCTGCAGGGAAAGATTACACTGTGTTCAGTGATGAAGGTGTGCTGTCAGGTGAAGACAGGTCAAGTACTTAGACAACGAAATGCAGTTTAGCTTGTCAATGTCCTTACATTCATTTTTGAATAAATCCCAGTCAGTGCAGCTGCAGCAGTCCTGTAGACACTGGATCGAGTCCTCCGACCAAACCAGAACTAACCTTCGTTCAGTTTGTTTCTCTTCAGTGCCGGTTTGTATGACGGAACCAAATAAACAGTGTTGTGATGTGACATGCCGAGTGGAGCTCTGCTGTAGGATTTGTAAGCTCCTTTAATGGATCCATAACACAGATCCAGACTTTAGACCATCATGTTGGACAGGTGACGTACTGATTAAAGTTACACAGGGACTTCCCTGGTTTACACCTATTAACATCACCTATGGTGAAGTTTAGTCTTCTGGTGAAAGATGAAGCTGCTGCACGCTCTTCACAATAGCCCGAATCGCTAAATTAGCATTAACCTTCACGTGAATATAAACAAGCATGACGGATATCTGTGGGAATTCTCTGGGCAGATAAAAAGGGCATAAGGATACAGACAATAGTTCGATGTCAGAGGTACGCAGTTTTTCTCTGACCATCACCTTTTCTTGTTTACATAAAGACACAAGCTTCCACCGCGTGATTGGCTCGTCACTGTGGAGTGTCTGTCAGGACGGACAGGTTCACCAAAGCCGTCTAACTTCTTTGAGCCACTTTTGCCTGAAGCTCGTCCACTTTCTTACGAAGGGACTGGACGCTGGAAGGATAATTTTAGGAAGAGGTTTCTGACGATGGCCTTGTTGCTTCAGTGTTTGGCGTACGCTGCCGTGCCTACCCCTTCTCCTCACTCCTGTCCTGGATACCCAGCTCTGGATTGCTGAAGGGGGGCCTGCCGACTGGACGATCTCAGGTGGAAGAGCTCCAAGAGCTGCCCCAAGAGCTGCCCCAACAGCGGGGGAACTCACAGGGGTAATGGAGAGACTCCCGGTGTTCACAAAGTACACCCGAAAGTTTGCCTATAAAGGATAAAACAACCCGTCAAACTGAGTCATTGTTGTGACCATCACATGCAGATCAGTTAATTAGTTAGTTAATAAGTGAGGATGATAAAAATAAGTCTGTCGCCATGACAACATCATTCTGTGGCCGCTGTGCACACAAACACACACGGAGCACACACACCTGGATCCTCAGGTGAGGGAGGAGAGCATGGTCTGCTCTCAGAGCCTGGGACATTTATTTATTCAGTGTTCTGACGGCACGGGAGGAGGGACGGGAGGACGCACAGAAGGAGGGACAGGAGGAGGCGCGGGAGGTGGGACAAGGGACGCACGGGAGGAGGGACTGGAGGACGCACAGAAGGAGGCGCGGGAGGTGGGACGGGAGGTGGTACAAGAGGACGCACGGGAGGAGGGATGGGAGGACGCACAGAAGGAGGGACGGGAGGAGGCACGGGAGGACGCACAGAAGGAGGCGCGGGAGGTGGGACGGGAGGTGGTACAAGAGGACGCACGGGAGGAGGGATGGGAGGACGCACAGAAGAGGGACGGGAGGAGGCACGGGACGGGAGTTAAGAATAAGGAGAAAGGAGAGGAGGAGGAACGGGAGTTAACTATAAGGAGAAAGGAGAGGAGGAGAGACAGGAGTTGACTGTAGGGAGAGAGGAAAGGAGGAGGGACGGGAGTTAACAGTAAGGAGAAAGGAGAGGAGGAGGGACGGGAGTTAACAGTAAGGAGAAAGGAGAGGAGGAGGGAGGGTTAATTCTCAGTTTCTTGTTTTTTGTTTTTTTTTAGGAACCTCTCCTCCTCAGTGTTTTCTCCTCCTCTCCTCTCCTCACAGTGTTTTCTCCTCCTCTCCTCTCCTCCTCCTCACAGTGTTTTCTCCTCCTCAGTGTTTTCCCCTCCTCTCCTCTCCTCCTCCTCACAGTGTTTTCTCCTCCTCTTTCCTCCTCAGCCTCACAGTGTTTTCTCCTCCTCAGTGTTTTCCCCTCCTCTCCTCTCCTCCTCCTCAGTGTTTTCCCCTCCTCTCCTCTCCTCCTTCTCAGTGTTTTCTCCTCCTCTTTCCTCCTCAGCCTCACAGTGTTTTCTCCTCCTCAATGTTTTCCCCTCCTCTCCTGCTCCTCAGTGTTTTCTCCTCCTCTCCTCTCCTCCTCCTCAGTGTTTTCTCCTCCTCTCCTCTCCTCCTCCTTTTCTCCTCCTCTCCTCCTCCTTGGTGTTTTCTCCTCCTCTCCTCCTCCTTTTCTCCTCCTCTCCTCCTCAGTGTTTTCTCCTCCTCTCCTCTCCTCTCCTCTCCTCCTCCTCAGTGCTTTCTCCTCCTCTCCTCCGCCTCAGTGTTTTCTCCTCCTCCTCAGTGTTTTCTCCTCCTCTCCTCTCCTCTCCTCCTCCTCAGTGTTTTCTCCTCCTCTCCTCCTCCTCAGTGTTTTCTCCTCCTCCTCAGTGTTTTCTCCTCCTCTCATCTCCTCTCCTCTCCTCCTCCTCAGTGTTTTCTCCTCTCCTCTCCTCCTCCTAAGTGTTTCCTCCTCCTCTTTCCTCCTCCTCACAGTTTTCTCCTCCTCTCCTCTCCTCCTTCTTTTCACCTCTCCTCCTCCTCACAGTGTTTTCTCCTCCTCTTCTCCTCAGTGTTTTCTCCTTCTCTCCTCCTCCTCACAGTGTTTTCTCCTCCTCTCCTCCTCCTTTTCTCCTCCTCTCCTCTCCTCCTCCTCACAGTGTTTTCTCCTCCTCTCCTCCTCCTCACAGTGTTTTCTCCTCCTCTCCTCCTCACAGTGTTTTCTCCTCCTCAGTGTTTTCTCCTCCTCTCCTCTCCTCCTCACAGTGTTTTCTCCTCCTCTCCTCTCCTCCTCCTCACAGTGTTTTCTCCTCCTCTCCTCCTCCTCAGTGTTTTCTCCTCCTCCTCAGTGTTTTCTCCTCCTCTCCTCTCATCTCCTCCTCCTCAGTGTTTTCTCCTCTCCTCTCCTCCTCCTAAGTGTTTTCTCCTCCTCTTTCCTCCTCCTCACAGTGTTTTCTCCTCCTCTTCTCCTCAGTGTTTTCTCCTCCTCTCCTCTCCTCTCCTCTCCTCTCCTCTCCTCTCCTCCTCCTCAGTGTTTTCTCCTCCTCTCCTCCTCCTTACAGTGTTTTCTCCTCCTCTCCTCCTCCTCACAGTGTTTTCTCCTCCTCTCCTCTACTCCTCCTTTTCTCCTCCTCTCCTCCTCCTCAGTGTTTTCTCCTCCTCTCCTCTCCTCCTCAGTGTTTTCTCCTCCTCTCCTCTCCTCCTCCTTTTCTCCTCCTCTCCTCCTCCTCAGTGTTTTCTCCTCCTCTCCTCCTCCTTTTCTCCTCCTCTCCTCTCCTCCTCCTCACAGTGTTTTCTCCTCCTCTCCTCCTCCTCAGTGTTTTCTCCTCCTCTCCTCCTCACAGTGTTTTCTCCTCCTCAGTGTTTTCTCCTCCTCTCCTCTCCTCCTCAGTGTTTTCTCCTCCTCTCCTCCTCACAGTGTTTTCTCCTCCTCAGTGTTTTCTCCTCCTCTCCTCTCCTCCTCAGTGTTTTCTCCTCCTCTCCTCTCCTCCTCCTCACAGTGTTTTCTTCTCCTCTCCTCCTCACAGTGTTTTTTCCTCCTCAGTGTTTTCTCCTCCTCTCCTCTCCTCCTCCTCACAGTGTTTTCTCCTCCTCTCCTCCTCCTCACAGTGTTTTCTCCTCCCCTCCTCTCCTCCTCCTCACAGTGTTTTCTCCTCCTCTCCTCCTCCTCACAGTGTTTTCTCCTCCTCTCCTCCTCCTCACAGTGTTTTCTCCTCCCCTCCTCTCCTCCTCCTCACAGTGTTTTCTCCTCCTCTCCTCCTCCTCACAGTGTTTTTTCCTCCTCAGTGTTTTCTCCTCCTCTCCTCTCCTCCTCCTCACAGTGTTTTCTCCTCCTCCTCACAGTGTTTTCTCCTCCTCTCCTCTCCTCCTCCTCACAGTGTTTTCTCCTCCTCTCCTCCTCAGACTCCGACAGTATCTTCTCTGTGGTCTCTTTGCCTCACGGTCCACGTTAGTATGACACCTGATATCATTAATGACATCATGGCTGACATCACACTCAACTGTCTGTGTCATCACTGACATCACACTCACCTTTCTGTGTCATCACTGACATCACACTCACCTGTCCATGGTTCTGACCTGGAACTGATCCAGGATCAGGTTTCTGTACCTGTGACATCATGGCTGACACCTGATCACCTGTTGTTTCCATAGTAACAGTCTGACGTCATGGAAACCATGGGCTGACAGCTCAGCACATCTGATCACCTGTACAGTCGATGTTTATGTAAACAGTGTGTTCATGTCACCTGTGTGTGTGGTTCTGACAGTGGATGTGGTTCTAACTCGTTCTTTATGGTCTCAGGATCGTCCTCGGTCTCCTCCATGGTGAGTTTCAGTCGTGGTTCTGAAGACGTTCCGATTCCTCCACCGGTTCCTCCTCGCAGACGTCCAGAATCAGCGCCTGCCGAGTCCTCTCCCTCCAAGGTAACTATCATGAGAACATGTTCTTCATTGACAAGAGAACATGTTCTCCATTGACAAGACAACTTGTTCTCCACTGACATGACAACATGTTCTCCACTGACACTAGAACATGTTCTTCACTGAAACGAGAACATGTTCTTCACTGACAAGACAACATGTTCTCCACTGACAAGAGAACATGTTCTTCACTGAAACGAGAACATGTTCTCCACTGACAAGAGAACATGTTCTTCACTGAAACGAGAACATGTTCTCCACTGACAAGAGAACATGTTCTTCACTGACAAGAGACCATGTTCTCCACTGACAAGAGAACATGTTCTTCACTGAAACGAGAACATGTTCTCCACTGACAAGAGAACATGTTCTTCACTGACAAGAGACCATGTTCTCCACTGACAAGAGAACATGTTCTTCACTGACACGAGAACATGTTCTCCACTGACACGAGACCATGTTCTTTACTGACAAGAGACCATGTTCTTCACTGACAAGAGACCATGTTCTCCACTGACAAGAGAACATGTTCTTCACTTGTTCTCCACTGACACGAGAACATGTTCTCCACATGTTCCATGGTACTGATGGTCATTCTGTCTCCCCCCTCAGATGATGTCGAAGTTGGACAGTCCCCCCGCCGTCCCCCCTCGTCAGCCCACCTGTAAGCTCCTCCCCCCTCGTTACTCATCATCGCTGTCATCGTCCTCCCCCCCTGACAGCCCCCCCTCACTGCCTCCTCGGGAGCCCCTCAGCTCCCCCCTTCACCTCCTCCCTCCCCCTCAGGGCCGCCCCCGCTGTGACCTGCTGCCTCAGGCCTTCTTCCCCTCCACCACCTCCTCCTCCTCCATCAGCTGTGCCCCCATGGCCGCCTCCTCGCCACCCCTCCCTCCCCCAACACCCGTGACCCCCAGCCCCACCCCCACCTCCAGGAAGCTGCCCCTCCCCTCCCCGCCCCTGCCCCTCCTCCCCCTGGATGGCCCCCCTGTGCCTCCTCGACATGGCGTCCCCAAACTCCCCCCGAAGACCTACAAGAGGGAGTCTCTGAGCCATGCCCCCCTGCTGGACACACCCCCTGCACTGTGATTGGATAGAGTGGACTTCCTGAAGGGAGGGGCATCGGATTGGACAGCTTGTGAAGGAGGCGGGCCTAGAAAGCTAACACTACAGCTGATTGGATCAGAACCAACTAAACAACCAATGGGTATAAAGACAAACGTCAACCAATCAGGATATTCTGATAAAATAAAATAAAATAAAATCTTGTGCCCTTATTCTGAAAAACAGGCTGACTGCGGCCTCCGGCTGTAGAATCTCACAGAACTTTGGAGAACCTGATTGGACCTCCTCATGTTGAAAACAGACTCATGCAAAGAGGATTGTGGGTAAAAAGTGCCCCACAGACTGAAGCAGACTGAGGTGTTGGTGTGTCAGCAGCCTTCAGGTACCGGACCAGAACCAAAGAGGTACTGTATTGGTTCTGTTGGACCTGATGTTGTTTCTGTCTGAATGTGGATGACGATGTAAACAAACGTGATGATTTCTTTCAAACAAGGGAATAAACGTGTTTATACCACTGAGCTGGATGGACAACAGAACCTGTCTGTCTTTACTGATGAGGTCCACTTCAGTTCACTTCAGTCCACTTCAGTCCACTTCAGCCCACTTCAGTTCACTTCAGCCCACTTCAGCCCACTTCGGTCCACTTAAGTCCACTTCAGTTTCATACCACTTCAGGTCCACTTAAGTCCACTTCAGTTTCATACCACTTCAGGTCCACTTCAGGTCCACTTCAGTTGACTTTAGGTCACTTCAGTTCACTTCGGACCACATCAGTCCACCTCAATTCACTTTAGTCCACTACAGACTTCAAATCACTCACACAAGAAAAAAGTAAAATGAAGTGAAACACCCTTGATCAGGTAACTCACCTGTTACAAAGTTCGTGCTCTGTTGGTAGAACCTGGTTCTAAAGGTAGATTGTGGTCCTGTGGTAGAACGGGGTTCTAAAGGCAGAACCTGGTTCCAAAGGTAGAACCTGGTTCTTAAGGCAGAACCTTCCTCAGCCATAAACAAAGTGCTGTCAGCAGGGGCGGTCAATCTCAAGAGTCGGATTTATAAGGTGAGTCTATGGTTCTGTGATAACTATAATAACGTGACTGTATACTATAATAACATATGTGACTATATAATAACATATGTGACCGTATACTATGATAACATATGTGACTGTATACTATAATAACATATGTGACTGTATACTATGATAACATATGTGACTGTATACTATAATAACATATGTGACTGTATACTATATCATGCAACCGTATACTATAACATATGTGACCGTATACTATGATAACATATGTGACTGTATACTATGATAACATGCGACCGTATACTGTAATAACATATGTGACTGTATACTATGATAATATGCGACCATATACTATAACATGTGACCGTATACTATGATAACATATGTGACTGTATACTATAATAACACGTGAACGTATACTATGATAACATATGTGACTGTATACTATAATAACATATGTGACTGTATACTATGATAACATGCGACCGTATACTGTAATAACATATGTGACCGGATACTATGATAATATGCGACTATATACTATAACATATGTGACCGTATACTATGATAACATATGTGACCGTATACTATAATAACATATGTGACTGTATGCTATGATAACATATGTGACTGTATACTATAATAACATATGTGACTGCATACTATAATAACATATGTGACTGTATACTATGATAATTTATGTGACTGTATACTATGGTAACATGCGACCGTATACTATAACATATGTGACTGTATACTATGATAACATATGTGACTGTATACTATGTTAACATGCGACCGTATACTATAACATATGTGACTGTATACTATGTTAACATGCGACCGTATACTATAACATATGTGACCGTATACTATAATAACATATGTGACTGTATACTATAACATATGTGACTGTATACTATGATAACATATGTGACTGTATACTATAATAGCATATGTGACTGTATACTATAACATGTGACTGTATACTATGATAACATGTGACTGTATACTATAATAACATATGTGACTGTATACTATGATAACATGTGACCGTATACTATAACATATGTGACCGTATACTATAATAACATATGTGACTGTATACTATGATAACATGCGACCGTATACTATAACATATGTGACTGTATACTATGATAACATATGTGACTGTATACTATGTTAACATGCGACCGTATACTATAACATATGTGACCGTATACTATAATAACATATGTGACTGTATACTATGATAACATGCGACCGTATACTATAACATATGTGACTGTATACTATGATAACATATGTGACTGTATACTATGTTAACATGCGACCGTATACTATAACATATGTGACCGTATACTATAATAACATATGTGACCGTATACTATAATAGCATATGTGACTGTATACTATAACATATGTGACTGTATACTATGATAACATATGTGACTGTATACTATAATAGCATATGTGACTGTATACTATAACATGTGACTGTATACTATGATAACATGTGACTGTATACTATAATAACATATGTGACTGTATACTATGATAACATGTGACCGTATACTATAACATATGTGACCGTATACTATAATAACATATGTGACTGTATACTATAATAACATGCGACCGTATACTATAACATATGTGACTGTATACTATGATAACATATGTGACTGTATACTATGTTAACATGCGACCGTATACTATAACATATGTGACCGTATACTATAATAACATATGTGACTGTATACTATAATAGCATATGTGACTGTATACTATAACATATGTGACTGTATACTATGATAACATGTGACTGTATACTATAACATATGTGACCGGATACTATGATAACATATGTGACTGTATACTATGATAACATATGTGACTGTATACTATGATAACATGCGACCGTATACTATAATAACATATGTGACTGTATACTATAATAACATGTGACTGTATACTATGATAATATATGTGACTGTATACTATGATAACATGCGACCGTATACTATAATAACGTGACTGTATACTATAACATATGTGACCGTATACTATGATAACATATGTGACTGTATACTATAATAACATATGTGGCTGTATACTATGATAACATGCGACCGTATACTATAATAACATATGTGACTGTATACTATGATAACATGCGACCGTATACTATAATAACATATGTGACTGTATACTATAACATGTGACCGTATACTATGATAACATATGTGACTGTATACTATAATAACATATGTGGCTGTATACTATAACATGCGACCGTATACTATAATAACATATGTGACCGTATACTATAATAACATATGTGACTGTATACTATGATAACATGCGACCGTATACTATAACATATGTGACCGTATACTATAATAACATATGTGACTGTATACTATGATAATATATGTGACTGTATACTATGATAACATGCGACCGTATACTATAATAACATATGTGACCGTATACTATGATAACATATTGGACTGTATACTATGATAACATGCGACCGTATACTATAACATATGTGACTGTATACTATAATAACATATGTGACTGTATACTATGATAACATATGTGACTGTATACTATGATAACATGCGACCGTATACTATAATAACATATGTGACCGTATACTATGATAACATATGTGACTGTATACTATGATAACATGCGACCGTATACTATAGCATATGTGACCGTATACTATAATAACATATGTGACTGTATACTATGATAACATGCGACCGTATACTATAACATATGTGACTGTATACTATAATAACATATGTGACTGTATACTATGATAACATATGTGACTGTATACTATGATAACATGCGACCGTATACTATAACATATGTGACCGTATACTATAATAACATGTGACTGTATACTATGATAATATATGTGACTGTATACTATGATAACATGCGACCGTATACTATAATAACATATGTGACTGCATACTATGATAACATATGTGACTGCATACTATAATAACATGTGACTGCATACTATAACATATGTGACTGCATACTATAATAACATGTGACCGTATACTATAATAACATATTGGGGCGGCTGTGGCTCGGAGGTAGAGCGGGTCGTCCACTAATCCCCTCCAGTCTGCATGTCGAAGTGTCCTTGGGCAAGATACTGAACCCCAAATTGCTCCCGAAGGCTGCGCCATCGGTGTGTGAATGTGTATGAATGGTTAGCTCCTCAAACTGATGAGCAGTTGGCACCTTGCATGGCAGCCAATGCCATCAGTGTATGAATGTGTGTGAATGGGTGAATGAGATACGTACTGTAAAAGCGCTTTGAGTGGTCGGAAGACTAGAAAGGCGCTATATAAGTACAAGTCCATTTACCATCCATTTACCATATGTGACTGTATACTATAACAATATACTATACTATAACTTCAGTTCACTTCGGAACACGTTGGTCCACCTCAGTTCACTTCATACCACTTCACACCACTTTAGTCCACTACAGACTTCAAATCATTCACACAAGAAAAAAGTAAAATGAAGTGAAACACCCTCGACCAGGTAACTCACCTGTTACAGAGTGTGTGCTCTGTTGGTAGAACCTGGTTCTAAAGGTAGACTGTGGTCCTAAGGTAGAACCTGGTTATAAAGGTAGAACCTGGTTTTAAAGGTAGATTGTGGTCCTAAGGTAGAACCTGGTAATAAAGGTAGATTGTGGTCCTAAAGTAGAACCTGGTAATAAAGGCAGAACCTTGTTCCAAAAGTAGAACCGGGTTTTAAAGGCAGAACCTTGTTCCAAAAGTAGAACTGGGTTCTTAAGGCAGAACCTTGTTCCAAAGGTAGAACCTGGTTCTTAAGGCAAAACCTTCCTCAGCCATAAACAAAGTGCTATCAGCAGGGGCGGTCAATCACAAGCATCTGTTCTAATAGGTGAGTCTATGGTTCTGTGATAACTATAATAACATATGTGACTGTATACTATGATAACATATGTGACTGTACACTATAATAACATATGTGACTGTACACTATCATAACATATGTGACTGTACACTATCATAACATGTGACTGTACACTATAATAACATGTGACTGTATACTATAATAACATATGTGACCGTATACTATAATAACATATGTGACCGTACGCTATAATAACATATGTGACTGTATACAATGTTAACATATGTGACTGTATACTATAGCATGACTTGCTCATGAACCATGTTCTACCTTTATAACATCACAGTTTAGTCTGGACTTTGTTTCTTCAGCTCTGTCTGTTTTTTTCCATCAACAGTTTCAAGAAGTTCTCCGGTTCTTTGATGTTTTGTTACACTAAATTATTCTGGGATACCTGGAAAGTACTCAAGGGTCATTGAACCTTTTCCTGGAATCTCCCATGGGCTCCTCCAGGATCACTGGAACTGGAAACTGGGATTCTCTCATGGATCACTGGGAACTTTGGGAATGATCCAGTAAAACACAAACACACACACACACACACACACAGCTGTCAGTTTAATGTCAAACAGGTTTTTTACATTCTGACTACATGATGTGGAGACTGATTCTGGATCCACTGAGGCTGGTTAGGTAACACACACACACACACACACACACACACACACACACACACACACTATGTTGCCTGGTAACCATAGTGTGTCATTACATCACAGGAAACAGGATGCAGCTGTTTGATTTACTGGATCTCTGCAGGACTGCAGTTTCTCTGCTTGTGACACAGAAAGTACTCAGATCATTTACTTCAGTTAAAGTACTCAAGTATTATTAGAAAAAAAGTACTTATAGTACTCATGATGCAGAGTGTCAGCATTTTATTACTGTTGAAGTTTATCAATACTTCGATGTTGGAGCAAATACAAATGCTGTGTCTTAGTTCAGGTACTTCTGTTAGTACTCTTCTGTATACTCTGTGTACACAGAAAACACCTCCTGGTGTAGTGTCTCAGACACAACCTCCTTCTTCTTGTAGCCGTGCAGTGTTAGCTCCAGCAGCTTCCTCAGCCGTCATTTTCTCAACGCCGCTGGTCCCTCCACCTTCAGCTATGGAGACAGAATGACCACTGAGGACGAGAAGTGTTTAACACTCACCATCCAGGTCTTCACAGTGCACTGACTTTAGACAGGATGGACAAGGTGGACACACTGATGGACTGATGAACATAGGTAGAGGAAGGCTGGGAGGACGAGGACTGGGACATAAACCACCTGTAGTCCTCCACACAGGTAAGTTCACTAAGCAAACCTAAGCAAAGCAAACCTGTTTCACTTTGGAGACCAAAGTGAAACAGGTATTTAAATGGAGGTCAAGGGTCACAGAGGTCAAACTAAACAATATTTTATAAACACTCAGAAACTTCTTTTATTGTGTTGTTTTCAACTGTAAGAATATGGAACAACAAACACACCAGTGTACACTGTGTACTTTGTGTACTCTGTGTATGTTTACTCCACAGCTGTGTACTGTGACATCATGACAGTGTAGTCTCAATTCATTAAAGTTTGTCTTTAGTTTGTTTTTTCAGCCAATGAGAAGCTTGTAGAAATGTTTAAAAAAAAACAACAAAACGTCCTGGAAAGTGGAACAGAGGTTTCTAGAAGGCATACGGTCCGACGATGATGGTGAGGCGGAGCAGAGAACTGGATCTGTAACTGAGAGCTGAGTTCTGTGTCACCATCTCCAGGTCCAGGACGTGCTCTCTGGGACCCATCAGAGGATGCGTCATCACCAGCATCGCGCTCACGTTATTGGATCGCTGCAACACAAACAGCCAACCAGCATTGATGTTTCACACAATGACTTCGATGAGATCACATTAATACAGACGAGGTGAGTGGCAATAAACAAGGTCAGAACATGAAGGTTCATTAATGAATAGATCAGATGAAACTCATTAACGATGAACTAGTAACTGTTGTGTAACAGGTCGTGTTTAATCAAACCGTTTCCTCCAACAGCCAATAACATTAAGTTTCATTGAGATCAGATGAAGACTCAGCTCACCCTGAGAAAGAACTGTCCCTCCTCATTGCCAGCTTTGATCCTGAAGGTGTTGTGCATGTTGGGGAAGACACTGGTGGCCTGAATCTGGAAGATGTCTGCCGGCACAGCACGTTCCGACGTGATGCTCATGTACTTATAGACGATGGAGGGAGGAAGTCCTCTGCACTCGCTCAAAGACTGACAGCTGCAGCGACTGAGGACAGTCAGAGACGACATGTCAACACACGTGATTACTGATGATTCAATACAGAAACAGAACCGTCAGGACAGATGCTGCGGGAATACAAGTCCCAGAGAGCACTGCTGTGAAAACCATCCAATCAGAGAGCTTCAGACTGACGGTCAACCGATCTTTGTAGAACTTTTTAAAAAAGTTTAAATCGATTCACTTTTAGAGTTTACATCAGTTCTGGATCAAACTGAAGGGTCACCTCATTCCTGCCCGCTGATAGGTTGGTAACACCCGCTGACTAAGGTGTCCAGGGTGGTTACTATAGTAACTCTAGTGCTTCCAATTGGTTGTTAGCCATTTCTGGGCATTTACTTGGTCAGGATCAGGTTCTGTGGAGCTTCTCTGTGGTTACTGTGATGTTCCTGGCAGATGTTTGTTTGGTAATTTCTATAAACAGAGTCTGCATATGAATTCAGATTCTGTATGTGAGGGAGCAGGATTTTGGTTTTAGAAGGGTTCTGGTTTCTTTCTGAGGAGTACTGACCAATCATGTTTCAGCAGGCTTTGGATGCATGCAGATAAAAAGAGGAGGATCGCATCAACCGAAATGTAATCTGGGAACCTATCAGCAATCATCTGACGACGAATCAACTTCGTGTTATCTTTTTAACTTTAACGACCCCCATCCACACCTGCACTCAGGTAACCTCAATGACTCTCTGATGGAGCAGTGTGTTCATCAGTCACATGCCTCTCGAGTCATCAGCAATCCCTCAGAGATAAATACTTTGACCCCACACTGTCAGTCAGAACTGAAGTAGTCCAGCTGATATAAGAACCTTCAACACTGACGTGATGATAGAGAACCTTCAACACTCTGACCTGATGACGGAGAATCTTCACAGTCATGTGGCTACTTGTGAAACAAATCATAGACGTCATCTCTCAACTGCAAAAGTCTTCAATCTGATATCCGCTGACACCCTGGAAGCATTGAAACACTGCCTGTTGCCTGTTAAAGGGCTAAATCACTGTCAGATGTTAGCTCATGGGTAACATCTAGGTGCTATACCCCTATGGTAGATACCTGAGAATGCATTGTTTGGTACATGGTAGCACCTGAGCACACTAGTGACTGAGAATCATGGGTACTGTAGTTCTATTGATCAGAACAGAGGCCTACAGTTCAGTTCAGGAGACTCTGAGGGTCTGATCACAACACTAAAGATCAAAACTCAAAGAGGGAGGAACATCATCTGAAACCATCAAACGCATCCTCAGCCCAGCTGAGTCTCACCCCTCTCCGGTCTGGATGTAGGGCTCATGGCAGGGGTTTCTGGGATAACAGCGGTAGCCTCCAAAGTAGTTCCAGCACACCTGGTCCTCACGGCAGTTTGGTCCTGTTTCACACTCGTTAATATCTGTGAACAGAACCAGAACTGTCAGAACCAGAACTCTCTAGATCTGTTTGTCCATCCAGAAGTCTGTTCTGATCAGGTCGGTCCTTCTGCAGAAGGAAGTCATCAAATCAACCGGCAGCAGCTAATGCAAGAATCTGTCCATTAACACACCATCAATCTGTATTAAGTGACACAGATGAAGTGCTGAGTTCACTGTCTGTAGGTTCATTCTCATAGACAGGAGCTGAGACTGAAGGCGTGTACCTTGGCACATACGTGTTCCCTGCAGCTGGTATCCTTCAGGACAGACACAACTATAAGAGCCGGGCTGGTTCACACACTGCCACTGACACATGTATGAGGACAGCAGGCACTCGTCCACATCTGTAAAACGACAGACAAACAGACAGACGTGTTTGTGTGTGTGTGTGTGTGTGTGTGTGTGTGTGTGTGTGTGTGTGTGTGTGTGTGTGTGTGTGTGTGTGTGTGTGTGTGTGTGTGTGTGTGTGTGTGTGTGTGTGCACGCAGACCGTGGCAGCTCAACTGGTCTGCACTCAGCTCGTAGCCCTGTTCACACTGGCACATGTAGGATCCCGGCACGTTGTAGCACAGATGTTGGCAGGGGCTGCTGGGAACACACTCATTCACATCTGGAGCATCAACAAACACAGAGACATTCCACCTTAAACAGCCATCCACCTTAAACATCAATCCACCTTAACTTCAGTCCACATTGTTGTTTAGTTGCTATGTTGTTCTAGATGTTCTTTAGTTGCCCTGTTCTAGTTCTAGATGTTGTTTAGTTGCCCTGTTCTGGTTCTAGATGTTGTTTAGTTGCTGTGTTGTTCTTCTAGATGTTGTTTAGTTGCTATGTTCTGGTTCTAGATGTTGTTTAGTTGCCCTGTTCTGGTTCTAGATGTTGTTTAGTTGCTGTGTTGTTCTTCTAGATGTTCTTTTGTCGCTTGGTTCAGATTCTAGATGTTGTTTAGTTGCCATGTTCTGGTTCTAGATGTTGTTTAGTTGCTATGTTGTTGTTCTAGATGTTGTTTAGTTGCTGTGTTGTTCTTCTAGATGTTCTTTAGTCACTTGGTTCAGGTTCTAGATATTCTTTAATTGCTTGGTTCGGGGTCTAGATGTTGTTTAGTTGCTGTGTTGTTGTTCTAGATGTTGTTTAGTTGCCCTATTCTGGTTCTAGATGTTGTTTAGTTGCCCTATTCTGGTTCTAGATGTTGTTTAGTTGTGTTGTTGTTCTAGATGTTGTTTAGTTGCCCTGTTCTGGTTCTAGATGTTGTTTAGCTGCTGTGTTCTTCTTCTAGATGTTCTTTAGTTGCTATGTTGTTGTTCTAGATGTTCTTTAGTTGCTATGTTGTTCTTCTAGATATTCTTTAGTTGCCCTGTTCTAGTTCTAAATGTTGTTAAGTTGATGTCTTGTTGTTTAAAATGTTGTTTAGTTGGTGTCTTGTAGTTCTAGATGTTGTTTAGTTGCTGCGTTATTCTAGATGTTCTTTTGTCACTATTGGTGTCCTAGATATTCTTTAGTTGTTGTGTTGTTGTTCTAGATGTTCTTTAGTTGCTCTGTTCTGGTTCTAGATGTTGTTTAGTTGCTCTGTTCTGGTTCTAGATGTTGTTTAGTTGCTGTGTTGTTGTTCTAGATGTTGTTTAGTTGCTGTGTTGTTGTTCTAGATGTTGTTTAGTTGCTGTGTTGTTGTTCTAGATGTTCTTTTGTCACTATTGGTGTCCTAGATATTCTTTAGTTGTTGTGTTGTTGTTCTAGATGTTCTTTAGTTGCCCTGTTCTGGTTCTAGATGTTGTTTAGTTGCTTGGTTCAGGCTGGTGTCAGGTGACAATGACCTCTCTGATTGGATCTCACCTGTCTCCTCCTTATCTTACCTCTGCAGTAGTTGAACTCATCAGCAGTGAATCCAATTGGACACTGGACCGAGATCAGTCTGTCTTGGTTGTTGGTGGTCTGGTAGTTGCCGTGGTTGTTGGGGATGAAGTGTGGATGGGGGGGTTGGGTTGTTGTGGTGACCTCCTCTCCAACATTACTGATGATAATCTGGGCATTCTGCGGCAGACAGAAGTATCCACCATAGTGGTTGATGCAACCCATCCCTCCTTTACAGGCATCAGGCAACGTCTCACACTCATTGATGTCTGGGAATTGTAGTCCAACAACATTTAACAGTGTTTCATCAACATTTAATACTTTAATTTAAAGCTTCTCTGTGATTTCAATTCAGAGTTGTTGTTGTTTTTATTGATCTGAAGTAGTTGATCGGTGGTCAGCAGACGCTCACCTTTACACTCTTGTTCTTCCATGTTGAACTCGTAGCCCTCCGTACACTGTCAGTGAATATCCGTTTATTGATTGGTTAGTTAATAATCACACAAAAGAACAGGAGCTGTACTCATCAGAATCACATGACAGCTGTGAGGCATACCTCTGAGTTCATGTTTAAATTCTTAATTATTTATTTATCAGATTAATTAAAATATCAGAATCAATATTTTGGTTTGAAACACAAAATCATTTTTTATATGTACAGAAAATCACATTGATTCTTGTTTGCATATGACTGACGACTCTTCTGACAAAAACATTTCTTTCTGCTCAGAGCTTGTATGTGTCCAGCGTCCCCTAATCGTCTCCTAACTGTCCTCTAACAGTCCTCTAACAGTCCTCTAACAGTCCTCAGTCCTCTAACAGTCCTCTAACAGTCCTCAGTCCTCTAACAGTCCTCTAACAGTCCTCAGTCCTCTAACAATCCTCAGTCCTCTAACAGTCCTCACTCCTCTAACAGTCCTCTAATAGTCCTCTAACAGTCCTCTAACAGTCCTCTAACAGTCCTCAGTCCTCTAACAGTCCTCTAACAGTCCTCTAACAGTCCTCTAACAGTCCTCAGTCCTCTAACAGTCCTCTAACAGTCCTCTAACAGTCCTCAGTCCTCTAACAGTCCTCTAACAGTCCAAACTTACTGAGTACGTGACTGGTTCGTCCGGCTGAGCTGCGACTTTGAAGAGAAGAAGACTCAGATGGAGGAAAACCTGTAGCGTCTTCATCCTGCTGAATAAAGAACATAAATTGAACCAGAACGAGGAACCAACAGGACTGTGTGAGAACCTTTTAAGAGCTTTAGGTGTTCTTTCATGCAGCTTCAGCTCTGATCAAATGTGTTCAGAAACAAGTTCAAGTCTTTATAACGACGGATCAGCACAGAGCTGAGGTCATTCATAACCCATCCATGAGTCATGATGATCCAATGCATGAAGTCATGAACGGCCGAGCAGCCAAACATGTTGCTGGAAAAAGTGAACTCACTGGAAGCCTGCTGTGTCACTGTGCTCGTACCTGGCTCAGGTGAACACAAAGTCAGTAAAGGTGTGTCGGTTCATGAAAGAAGTTGAGAATTTGTTTTTTTGTTTGTTTTGTTTTTTTACGTTTGTGCTTGATGGAAACAGATTTTATTATTCAGCAGCTGGATGATGTTAGTGCATCAACCTGAGCCATGATTGATGAATCTTTTACATTTACATTTAGTCATTTATCTGACGCTTTTATCCAAAGCGACTTACAGAGAAGGAAACAATCAAGGTACAGAGTGATAAGAAAGTGTTAGTGCAGCAGTAAGTGCTGTGACAATTCATAAAGATGTATCATGTCCAGTTGTTGGTAGTGTTGGGGTTGGTTGTATACCAGGTGCGCCACCGTGTTCTGGATCATCTGAAGGGGTTTCACTGTGCAGGCTGGGAGGCCTGTCAGGAGGACGTTACAGTAATCTAGTGTTGAGATAAACACAGCTTGTGTCAGGAGTTGAGTAGCATGTTGAGTTAGGTAAGGCATAACCGGGCAACTGAGGCAACATGATTGGAAAAGGTTAGTTGGTCATCAATCATAACCTCCAAGTTTTTTGTTTTTTTGGCCTTTTCAAGCTTTATTTTTGACAGAGACAGCTGAAGAGTGACAGGAATGTGGGGAGAGAGAGAGATGGGGAACGACATGCAGCAAAGGGCCGCAGGTCGGATTCAAACCCTGGGGCGCTGCTGAGCCTTCGTACATGGGGCGGATGCTCTACCAACTGAGCTAATCGACACACCCAACCCCTAAGTTTTTCACCACCCTGGTGGGGGCGAGACACAGTGAGTCAATTTTGATGTTGATGTCATGGTGTATTGTAGGTTTGGCTGGGAGGACCAGCAGTTCAGTTTTTGAGAGGTTCAGTTGGAGGTGATGTTCCTTCATGGTAAATGGTAAATGGTAAATGGACTTGTACTTATATAGCACCTTTCTAGTCTTCCGACCACTCAAAGCACTTTTACAGTATCTCATTCACCCATTCACACACATTCATACACTGATGCCATTGGCTGCCATGCAAGGTGCCAACTGCTTATCAGTTTGAGGAGCTAACCATTCATACACATTCACACACCGATGGCGCAGCCTTCGGGAGCAATTTGGGGTTCAGTATCTTGCCCAAGGACACTTCGACATGCAGACTGGAGGGGATCGAACTGGGGATCGAACCGCCGATCTTCTGATTAGTGGACGACCCCGCTTCTGTCACAGACAACAGAGCAGTTTGTTGGAGTGACCACTCTTGAAACCAGATTGATTTGGATCAAGAAGATTGTTCTGTAGGAGAAATTCTGAGAGTTGTTTAGCAACCGCACGTTCAATAGTTTTGGTTAGTAATAGTTAGTTCTCAACCTGAGTAGGTTCACAGGGTTTCTTCAGTAGAGGTGTTACAGGAAAAGTGCTTGAGGTCAGTAACACATTTATCACATGTGTGATAGCTGCCGTGATGGTTGGGCTAATGGATTGAAGTAGGTTTGTTGGTATAGGGTCCAACGAGCATGTAGTAGGACAGCGACATGTCAACAGTTTGGATACCTCACTCTCAGAGAGGGGTGTAAAGCCAGAAAATGAAGTGCTAGCAACTGTGCTAGGTTGTGAAAGTGCAGCAGCTGATTCGGTGCCGCCCAGCTGAGATACAGAGAGACATGTAGTAGGACTGCTACACGTCACAGTGTTAGGAGTTGGGTAGAGAGTGAGCTGGTCAGAGAATTGGCTGCTGATTGCTGCAACTTTGCCTGTAAAGAATGATGCAAAGATATCAGCAGTAAGGCTGGTAGGAGGAGGAGGAGGCGGAGGGTTGAGTAGTGATTTGAAGGTGGAGAAAAGTTTCCGGGTGTCAGTGACGCTGTAAACTTCGTGGTTGTAAAAAGCAGTCTGTGCAGCAGTGATGCTGGTTGAGAAAGATGATAAGAGTGTCTGGTGACAGAGTTTGGACTGAGCCATTTTCTTTCGGCAGCTCTGAGCTTGGTGCACAGTGATCAGAGGGTATCATTCAACCATGGGTGAGATTGGTTGGATCGAGCAGGCCTCATAGGTAAAGGACACAGTTTGTCCAGACATGAGTTCAGAGTGGAGCAGAGTGAATCAGTGGCATCATTAACCTTCAGTGATAAAATCGGTTTTGTTAACTGTAGATTGGCAGTTTCATAAGGCCATGGAAAAGGAGGCAACAGTGTGTGAGGACTGTTTTAGAGGCCGGAGGTTATTCAGATTATCAGATCATCCAGGACACCCCGTCACTGGATCACCTACTGACCTGCACATTCTCCATGGTATCACAATAAGCTGTGATTTAGTGTCTTGGTTAGTGTACTGAGTCTGTAATCATTCATTTTAACACACACATACACACACACATGCAGTGTGTAAAGATATATATATATATATATATATATATATGGCCGTATATATGTGACGTGTTGTCAACACAACCTGTTCACGTGTTTCATGTGTCAATCACAGGTTAGCTCAGTTAGCTGATGCGTTAGCCTTTAATGATGTCAGCATCAAGATTATTTAAAGTGACAGTACTCAGATATTTTTAAAGTAAAAGTAACAATACTGAAATATAAAAACACTCTGGTACAGGTCAAAATAAAGATGCATCAACGCAGTATCTGACTGTAGTACTTTATGTACTGTTGTCAGACACACAGTGTAATATGAAGTAGTGTAACAGAGAAAAACTCGAGTAAACACAAAACAACAGCTGACCGTTTCCACTGTGTGACCTCTGACCTCTGAGCTGTGGTGATCTGGTCTGAAGTCCTGCTGAGAGCTCAGACCTGAACCAGGATCAGGTGTCTATATTTACCTCAGATTAAGGCAGAGACAGACGGGCTCCTCCTCCTTCTCCTCCTCCTCCCCCTCCTCCTCATCCTCCTCCTCTGCCTCCTCCTCCTCACACTCGTCTTCACTCTGATATCATGTCTGTCAGCTCAGCAGCCGCCCCCCCCTGGAGGAACAACACCTTCATCGTGGGGGGAGGCAGAGACCCTCCTCTGTCTGATCAAGGAGAGACCATCATTGGAGTCTACCTGCTGCTGCTGGGTGGGTACAGACAGACAGACAGACGGACAGACGGACGGACGGACAGACGGACGGACAGACGGACGGACAGATGGACGGACGGACAGACAGTCCTATTTATGTTAATGAGTGTCTGTGGTGCGTTCAGGGTGGCTGTCCTGGTTTGGAAACAGCATCGTTCTGTTCGTGCTGTACAGACAGAGAGCCTCGCTGCAGCCCACAGATTACCTGACCTTTAACCTGGCCGTCTCTGATGCCAGCATCTCTGTCTTTGGCTACTCCAGAGGCATCATCGAGATCTTCAACGTCTTCCAGGACAGTGGATACCTCATCTCCTCCATCTGGACCTGCCAGGTACACCTGAGACTCACCTAAAAATCACCTGAAAATCACCTCATCTGAGAGAGGGAAGGGTTACATCTCAGCCACACGTCTCAAGGAGTCTGGAGCAGACTTTCCTTGCATTGTGATGTCAGACTCAGAGTTTGAAGGAGGTGGAGCCTGGACCAGGACACACCTGTAACCTGTCCTGTCTGTCTCCCCCAGGTGGACGGCTTCTTCACGCTGGTGTTCGGCCTGAGCAGCATCAACACACTGACAGTGATCAGCATCACCCGCTACATCAAAGGATGTCACCCGAGCAGAGGTCCAAATCTTCATGTCACAACATACTAACATTAATGCTAACGCTACCTAGCTAAAATATCACAATATATGTGGACATGCTTTGCAGTGATGTTAGCTTTGACTCTGTGCCGGTCAATTACTGAACCTCTGATTCAGGGTGTCTACCCGGGGGTCGTTTTCGGGGTACTGAGGAAGTACCGGGCTACCGGAGCCGTTGCTACGACCAAAGTGAGAAATGTGTTTGTATTCTCAACACAAAGTCAAACATGTTCTCAGTAACAAGGTCACCCCGCCTCTGTCCTGTTCGTGATGTTCATGGACGAGGTCTCAAGGTGCAGCTGGGGTGAGGATGGTGTCCGATTTGTGAAGCTCAGGATTGTATCTTTGCTTTATGCAGATGATGTGGTTCTATTGGCTTCATCTGTCCTTCACACACTCTGGGGTGTTTTCAGTTGAGTGAGAAGCAACATGGATGAGTCAGCACATCCAAGTCTGAGGACATGGTCCCATGCTGGAAAACGGTGTCAGTTACTTAAGGTTGGGAGTGAGGTGCTGCCCCAAGTGAAGGAGTTTATGTAGTATGTATGAAATGAGTTTCTTCTGAAGGTCCGAGCTCAGCCTTAGAGATGGTGAGGAGCTCAGAGTAGAGGCGCTGATCCTCTGCAAAAGGAGCCAGCTGAGGCGGTTTGGGATCGGATCTCCTGGGTGCCTTCCTTTGGAGGAGACCCAGAACCTGCTGGAGGGACAGCATAAGAGGAAGGAAATGGAAGTAATGGACAGCAAGGTTTAGGCGCAAAACCAACACTTTATATTAAAGTAACAATCTCCTGGTTAAGACCTGGTCCCTCTGTGGACCCTAGAGGGCACTGTCACTAAACCTTAACATGAATGTTGTTTTAGCTCGTCACATCAACAGAACCAGTGTGTCTATCTGTCTGCTGCTCATCTGGATCACAGCTGGATTCTGGTCTGGTGCGCCGCTGCTCGGCTGGGGGAGCTACACAGGCAGGAAACCATCAAAATGACATTCTGTCTGCTTTACTGACCCCTGACCTCTGACCCCTGACCTCTGACCCTCTGCCGTCCCCCTCTCTGCAGATCATGGGTATGGAACATGTGAGATTGACTGGGCCAAAGCGAGCTACTCGAGCGTCTACAGGTCCTACATCATCTTCATCTTCATCTTTAGCTTCTTCATCCCGGTGCTCATCATGCTCTTCTGCTACATCTCCATCATCAACACAGTGAAGAGAGGAAACGCTTTGTCAGCAGAGGGAGACCTGACAGACCGCCAGAGGAAGATCGAGAGAGACGTCACCATTGTGAGTCTTTACCTCCAGCTAGCAATGCTAATGCTATTGCTGGCATGTTTCAGTATTACTGCAGTAGTCCTGACCAGGACCGTCCTTGTGAAGTTTCTTCCTGCTTCAGTAATCAATTGTTTCCTGCAGGTTTCCATCGTGGTCTGTACAGCCTTCATCCTGGCATGGTCTCCGTATGCCGTGGTGTCCATGTGGTCAGCCTGGGGCTTTCACGTACCCAACCTCACTAGCATCTTCACCCGCCTCTTTGCCAAGTCAGCCAGCTTCTACAACCCCCTCATCTACTTTGGACTCAGTTCCAAGTTTCGCAAAGACGTGGCCATCCTGCTGCCCTGCACCCGCGATGCCAAAGACACTGTCAAGCTGAAGCGTTTCAAGCCAAAGGCCGACGCCCACGGCCGACCTGGAGCAGGAGGTGGAGCCAGGCTCAAAGCTCCTCTAAACTGGCCGGAGAAGAAGTACTCGACTGGAAACCAGCCTAACCAGGTTTTTAGCCCGCCTTCCACACCACCGCCCGCCAACAAGGAGGTGTTCTACATTGACATGACCGGCCCCTCTGAGACTGGCCCTGAGTTTGAATGTGAGAGACTCTGATGAAGGAGGACCAGCCGGTCTCTGATGGAGCCACCGTGACATGATGGACTGACTTCTGATATGACAGCAGAGGGTGCTGATGTCACTCGAAAAATGACACTCAAAGTAGAGAAAAAGACAATGTCACTTAGTTTCTGACTGCTCAGCTGACAAGAAACTGTAGAGACTGTAAAGGTCTTTCAGGTCTTTGAGGTGAAGAATTTCAAAGACAAACTGCAGATGTTTGTTTGTGTTGACGATGAATAAAAATAAAAACTTTATTGTCTGTTATCGCCCATCTGAAACCTCTTTAAGCCTCAACATGGACAACAAGAGACAACGTCCAGGTTTTAGACAGTCTGTGGGGACGTCAAAGAGACTACGTCCAGGTTTTAGACAGTCTGTGATGACGTCACAGAGACTACGTCCAGGTTTTAGACAGTCTGCGGGGACGTCACGGAGACTACGTCCAGGTTTTAGACAGTCTGCGGGGACGTCACGGAGACTACATCCAGGTTTTAGACAGTCTGCGGGGACGTCACGGAGACTACGTCCAGGTTTTAGACAGTCTGCGGGGACGTCACAGAGACTACGTCCAGGTTTTAGACAGTCTGCGGGGGCGTCACGGAGACTACGTCCAGGTTTTAGACAGTCTGCGGGGACATCAAAGAGACTACGTCCAGGTTTTAGACAGTCTGCGGGGACGTCAAAGAGACTACGTCCAGGTTTTAGACAGTCTGTGGGGACGTCACGGAGACTACGTCCAGGTTTTAGACAGTCTGTGGGGACGTCACGGAGACTACGTCCAGGTTTTAGACAGTCTGCGGGGACGTCACGGAGACTACGTCCAGGTTTTAGACAGTCTGCGGGGACGTCACGGAGACTACGTCCAGGTTTCAGACAGTCTGCGGGGACGTCACAGAGACTACGTCCAGGTTTCAGACAGTCTGCTGGGACGTCACAGAGACTACGTCCAGGTTTTAGACAGTCTGCAGGGACGTCACAGAGACACTGTTTGTCAGGAATTTTAAATAAATAACAAACAATATGAGTAATTATAGTTAGTTATAAGTTATAAGTACTGTTATAATTATTATGTTAGTGATAACAATAATAATAATTATTATTATTAATATTAAATGTGATTCAGACTCTGTTTATAATCAAAGCTGTATTTTAATTCATGTTGTTTTTATTGTGTTTGTGTTTATTTGCCTTTTTGACAAACGTCATCACTGACCGGCCGAAGTTCGTCGACAAGACCCGAGCGAATCCGATGTGTCAGGAGGCACCCCGCTGCTCCTCCTCCTCCTCCTCTTCTCTCAGCATCATTCCTGGTCAGAGGATCTGAGGATGAGTCCGCTGTCCGCCGCTCTGTGACAGACAAGCCTCAGCAGATCGAACCGGAACCGGAGCCGTCCTCAGAACGCGGTGAGTCTGATCGATCTCTGATCGGTTTGTATGTGACGTGTTATCGACGATTCAGAGTTGTGATCAATCTGCGGGCCGTGATGTCTCCGCGGCGACCTGTCAGTCATTCGGTTCCGACGGTGACGTCATCGGCGGTCAGACCACAGAGCCTGATGGACGCAGCTGATCAGCTGATCGATAGATCAATAGATCGAGTGTGTGAGCAGGCCGCACGCACACACACACACGCTGTCTGGTTGCATTACGTCATACAGTCATTTGTGTGTGTGTGTGTGTGTGTGTGTGTGTGTGTCTGAGCATGCTCACAACGTGCATGGGGACGTTTCCATGGTTACCACTGGTTAGGCAGCTGAGCATTGAGATGAGGTGTACAGAGGTGGCGTCAGTGACAGACCCCGCCCCCCGCAGACAACATCCTGTCTCAAACAGCAGGTGTGTGACTGTACCTGCTCCACGAGTCATGTGACTTAAAGTAGCAGGAAGGAGGCGATGACCTTCATCACATGACTCAAATGTCTCCTCTTCTTCTGTGGTGGTTTAAGGCTCCATCAGGCTGCTGGACAAACACCCCCACAGTGTTCACAGTAATCTGATTACACTTCACAGAATGCATCATTTAGGCTACCTCGTTTGTAGTAACATGATATAATGTGCTGAAACACGCGCACACACACACACACACACAAACACACACTGTGTTTCCTTGCATAGTAACCACGTTCATCTCTGTGGACAGCAGAGCGTGATGTAAAGGCTGGCTGTGTTGCCATGGCAATGCCCTCTGAGACTGCAGCACTCAGAATGAATGTGTTCAGGTGCGCTAACACACATTAGACAACAACAACAACAACAACAACCACCACCACAACAACGATCTGATCTTGTTCTCTCATATGGCATTTAAATTGACCATCTAATAGTCTTTCCACAGAATCCTCTTCTATCTGACCATTTTTTAATAACCTTTGAGTTCATATTACTGGACTATAAGCCTTTTGGCAGAAACTCCTACAGCAGATGTTTATCTGATAGTGCTGTAGCCAAATTTAAGGAAGTGATTCCTTCAGTATTGAATTCAATACCATGTCTCAATGTAGCAGAGGACTTGTCTGCTTCCTTTAGCCCCTCACAAATAGAACATCTTGTTGATAATACTACAGGCTCATTACGAACAACTCTTGACTCTATTGTACCTCTGAAAAGAAGATAATTAAACAAAGGAGGATAGCACCATGGTATAGCCAGCAGACTCGCAACTTAAAGCAAGAGGCACGAAAATCTGAACGCAAATGGCGTGCCACTAAACTGGAAGACTTTCGTTTAATCTGGCAAGATAATCTTAAAACATACAGGAAGGCTCTCCGTGGTGCCAGAGCAGTCTATTACTCTTCACTAATCGAGGAAAATAAGAATAACCCCAGGTTTCTGTTCAGCACTGTAGCCAGGCTAACAGAGAGCCACAGCTCAATTGAGCCATCTATTCCTTTAGGTCTAAGTAGTAATGACTTCATGAGCTTCTTTAATGATAAAATTATAACTATTAGAGACAAAATTCATCACCTCTTGCCCTCAACAGGTACCGATCTGCATTCTTACACAGCAAGTTTGGAAACAGCTGTAAAACCTGATATATATTTAGACTGTTTTTCTCCCATCGACCTTCATCAAATTACTTCAGTAATTTCTTCATCTAAGCCGTCAACCTGTCTCTTAGACCCCATCCCAACCAGGCTGCTCAAGGACGTTTTACCTCTAGTTAGCCCTTCTTTATTGGATATGATTAATCTGTCTCTATTATCAGGATATGTACCACAGTCTTTTAAAGTAGCTGTAATTAAACCTCTTCTTAAAAAGCCCACTCTAGATCCAGAGGTTTTAGCCAATTACAGACCGATATCAAACCTTCCCTTTCTCTCTAAGATACTTGAGAAAGCTGTAGCCAATCAGCTGTGTGACTTTCTCCATGAGAACAGTTTGAGGATTTTCAGTCAGGATTTAGAGCGCATCATAGCACAGAGACCGCAGTAGTCAAAGTTACAAATGACCTCCTAATGGCATCAGACAAAGGACTCATCTCTGTACTTGTCCTGTTAGATCTTAGTGCCGCATTTGACACCATTGACCATCAAATTCTTTTACAGAGACTGGAACATCAAATTGGCATCAAAGGAACCGCCCTAAGCTGGTTTAAATCATATTTTTTAGATCGATCTCAGTTTGTTCATGTCAATGATGAATCCTCTATGCATACCAAAGTTTGTCATGGAGTTCCACAAGGTTATGTGCTAGGACCACTTCTATTCAGTTTATATATGCTTCCTCTAGGGAACATTATTAGGAATCACTCCATTAATTTTCATTGTTATGCTGATGACACCCAATTATATTTATCGATCAAGCCTGATGAAACCAATCAGTTAACTAAACTCCAAGCATGCCTTAAGGATATAAAAAGTTGGATGACCTACAATTTTCTGATGTTAAATTCAGACAATACTGAAGTTCTTGTAATTGGACCCAAGAACCTCAGAAATTCTCTTTCTAGAGACTTAGTCACTTTAGACGAGATCACCCTGGCCTCCAGCTCCACCGTAAAGAATCATGGAGTTGTTTTTGATCAGGATTTGTCCTTTAATGTCCACATAAAACAAATTTCAAGGACTGCTTTCTTCCACTTACGTAACATCGCCAAAATCAGACGCATCGTATCTCAAGCGGATGCAGAAAAACTAGTCCATGCATTTGTTACTTCTAGGCTGGACTATTGTAACTCTTTGTTATCAGGCTGCTCCAGTAAGTCTCTTAGGGCTTTGCAGCTAATTCAGAATGCTGCTGCACGTGTTCTGACAGGAACCAAGATCAGAGATCACATCTCTCCCATTTTGGCTTCTTTGCATTGGCTACCTGTTCAATCTAGAATAGAGTTTAAAATTCTTCTCCTTACATACAAAGCTCTTCATGGTCAGGCACCATCATATCTAAAAGAGCTCATAGTACCTTACTACCCCTCTAGAACGCTGCGCTCTCAGAATGCTGGGTTCCTTGTGGTTCCTATAGTTTCCAAAAGTAGACTGGGAGCCAGAGCTTTCAGCTACCAAGCTCCTCTTCTGTGGAACAAACTACCATTTTGGGTTCGGGAGGCAGACACGGTCAACTATGGCTATAGGACTAGACTGCAGAGGGATCCCCCCCCCCCATCTGTGTCTCTCTATCTCTCTCTATCTCTCTTCTATCTCTCTCTATTTATCCATCTACCCCCCCTCCTTCTATCTGTCCCTCTCTATCTTTAACTCAACCGGTCATGGTGGATGACCGTCCACCAATGAGCTTGGGTCTGTTTGAGGTTTCTGCCTATTAAAAGGAAGTTTTTCCTCACCAACGTCACCAAGTGCTTGCTCATGGTGGAACTGTTGGTCTCTGTAAATAATATTATAAAGAGTACGGTCTAGACCTGCTCTGTATGAAAAGTGTCATGAGATAACTGAAGTTATGATATGGTGCTATATAAATAAAATTGAATTGAACTGAACTGAATTGAATTGAATTGAATTGATCCACAGACCAACAGGTAATGTCACAAAGAGATTGACTGACAGGGTCGTCATCCAGTCATGAAGATGACATTCTCATTACACAGACACTCAAACTGTAATGTGAAACGAGTGCTTTGATTCGGCAGCTGAACTTTGATGAGTTTGATGAGAAGTTCTCTCTGTCTTTGTCTGCAGGTCAGCCATGCCGTTGGTAAAGCGGATTATTGAACCCAGATATTTGTGTCGCGGCACTCTGCCTGATGGGGTCGCCAGTGAGCTGGAGTGTGTCACCAACAGCACCCTGGCTGCTGTCATCAAACAGCTCGGAGGACTCAGTGAGTGCAGCCTTTAAAACAATGCTGTAAAAGTTATGATCCACGGCTCTGCTGTGCACATCGATCAGTCAAGATATGTTGATCTGAACATCAACAAGCTCCAGTCAGAGAGCACAGAGTCATGAAGTTCAGCTCCATTACTCAGAAAAGACATCAACATGATTCATTATAAAGGCTGCTGCATCCTTAAATATCAATGAGCTGCAACATGCAGAGTCAAACATACAGGTACATGATCACCTCCAACAACCACAGCCTTAGAAACAACGATGGTGTCTCTGGGTGATTGGCAGATGTACCCGTTCAACTATTCTCAGGTCAAGGATCAAAACCAGAAGTCCAAGGTCCGAACAGACGGGTCAGCTCATAGCTCGGTAGACAGTCTGATAGAGAGTGAATGAAACTGAGGTCAGGTGAGGGGAACCTGAGTCCGTCAAAGATCTGAGTTCAGATCAGCTGCAATTCGTACCGGGTCTGTCCAGCATCACAGCAGTCTCATGGTCTGAACAGGAGGTTCACCTGCTGTCTGTTGTTGGTGATGTGCAGGTCGTCATGCGGAGGACATCTTTGGTGAGCTGTTCACAGAGGCCAACAGTTTCTACCTGAGGATGAACAGCCTGCAGGAGCGCGTCGACCTGCTGGCAGTGAAGGTCACACAGCTGGACTCCACTGTGGAGGAAGGTGGGTGACAAAGACTGCTGGAGATTCACTGCAGTCATCCAACCATCATCCAACCATCATCCAACTCACATCCAACTCACATCCAACCATCATCCAACCATCATCCAACCATCATTCAATCATCATCCAACCGACATCTAACTATCGTCCAACCATCATTCAACCATCATCTAACCAACATCCAACCATCATCCGACCATCATCCAACCAACATCCAACCATCATCCAACCAACATCCAACTCACATCCAACCATCATCCAACCATCATCCAACCAACATCCAACCATCATCCAACCAACATCCAACCATCATCCAACCATCATTCAACTAACATCCAACCATCATCCAACCATCATTCAACTAACATCCAACCATCATCCAACCATCATCCAACCAACATCCAACCAACATCCAGCTAACATCCAACCAACATCCAGCTAACATCCAACCATCATTCAACCACCTTTCAACCGCCCCTTCCAACATGAACAGTGTATTGGATCAGTCACCCATCTTTCCTGAACAGTCCTGCAGAATACCATAGCCCCAGACTGGGAGGTGTCTGGGTTTGAGCCCCTTTGTGCTGTTTTCTGAGGGTGAGGTAACTACCTCACCCTCAGAAAACACTCATCGTCTTCAGGTCTGTACCTGCCCGAATCAGAACAACCTGTTTGCGTTGCAGTCTCTCTGCAGGACATCAACATGAGGAAGGCTTTCAGGAGCAGTACCATCCAGGACCAGCAGGTGGTGTCACGGAGCTCTATCCTCAACCCTGTGCTGGAAATGTACCAACGCTGTGACAAGCCCCCACCCCTCAACATCCTGACACCCTACAGGTGAGTTTAGACCCCGCCCCTCGCCATCCTGACAGCCAACAGGTGAGTTTAGACCCCGCCCCTCAACATCCTGACAGCCTACAGGTGAGTTTAGACCCCGCCCCTCAACATCCCTACAGCCAACAGGTGAGTTCAGATGAAGCTAACAGGAAGTCAGATACAGAAACAGAATCTGGTTGAAAAAATGATTCAAAATAAAACTTCCTGCAGACAACAGCTAAAACAGAGAAACAGTTAACAAAGAACAGAGCCGGCGTCACAGAGCATGCTCAGTGGAGGTTCTGTCTCTTTGACCTCTGACTGCAGAGACGATAAAAAGGATGGGCTTAAGTTCTACACCGACCCGTCATACTTCTTCAGCCTGTGGAAGGAAAAAATGCTGCAAGCCACGGAGAACAAACGCAAGGAGAAGAGACGACAGAAGGTCTGTCTGTGTCTGAGTCTGTGTGTGTGTGTGTGTGTCTGTCTGTCTGTCTGTCTGTCTGTGTGTGTGTGTGTGTGTGTCTGTGTGTGTGTCTGTGTCTGTCTGTCTGTCTGTGTGTGTGTGTGTGTGTGTGTGTGTGTGTGTCTGTCTGTCTGTCTGTCTGTCTGTCTGTGTGTGTGTGTTTGTGTGTGTGTCTGTCTGTCTGAGTCTGTCTGTCTGCGTGTGTGTGTGTGTCTGTCTGTGTGTGTGTCTTTCTGTGTGTGTGTCTGTCTGTCTGTTGGTGTGTGTGTGTGTCTGTGTGTGTCTGTCTGTCTGTCTGTGTGTGTGTGTGTGTGTGTGTGTGTGTGTGTGTGTGTGTGTGTGTGTGTGTGTGTCTGTCTGCGTGTGTGTGTCTGTCTGTCTGTCCATGTGTCTGTGTGTGTGTCTTTCTCTGTGTGTGTCTGTCTGTCTGTTGGTGTGTGTGTGTGTGTGTGTGTGTCTGTGTCTGTCTGTCTGTCTGTCTGTCTGTGTGTGTGTGTGTGTGTGTGTGTGTCTGTCTGTCTGCGTGTGTGTGTCTGTCTGTCTGTCCATGTGTCTGTGTGTGTGTCTTTCTGTGTGTGTGTCTGTCTGTCTGTTGGTGTGTGTGTGTGTGTGTGTGTGTCTGTGTGTGTCTGTCTGTCTGTCTGTCTGTCTGTCTGAACGTGTTATTGTCATCTTCAGGAGCAGAAGCACGTTGAGGAGTCGTCAGGTCGAGAGGTCAAGAAGGTCAGTTTGTCATTCTCATGCTTTTATTTTGTAATGCTGTCACTTCCTGTTTGGACTGTTGTTGTCTTTTATTTTGTAATGGTGTCACTTCCTGTGAAGGTGCGTAAGGCCCGTAACAGGCGTCAAGAGTGGAACCTGATGGCGTACGATAAGGAGCTCCGCCCGGATGCCCGGCTGACTCCGTCACCTTACCACACCTCTGATGGCTCCATGTCACCTGACAGGTGAGACTCCTTCCTGTTCTACCCCTTCAGAATAAAAGCATGCATGCTCAGGTGAGGTCTCCTCTTCCAGGTTGGGCATGTCAGACGACCCCCCCTTCCCCGCTGGCACTCACCAGGGGCATGATGGGAAGGATCATGTCACCGTGGTGACCGGTGGAAGTGGTCAGACTCAGTCATTGGACCGCGCCCTCCGACCAGCCTCCGCCTCCTCTGTGGTCTCCACGGCGACCACTCGACAACACTCACTGGGCCGCAACCAGCCACATCATCACCACCACCCGCCACCGCCCACAGGATCAGCCAATCAGAACGGAGCATGGACCAACAGCGCTAAGGAGGCCAAGTACACACACACACACACACACACACACACACACACACACACACACACACACACACACACACACACACACACACACACACACACACACACACACACACATACAGACAGATACAGGGGTGGCTGTGGCTCGGAGGTAGAGTGGGTCGTCCACTAATCAGAAGATCGGCGGTTCGATCCCCTCCAGTCTGCATGTCGAAGTGTCCTTGGGCAAGATACTGAACCCCAAATTGCTCCCGAAGGCTGTGCCATCAGTGTATGAATGTGTGTGAATGGGTGAATGAGATATGTAGTGTAAAAGCGCTTTGAGTGGTCAGAAGACTAGAAAGGCGCTATGTAAGTACAAGTCCATTTACCATTTACCATACAGATACAGACAGAGAGACAGACAGACACACAGACAGACACACTGTTTGACCTTTGACCTTTGACCTTCAGTGACCTTCAGATCCCCCCGGCCCCTCCGCCGCCCCCCCCTCTCATGCCGTCAGCTGGACAGATGGCGTTCTCCAACAGCTCCACCCACACCGCTGCCATGGCAACACCGCTGCACCCTGCAGCCACTCCTGGTAACCAAGGTAACGGCCGGTGAGCGGTGACGTTTGTGTTGCGTGTTCGACGCAGATAATAAAACGCTGTTCTGTCTTCAGGTGGCGCCGCCGTCCTGTCACGCCCCTACAGCCCCTCCCCTCCCCCGCCTCCACAGGCTAACTACGTCCCCTCCCCCTCCCGGCCCGGAGGACAGGTCCCGCCCTTGGCTGCTGCTGCGCCCCCGTTGCCCCCGGCAACAGACGGCAGGAAGCCTCCCAGCGGGCCTAATGTGCCGATGAATGACGCCCGCAGCGACCTGCTGGCCGCCATCCGCAGAGGTACTCACAGGAAGTGATGTCACATTTTGACAGGAAGGACGGCTGCTAATGGTTACCAGATTGCTAACTGTCGCTACTTCCTGTTGGTCTCACACTGTAAGCTCAGTGGCTAACTAACCTTAGCTTAGCGTGTCTGTTCCACATGCTGAGGTTCTGGTTCTGGTTCTGGTCTGCAGGGATCCAGCTCAGGAAGGTCCAGGAGCAGCGCGAGCAGGAAGAGGCCAAGAAACGAGAGCCCACAGGAAATGATGTCGCCACCATTCTGTCGCGACGCATTGCCGTGGAGTACAGTGAATCAGAGGAGGAGTCTGAGCCCGAGGACCAGGAGTGGTCCGACTGACAACAGACCGGGCCAGACCGGGTCAGACTGGTCCTGGAACAGGAAATGATGTGATGTCACAGTCACAGATTATTGATTATTGACGATCAGTCAGCAGGTATCAAGGCAGCTGTCGATTCTGATGTGTTATTGGTTATTGTCCGTCAGTTGCCATGGTAACCAGCTCGTTAGTTTTGATGATTTCATTAATTATCCCTGCTTTGTGTCCCATGATGCATTGTGTGTGATGTGTGAATATTAATGAGTGTAAAGTGATGACATCATCCAGTGACAGACAAACTGTTTCATCCATTTTTGTGATGTCATCGCCGATGATGTAAAACAAACAGAAAAAAGGGGGCGTGCACTTCCTGTCCTGTACCAACTGTGATTGGTTTATTGGTTATTGATCGGTGCTGTGTTCTCTATGATCTGCATGATGAAATGAAGAAAAATTTTACTGACGTCTGAAGTTTGGTTTTTATGAATTTTTAAAAAAATGACAGCAGCTTAAACTCGTTTGGATTTATTGATTATTGATTATTTCATCAGCCTGTGGTCAACACTTTGTTCATTCATTACGGAAATATGACGAAACCAACTGCTGCCAGTACTTCTCTTAAACACTGTCATGCTTTTATTTTGACTTTCACGTCATAAGTCAATAAAAACACGGTTGCGTGGTAACCACAGTGCCCAAAGTTACCATGGTAACCTGCAGAGGGCAGCAGAGCCGTGCGTGTATTTGTCTGCAGAAGAAGAAAAGTGCTCCATACCGGAAGCGGCGGCAGTGGATCACGGAGAGCTCCGTTTATCAAACGTCACGTTGTCCCGGTGAGTTCATCCCGTCAGCGCGTAAAAGAAGATGATCAGCTGATTACTGACTGTTCGTTCACCAGACACACCGGAAGTGGCGCTCACTGTAGAAGTCGGCTGTCACGTGGTCAGAGCTGTTCTTCTGTGACCTCATTAAATATTCGAATAAAATTTAAATATTTAAATTAACTTTCTTCTTTCAGGATCTTGTCTCACCGTGTGGACCGGACCAGGTGCATTTGTTTTGCAGATATGTCGGTGCAGGTGTGGTGCCTGTCGTTCCGGCAGCCGTACGCCGGTCTGGTTCTGGACGGGGTGAAGATGGTGGAGAGCCGCTGGAGGCCCGTGCTGGCCCCGCTGGAGAACCGGACCCTGGCAGTCCACATCGCCCGTCGGGACTGGGAGGGGGAGGAGTGGAGGGCGGTGCTGAGCGGCCCACTGGGAATGAACCGGGCCCAGATTGAAGCGCTGCAGCAGTCTGGAGAGCGGTTCGGCCGCGGCGTGGTGGCAGGTGGGAATATTTCCTCTGATGCTCCTGTTGACGAGGCGTACCTGAACGCATCACCTGTGTACATCACCTGAACGCGTCACCTGTGTGCATCTCTTTCAGGGCTGGTTGATGTGGGAGGGACCTGGCTGTGCCCCACCTCCCTGCAGGGGGAGGAGCTTCATCACCTGGAGCGGTCAGCTGTTCTGATTGGTCTGCAGGAGAAACACCTGACTCACCTGTCCAACCCTCGCTGGTTGAAGGAGCCGCTGAGCGCTCGAGGAGGTCGCAACCTCTGGACTGTGGAGATCCCCGCAGAGCTGTTACCATGACGACCACTGAACTACACATGCTTTGTTACCCCGCCGCTTGTGACAGGGTTCTGGTTCTGGTTCTGGTTCTGACCCTGTTTGGTTAATAAAGGTCGTTTTGTTCTCTGCGTCTGACCCTGTGGTTTGTTCAACATGTGACCTTGGGCCTGGTTGGATCAGGACGGTTCTGATGGGGAACAGAACCAAACAGGAACCACAAGGTCCTGCAGAGACATCCAACAGGTGGCGCTCTACCTGCCTAAAGATACTGTGAGCATCCAGACCACCTGGGTCACGGGCCTCAGTCCTGCTATCAGGAAGGATCAGGAAGGTTCTGGATCCACCGGGCCAGAACTGAGAGGCTCAGGAGGACCAGCAGGAGATTAGCCAGAGGAGGAAGAACAGGACTACAAACATGGTTGCGGCCAGCGCTTCCAAACCACTCTTCAGACACCTGTGACATCACGCCGCCCATTCTTTATGATGTCATTGGTGGGAACACGACGCTGTGAGAGCGCACGAGGAGAACGAGCCAAGATGAAGCGTTTTGTAGTCCATCTTCTGGACTTTGTAGTTTTACCACAGATCACGTCAGTATCATTCACCGTAATGATGAAGCCTCGTGTAGTGAGAATGCCGCTGCACGTCTCCTTCACAGACGTCCATCAGGGAGAGGAAAGGTGTTTAGTTAGGACAAGTGTTTAGGAAAGGTTTTTAGGAAAGGAAAAGTGATGTGTTTTCTTCTTTGGTGTTTTCCAGCAGCGTCACAGACTTCTGTCATACTGGACTCTGGTTCCAGGTTCTGGTTCCAGTGATCTGGGCCTGAGTGTTCAGTTCTGATTCAGACTGTGACAGGTGGCGTTCTGATCAGCTGATCGATCAGGATCAGTGTGATGTCATGAAGTTCATCTGACAGAAACAGAAGTCGCTGTCTGCTGGTGAAACACAAACTTTATTCACCCAAAAACAAATTTTGAACAAACGTCAACACAAAAACGTCCCAAAACACAGGGACTGACCACGCCCAGCCCCAAGCCCCGCCCCCACCCACACTCTGATTGGCTGGCTGACCTCTGAAAGAAACAAGTTCAACAAACAAAAATATGACATCATCATCGACTCCAGGGCACGCCCCACACTCGTCGCTGTGGCAACCGACAACCATGCCATGGCAACAACACCTTAATGAGTAACGATTAAACGATTCAAACAGGAAATGAGGTAAATAAAGCTTTAGTAGCATGCTAACAAGCTAACAGTTAGCGTGTGCATCATGTTCAGTGTGAAGCTAATATGCTAACAGCAGCACCTGGTTTGTCCATGTTTGGAGGTACGAGGTTTTCCTGCCGAGGAACTTGTTAGCGCTGCTAGGATTGCTCACTGTAAATAAGTAGTGCTGTTAACCTCCAGCTAACAGGTGCGGTTAGATGGTGGGGGGGATGTAGTGTGTGGTTGTGTGGTGGGGGGGCGGGGCTGTGATGTAACTGACCACGTGGGTAGGATTGGGAGCGGGGCAGTAAAGTCGTGGGGCATGGCCTCCGGTCTGTAGCGCCCCCCAGTGGGTGGAGGGCGGGAGGCAGGCATGGTAGGAGGAGTGATGGGGGAGGTGGGCGGGGTGAGGATGAGCAGGAAGAGCAGGGGCGGAGGGCAGGTAGGCAGCTGGGGGCGGAGCTTCATATGGAAGGTGCACCAGTGGGGGAGGGGCTGTCTGATCCGAGTACATGATAGAGGGGGCGGGGCTTGGCTGGGCCAAGCTGATGGAGGAGGAGCCTTCTACTGAAGGGGCAGGGCCTGGTGATGAAGGAGACAAAACAAATTAGAGTCTGACAGGAGGGTTTGTGGGTAATGTAGACAGCATGGTAAATCAAAGAAGAAGAACGTGGAGGACTGACTGCTGCTGTGCCCGTCTGTCTGTCCATCTCCTACCCTGGTGGATTCTGGGTAAGAGGAGGAGGAGGGTTGATGGGGGCCTCGAGCGGTCTCAGGGTACGAAAGAGGGGCAGCTGAGGACAGAAGACCAGGACCGGGTCAGACAGGCGGGCCGGTCCAATAGTCAGTTTGTCTCGTAATCATCATTAACAGACTGCAGCAGAGAGAGCGTGTGAATATGAACATACGTGTTTGATCATGAAGTGTGTTGTGTTGTTGACTGTGGAGCTGCGTTCACACACAGAGTAAAAACTGTTTGTAACTGTGACATCCAGCGTCCTGCAGATCATCATGAAGTTACCGTTGCTGATTAATCATATATCTTTGCCATAACTTGCTGATATGTTTCTATATGAGTGGACAGGAGGGTGAGCGACCATACCAGCGTAACAAACACTTCATGTGACTTCTGTGACAGGTGGACAATATTCATTTATTATTTGAATTCTGACGTTGATGATGACGTCACATTTTTCACCGGGTTGTCCACGTTCATATTTCCTGCATGAAACAACACAGTCAGAGCGCACGGGGAGGATCTAGGAAGTATCTCAGATGAGCGTTTTGTAGTCCATCTTCTGGACTTTGTAGTTTTAGTCTTCCCCTAACTCCTTATGACCTCTCCTTCACATTTTTCCTTATGACCTCTCCTTCACACCTTTCCTTATGACCTCATGATGGTTAGGAGTCAATTTCTTGGACTATTCGACCATACCCAGGGAACAGAAGCCGGTTCTACTTCCTGTTCAGGCTGCAGGTTAGTCCAAACACTCAGATCTGCTGTTTGTTTGAGTCCTGCTCTGATTGGTCCACACGTCAGACTGCTGCCTCACACGTTACTGAAACAACCAATCATCATCCACACAGATGATTTACTCACTTTAACCAGGAAACGTACTGCCGTTACAGGTTCTGTATCAGCAATAAGACTGCCAAACCACGGCGTTCTGCCAATACAGAACCACGGCGTTCTGCCATCAGGTCTGGTGTCAGGTTAATTTTCAGGTTATATGAATGCAGGTCTCACCGTGCAGGGGGGGCTCCTGGCTCAGGTACGGGCTGTAGTGTTGGTAGGTGTAGGGCTCTGCTGAGGTGGCAGGGTACGCCTGCTGCTGCTGCCAACAGCTCTGATGGTACCACTGTAGGGGGGCGGGGTTAAGGACAGGTGAGCAGGTTTTAATACCTGAACAACTATTATCTGAACATGACAGGTGTGAGTGAGACAGACAGGTGGAGGACAGTGAGGACACTTACCTGGACTCCTAAGTTGAAGTAATACTGGAGGACTCTGTAGTCTGAAAACACACACATAAACAGACACACACACACACAGTTATGAGTAATTTGGACAGAAAGTGACAGGAAGTGACACGGCGTGTGGTGACCTCTGACCTCGGGGTAAGTCACTGCCATTGGGGTCATAGGAGTAAGGGGGTGGAGCTACCACGGTACACAGAGCCTCACCCAACTCATTAACCAACCAGGGAGAAGCAGCTGGGATCGCCATGGCAACTGAGAGCAGACAACATCACATTAATGTGCGCGTGTATGCGTGTGTGCATGTGTGCATGTATGTGTGCGTACCTGAGCGTGTCTGTGTGTGTGTGTGTGTGGCTGGTGTCAGGTGAGCAGCTGCAGGTACACGTGATGACGATGATGAGGGTGAGGATGATGAAGAGGAGCGTGGAGAGCAGATGACCGCTAACGGCTTCACTACCTGTGTTCAAATACAGACAACCAATCAACAGTGACCTGCTCCAGCAGGAACCAATCAGTGAACACACCTCGTTAAGCCTCTACCTGCTGCGTGAAGCTGAAGTTCATCTCTGGTCTCGGAGGAGAGTCAGCGGGACCTCCTTCCTGCTCGTCCTTTCAAAATAAGACAAAACATAAGACACCTTTTTGTCTCCTCTGAAGCTCACAGATTCATGACATCACCGATCATGTGACCTGATCGTCAGTTTGTGGCTCAGAGGTCCAAATGACGATCAGAATTTCACTTCATTTCACTAAATGTTGAGTATTTTGAACAGGTGTGTGTCTCAGGTGGTTTTACCTGTCCGTCTGTCTGTGTGTGTGTCTCAGGTGGTTTTACCTGTCCGTCTGTGTGTGTGTGTGTGTGTGTCTCAGGTGGTTTTACCTGTCTGTGTGTCACAGGTAACCGTTTGTTAGTCTCGTACAGGTGCCTGCCTGTTAGTCTTGTACAGGTGCCTGTTTGTCTCATACAGGTAACCGTTTGTTAGTCTCGTACAGGTGCCTGCCTGTTAGTCTTGTACAGGTGCCTGTTTGTCTCGTACAGGTAACCCTTTGTCTCGTACAGGTAACCCTTTGTCTTGTACATGTACCTTTTGTTTTGCTGCATTTCATCAAAACAACATCATTGAATTTTCTTTCTCGTGTTAAACACCTGGCAGGTCTGAGGTCAGGTGTGTTACCTGGTTGGAGGCGGGCTCAGCAGCAGTGAAAACACCTGAGGTCTGGTAGCTCTGATCTGAAACGGGTGACACTTGGGTCACTTCCTGTGGTCAGGTGCTCGTCTCTTCGTACAGATGGTCAGATACTCACCTTGGGTGATGTAGATGTAGTCCTCGGTGTACTCAGCTGACAGAAACACACAAATCATGTCAGATATTTACCACTCAAACACTTCCTTCACAGTTTTCCAGAATAAAAGCCCACCAGAGGAAATTCTTTTAATGTGAAAGGCAAAGCCCTCACCCTGGTCCTCCACAGTGCTCGTGTCCTCCTGGTCCTCCTCAGACGAACAGACCGGGGTGTTTCCAGGTGGAGGTACAGGGGGGAGCGACCCCGAGCCTCGCTGAACCCTGTAGGAGGAGCCCGGCGGAGGGGGCGAGGCTCCCACTGTTTGGGGAGGGGCCATTGCCTGACCCTAAGGGAGGAGTCACATCATGTTAGGCGTCTCATGACATCATGTCACATGACGTATTTAATGGCATCGTGTGCTTCTTGTAGTTTTGGATTTCTCACTGGCAGCGGAGGGAACACAGCGTCAGCGCCGTCGTCAAGCTGGTAGTAGGCGATGGTCGGGTCCAGATCTGCTGGCTCCTCCTCGGCCTCCGCAGAGAAACCAAACTGACAATCCTTATTGAGAGCGGCGAGCTGACGGCGGCTACGTCTGAACAAACCATCGTTACCACGCCATGATGGTAAATGGTAAATGGACTTGTACTTATATAGCGCCTTTCTCCATGAAGGTTCCATGACACGATCATTAACACATAATGAGCACCACAGTCAACCAATCAATGAGGAGAAGAGTCGTGTTACCGTGAGCGGAACGCGTAGTTCTCATAGTCGTGGTAATATCGTCTGCCAGGGTGGTAATAGGTCAACTGTGGACCAATCAGGTGACGGTTCAGGAAACGGGTGGAGCTTCTGACCAGAATCCAAGACACAGGTACACACACACACACACGTACACACACACACAGACAAACGAGCGTGTCAGTGTGTTTTTGAACAGTCATCGATCAAACTGAACTTTTGTCTCTAAAAAACATTAAACAAGAAAAACATCTGTACAGTAGGCAGGTCACACACAGGTGTGAAAAGACCCACCTGGAGGCTCCATAGCGAGGAGGTCTGGCTGTGGGGTGGTGGTGGTGGTGGTGGTGGTGGTGTGGGGTGGTGTAGGGGTCGTAGGTCATGGCTCCTGGTGCTGGCGGAGGAGGTGGTCGAGGTTGACCTGCCGGCTGGAACCGTGGCGGCAGGCCAGAGGGGGCAGGGCCTCCATAAGAAGGTGGCGGTGGCTGCATCATCAGCTCCGCCCCCTTTACACCACTGCTGCCTCGAGACTTCCTGAAGTACCGATGACGGTGGTGACGCTGACCACGAGAGTCCAAGTCTGACAAACAAGACCAGGACGTTCATGTTAGTGGCTCATTAATCATTTATGATCAGTATAGATCAATGTGGATCAGTGTGGATCGGTGTGGATCAGTATAGAGCAGTATAGATCAGTGTGGATCAGTATAGATCAGTGTGGATCAGTATAGATCAGTGTGGATCAGTGTGGATCAGTATGGATCAGTATGGATCAGTATAGAGCAGTATAGAGCAGTATAGAGCAGTGTGGATCAGTGTGGATCAGTGTGGATCAGTATGGATCAGTATGGATCAGTATGGATCAGTATAGATCAGTGTGGATCAGTGTGGATCAGTATGGATCAGTATGGATCAGTATAGAGCAGTATAGAGCAGTATAGATCAGTGTGGATCAGTGTGGATCAGTATGGATCAGTATGGATCAGTATAGAGCAGTGTGGATCAGTGTGGAGAAGTATAGATCAGTATGGATCAGTATAGAGCAGTATAGATCAGTATGGATCAGTGTGGATCAGTATAGATCAGTATAGATCAGTGTGGATCAGTGTCAAACATGTTCAGAGATAAATCGGATCAAACGTACCCAGGTCTCCTTTTCTAGGAGGAGCAGCAACGTTCCAGGCCGGAACCGGATTCACCGGTTTGAGATCAGTCAGAGGAACCAGGTGTCTGCACACAGAGAGACATGAGGAACCATCAAGACCTGATCCAGACCAAAGACTTGATCAAGACCAAGACCTGATCCAGATCAAAGACTTGATCAAGACCAAAACCTGATCCAGATCAAAGACCTGATCCAGATCAAAGACTTGGTCAAGACCAAGACCTGATCGAGATCAAAGACCTGATCCAGATCAAAGACTTGATCCACGTTTAAATCAGATGACTTCACAGTTTAACAAAGAACTGAGAACTTGTTGCTGAACCCGGTTCTGGACTTGTTCGCTGGATCAGGCCGTTCATCTCGGTCCTTGTTTGGGCTGCTTGAGGGTTCAGACTTGGTTTAAAGTGAAGTTTGGACCAGGACCAGGTTCAGGTCTTACTTCTCTCCCAGCTCCTCGATGAAGACAGTGACGGCCGATGAGTGTGTTCCTACTTCCTGGATGAAGGCGTTGTAGTACTTCCCCTTCGGCTCCAGACGCACCTGAGACACACAGACAGATGGACAGGTAAAAGCACCTGAGACAGACAGACAGGTAAAAGCACCTGAGACAAACAGACAGGTAAAAGCACCTGAGACACACAGACAGGTAAAAGCACCTGAGACACACAGACAGACAGAAAGATAGACAGACAGGTAAAACCACCTGTGTTTATTACCTGACATTTGTCTCCCAGGAAGTACTGCCTCCCTGCAAACACCATGTAGTCTGTCTTCTGCATCTCTGTCAGTCATACAGACACATCCATGAGATCACATAACCAGAACCATCAACAGGGGTGTGTGTGTGTTCACTCAAGGTGTGTTACCTTTACAGGTGTCCTGCCAAACGTCAAACTCCAGGTTTCTGTAAACTTCTCCATCCAGAGACTTCATTACCTTATAAGGCAGAGACAGTCTGGAAGGGGGCGGGGCTTCTGCAGGAGGCTGACCAATAAAATTAAAGATAAAAGTAAGTCTGGACCTCAGTCTGCTGCATCACTGATTGGTTGACCAAGCGATCGGCAGACTGACCTTTGATTCCTCCGTCACAGCTCTGAATTTTTCCTCAGAAGCTCCACCTGCCTCCACCTCGTCCCTGCAGGTAAAACAAACACCTGTAAGTACGAGGGTGATGTCATCGTACAGGTAAGGGTAGAACAGCTGATTGATGAGGTCATTGTTATTGTGAAAGTTCATCATGACATCAGTGTTTAAACAATGTGTGTGTGTGTGTGTCTGTGTGTGTGTGTGTGTACACACCTGTGACCGCGGTCCTCAGGTGTGTCATAGCCAACATCGATGTCACTACACACTGACGGGCTGTTTCTATAGCGACGACCTCCGACCCTGAAGGCCTCCATGGCATGACAGAGCTCTGCCTCCTCCAAGCCGAACACCTGAGTGTAGAGCAGCTCGTACAGGAGAGCTGAACACACACACACACACACACACACACACACACACACACACACACACACACACACACACACACACACACACACACACACACACACACACACACACACCTTTGAGGACCCGCAAACTATCCTGTGAGGACCGACCAATCAGAGAGCAGTACTCACACTGACAGAGGGCGGCGGAGGCGGGGTAACTCCTCGGGTAAACGATGTCGTAGTGACCATTAATGGAGCAACACAGCATCACCTATGCAACACAGACTGTCAGCACTGACCAATCACATCAGTTTCATGTCATGTGACCAGGGGCCTGAAGTGTGTGTGTCACCTGTACGTCACCTGTGTGTCACCTGTACGTCACCTGTACATCTCTACGTCACCTGTGTGTCACCTGTACATCTCTACGTCACCTGTACGTCACCTGTACATCTCTACATCACCTGTACGTCACCTGTACATCTCTACATCACCTGTACGTCACCTGTACATCTCTACGTCACCTGTGTGTCACCTGTACGTCACCTGTACATCTCTACCTCACCTGTACGTCACCTGTGTGTCACCTGTACATCTCTACGTCACCTGTTGTGTCTCCTGTACATCTCTACGTCACCTGTGTGTCACCTGTACGTCTCTACATCACCTGTGTGTCACCTGTACGTCACCTCTACGTCATCTGTGTGTCACCTCTACGTCACCTGTACTTCTCTACGTCACCTGTACATCACCTGTGTCACCTCTACGTCACTGTGTTCACATGTTGAGTCTGAAGTGTCATGAGATGTTTCTGGAGGTGCAGTCGCAGCCAGCTCATCAGCCAATCACAGTTCAGTGTGCTGACAGTAAACAAACTACAAACGTCTTCACCTTGTCGACAAAGTTGTCCTCTGAGATCACGGTGGCTGGTTTACCCGGATAACGATAGATCAGGAAACAACGCCTACACACACACAATTATCAATTAGCTCAGCATAAAGACAGGAAGCAGCAGCCTGGCTCCGCCCACAGGTGAAACCACTCTAGGACTAGGTCTCACCTATATAGCTGAGACAGAGCTTTGATCTCCACCTGACCCACCGTCTCCTGCAAACACACACTCACTGTTACACCTGTTCACAGGTAAACTGTGTTCAGTGGAGTCAAAGGTCACAGCGGCTCACCTTCGGGTCCTCCAGACGCTCCAGGTATTTCTCAAACGAACCTTCGACGAACTGAAAGAGACGACACACGTGTTCATCAGCTCACTGCGTGGGGGTGCGAGGTCACACCTGGTCTGTCAGGACACCAGGAGGTCTCACATGTGACAAAAGATCTGCCTGCTCATTGGTCACACTGCTGCAGTTAGCAGGAAGTGAGATCAGAACCAAATTACATCACTGTCTGCCATCATGTGCTGAGCAATGTTTCTGTTGAACTGAGCCAGCGACCATCAGCATTGTTAACGAACATCAGTTCTGTGGACGAATGTCAGCTCCATTAACGACTAACGGAGAGCATCAAACATGTGGAGCTCATTCAGTAAACGAAGATCACCCATCAACAAAGTCCACGACTTAAAGTACAACTGTTACTTAGTACTACGTTAGTACTCAGTCCTGACAGTCCAATGATGATCAGCTGTTTACAGAATATCCTGCTCTCTGGTGTAAGTGGCAGCTCCAGGTGTGTTAACCCACAGGTAACCATAGCAACAGGACTGATGCTCAGGACTCACCGGCTCAAAGTTGCTCCTGTTGGCTCTCATGAAGTCCGCGCAGTCCTGACGGATCCTCTGATGGTAATTCTGAGAGTAGTACAACTACAAGACACATCACCAACAACCGACCCATCAGATCACACTCAAATATGATGTCACATAAATACACACCATAACCTCTGTCCCCTGACCTCTGACCTCCCTCTTCCCGTCCTTTCCCGGGCCCAGTCCTGTCCTGACCCCGGTCAGAGGCGGCTTCTCTCTCCCTTTCTAACCCGGCTCTACCTGCGGCTCTCCCCCGCTGTTAGCTAGCTGTGTCCCAGCTCACCTGTTCGGACACGGCTCGGAACAGACTGGACGCGTCCCGGGCCACCATTTTCCGGTACAGACCCAGACTGCACAGGTACTCGTCCATGTTGACGAAGTACTTCTTCAGGCCTTTCTGCATCCCGCCGCCGGTAAACTCACGGAAACGTTCACGGTAAACTCGGTTCAGACGCAGCACGAGCCGCCGCCGTGACACCGACAGGTGAGTTTAATCAGGTCTGATCAGCGCGCGACTTCTGAGGCGTTCACGGACCCACCGAGGGTCAGGACATTTCAAATAAAGTTTAACATACTATATGAAACAAATACTCACATTCTGAGTATAACCACAAGTAACACGTGAGTATCAAAAGTACAAGTACACATCGGGAAGCAAAATATTTTATTTTAAAGTATTTTAATGTTTCCTTATCAAAGAAAGTGAAAAAATACTTTGAAATATACTTCATGTGTTCATGTTGTGTTCATGTTGCGTTCATGTGTTCATGTTGTGTTCATGAGTTCACGTTGTGTTCATGTGTTCATGTTCATGTTGTGTTCATGTGTTCATTTTGTGTTCATGTGTTCATGTTGTGTTCATGAGTTCATGTTGCATTCATGTGTTCATGTTGCATTCATGTGTTCATGTTGTGTTCATGAGTTCATGTTGTGTTCATGTTGTTTTCATGTTCATGTGTTCATGTTGTGTTCATGTTGTGTTCATGTGTTCATGTTGTGTTCATGTTGTGTTCATGTTTTCATGTTGCATTCATGTGTTCATGTTGTGTTCATGTGTTCATGTTCATGTTGTGTTCATGTTGTGTTCATGTTGTGTTCATGTGTTCATGTTGTGTTCATGAGTTCACGTTGTGTTCATGTTGTGTACATGTGTTCATGTTCATGTTGTGTTCATGTGTTCATGTTCATGTTGTGTTCATGTTGTGTACATGTGTTCATGTTCATGTTGTGTACATGTGTTCATGTTGTGTACATGTGTTCATGTTGTGTTCATGTGTTCATGTTGTGTTCATGAGTTCATGTTGTGTTCATGTTGTGTTCATGTGTTCATGTTGTGTTCATGAGTTCATGTTGTGTTCATTTTCATGTTGTGTTCATGTTGTGTTCATGTGTTCATGTTGATTTCATGTGTTCATGTTGTGTTCATGTTGTGTTCATGTGTTCATGTTGTGTTCATGAGTTCATGTTCATGTTGTGTTCATGTTGTGTTCATGTTCATGTTGTGTTCATGTTGTGTTCATGTTGCATTCATGTGTTCATGTTGTGTTCATGAGTTCATGTTGTGTTCATGTTTTCATGTTGCATTCATGTGTTCATGTTGTGTTCATGTGTTCATGTTCATGTTGTGTTCATGAGTTCATGTTGTGTTCATGTTGTGTACATGTGTTCATGTTCATGTTGTGTTCATGTGTTCATGTTGTGTTCATGTTGTGTACATGTGTTCATGTTCATGTTGTGTTCATGTTGTGTACATGTGTTCATGTTGTGTTCATGTGTTCATGTTGTGTTCATGAGTTCATGTTGTGTTCATGTGTTCATTTTCATGTTGTGTTCATGTGTTCATGTTGATTTCATGTGTTCATGAGTTCATGTTGTGTTCATGTGTTCATTTTCATGTTGTGTTCATGTGTTCATGTTGATTTCATGTGTTCATGTTCATGTTGTGTTCATGTTGTGTTCATGTGTTCATGTTGTGTTCATGAGTTCATGTTGTGTACATGTGTTCATGTTCATGTTGTGTTCATGTTGTGTTCATGTGTTCATGTTCATGTTGTGTTCATGTTCATGTTGTGTTCATGTTGCATTCATGTGTTCATGTTGTGTTCATGAGTTCATGTTGTGTTCATGTGTTCATGTTCATGTTGTGTTCATGTTGTGTTCATGAGTTCATGTTGTGTTCATGAGTTCATGTTGTGTACATGTGTTCATGTTCATGTTGTGTTCATGAGTTCATGTTGTGTTCATGTTGATTTCATGTGTTCATGTTGTGTTCATGAGTTCATGTTCATGTTGTGTTCATGTTCATGTTGTGTACATGTGTTCATGTTGTGTTCATGTGTTCATGTTGTGTTCATGAGTTCATGTTGTGTTCATGTTGTGTTCATGTGTTCATGTTGTGTTCATGAGTTCATGTTGTGTTCATTTTCATGTTGTGTTCATGTTGTGTTCATGTGTTCATGTTGATTTCATGTGTTCATGTTGTGTTCATGTTGTGTTCATGTGTTCATGTTGTGTTCATGAGTTCATGTTCATGTTGTGTTCATGTTGTGTTCATGTTCATGTTGTGTTCATGTTGTGTTCATGTTGCATTCATGTGTTCATGTTGTGTTCATGAGTTCATGTTGTGTTCATGTTTTCATGTTGCATTCATGTGTTCATGTTGTGTTCATGTGTTCATGTTCATGTTGTGTTCATGAGTTCATGTTGTGTTCATGTTGTGTACATGTGTTCATGTTCATGTTGTGTTCATGTGTTCATGTTGTGTTCATGTTGTGTACATGTGTTCATGTTCATGTTGTGTTCATGTTGTGTACATGTGTTCATGTTGTGTTCATGTGTTCATGTTGTGTTCATGTGTTCATGTTGTGTTCATGAGTTCATGTTGTGTTCATGTTGTGTTCATGAGTTCATGTTGTGTTCAATTTGTGTTCATGTGTTCATGTTGTGTTCATGAGTTCATGTTGTGTTCATGTGTTCATTTTCATGTTGTGTTCATGTGTTCATGTTGATTTCATGTGTTCATGTTCATGTTGTGTTCATGTTGTGTTCATGTGTTCATGTTGTGTTCATGAGTTCATGTTGTGTACATGTGTTCATGTTCATGTTGTGTTCATGTTGTGTTCATGTGTTCATGTTCATGTTGTGTTCATGTTCATGTTGTGTTCATGTTGTGTTCATGTTGCATTCATGTGTTCATGTTGTGTTCATGAGTTCATGTTGTGTTCATGTGTTCATGTTCATGTTGTGTTCATGTTGTGTTCATGAGTTCATGTTGTGTTCATGAGTTCATGTTGTGTACATGTTCATGTTGTGTTCATGAGTTCATGTTGTGTACATGTGTTCATGTTCATGTTGTGTTCATGTTGTGTTCATGTGTTCATGTTCATGTTTTGTTCATGTTCATGTTGTGTTCATGTTGTGTTCATGTTGCATTCATGTGTTCATGTTGTGTTCATGAGTTCATGTTGTGTTCATGTGTTCATGTTCATGTTGTGTTCATGTTGTGTTCATGAGTTCATGTTGTGTTCATGAGTTCATATTGTGTACATGTGTTCATGTTCATGTTGATTTCATGTGTTCATGTTGTGTTCATGAGTTCATGTTCATGTTGTGTTCATGTTCATGTTGTGTGCATGTGTTCATGTTCATGTTGTGTTCATGTGTTCATGTTCATGTTGTGTTCATGTTGTGTACGTGTTCATGTTCATGTTGTGTTCATGTTGTGTGCATGTGTTCATGTTCATGTTGTGTTCATGTGTTCATGTTGTGTTCATGTTCATGTTGTGTTCATGTTGTGTTCATGTCTTCATGTTCATGTTGTGTTCGTGTGTTCATGTTGTGTTCATGTGTTCATGTTCATGTGTTCATGTGTTCATGTTGTGTTCATGTGTTCATGTTGTGTTTATCATGTGTTCATGTGTTCATGTTGTGTTCATGTGTTCATGTTGTGTTCATGTTCATGTTGTTCATGTGTTCATGTTGTGTTCATGAGTTCATGTTGTGTTTATGTGTTCATGTTCATGTTGTGTTCCTGTGTTCATGTTGTGTTCATGTGTTCATGTTCATGTTGTGTTCATGTGTTCATGTTCATGTTGTGTTCATGTTGTGTGCATGTGTTCATGTTCATGTTGTGTTCATGTGTTCATGTTCATGTTGTGTTCATGTTGTGTTCATGTCTTCATGTTCATGTTGTGTTCCTGTGTTCATGTTGTGTTCATGTGTTCATGTTCATGTGTTCATGTGTTCATGTTGTGTTTATAATGTGTTCATGTGTTCATGTTGTGTTCATGTGTTCATGTTGTGTTCATGTTCATGTTGTTCATGTGTTCATGTTGTGTTCATGAGTTCATGTTGTGTTTATGTGTTCATGTTCATGTTGTGTTCATGTGTTCATGTTCATGTTGTGTTCATGTTGTGTACATGTGTTCATGTTCATGTTGTGTTCATGTTGTGTTCATGAGTTCATGTTGTGTTCATGTTGTGTTCATGAGTTCATGTTGTGTTCATGTTGATTTCATGTGTTCATGTTGTGTTCATGAGTTCATGTTCATGTTGTGTTCATGTTGTGTTCATGTGTTCATGTTCATGTTGTGTTCATGTTGTGTTCATGTGTTCATGTTGTGTTCAAGGCTTCATGTTCATGTGTTCATGTTCATGTTGTGTTCATGTGTTCATGTGTTCATGTTGTGTTCAAGGCTTCATGTTCATGTTGTGTTCATGTTGTGTTCATGTGTTCATGTTCATGTTGTGTTCATGTGTTCATGTTGTGTTCATGTGTTCATGTTCATGTTGTGTTCATGAGTTCATGTTGTGTTCATGTTGATTTCATGTGTTCATGTTGTGTTCATGAGTTCATGTTCATGTTGTGTTCATGTTGTGTTCATGTGTTCATGTTCATGTTGTGTTCATGTTGTGTTCATGTGTTCATGTTGTGTTCAAGGCTTCATGTTCATGTTGTGTTCATGTGTTCATGTTCATGTTGTGTTCATGTGTTCATGTGTTCATGTTGTGTTCAAGGCTTCATGTTCATGTTGTGTTCATGTTGTGTTCATGTGTTCATGTTCATGTTGTGTTCATGTGTTCATGTTGTGTTCATGTGTTCATGTTCATGTTGTGTTCATGTTCATGTTGTGTTCATGTGTTCATGTTGTGTTCATGTGTTCATGTGTTCATGTTCATGTTGTGTTCATGTCTTCATGTTCATGTTGTGTTCGTGTGTTCATGTTGGGTTCATGTGTTCATGTTCATGTTGTGTTCATGTGTTCATGTTGTGTTCATGTGTTCATGTTGTGTTTATCATGTGTTCATGTTGTGTTCATGTTCATGTTGTTCATGTGTTCATGTTGTGTTCATGTGTTCATGTTCATGTTGTGTTCATGTGTTCATGTTCATGTTGTGTTCATGTTGTGTACATGTGTTCATGTTCATGTTGTGTTCATGAGTTCATGTTGTGTTCATGTTGTGTTCATGAGTTCATGTTGTGTTCATGTTGTGTACATGTGTTCATGTTGTGTTCATGAGTTCATGTTGTGTTCATGTTGTGTTCATGAGTTCATGTTGTGTTCATGTTGATTTCATGTGTTCATGTTCATGTTGTATTCATGTTGTGTTCATGTGTTCATGCTGTGTTCATGAGTTAATGTTCATGTTGTGTTCATGTTGTGTTCATGAGTTCATGTTGTGTTCATGTTGATTTCATGTGTTCATGTTGTGTTCATGAGTTCATGTTCATGTTGTGTTCAAGGCTTCATGTTCATGTTGTGTTCATGTGTTCATGTTCATGTTGTGTTCATGTGTTCATGTTGTGTTCAAGGCTTCATGTTCATGTTGTGTTCATGTTGTGTTCATGTGTTCATGTGTTCATGTTCATGTTGTGTTCATGTTGTGTTCATGCGTTCATGTTCATGTTGTGTTCATGTGTTCATGTTGTGTTCATGTGTTCATGTTCATGTTGTGTTCATGTTGTGTTCATGTGTTCATGTTGATTTCATGTGTTCATGTTCATGTTGTGTTCATGTTGTGTTCATGTGTTCATGTTGTGTTCATGAGTACATGTTGTGTACATGTGTTCATGTTCATGTTGTGTTCATGTTGTGTTCATGTGTTCATGTTGTGTTCATGTGTTCATGTTCATGTTGTGTTCATGTTGTGTACGTGTTCATGTTGTGTTCATGTTGCATTCATGTGTTCATGTTGTGTTCATGAGTTCATGTTGTGTTCATGTGTTCATGTTCATGTTGTGTTCATGTTGTGTTCATGAGTTCATGTTGTGTTCATGTGTTCATGTTCACGTTGTGTTCATGTTGTGTACATGTGTTCATGTTCATGTTGTGTTCATGAGTTCATGTTGTGTTAATGTTGATTTCATGAGTTCATGTTGTGTTCATGAGTTCATGTTCATGTTGTGTTCATGTTGTGTTCATGTGTTCATGTTGTGTTCATGTGTTCATGTTCATGTTGTGTTCATGTTGTGTTCATGTCTTCATGTTCATGTTGTGTTCGTGTGTTCATGTTGTGTTCATGTTCATGTGTTCATGTGTTCATGTTGTGTTCATGTGTTCATGTTGTGTTTATCATGTGTTCATGTGTTCATGTTGTGTTCATGTGTTCATGTTGTGTTCATGTTCATGTTGTTCATGTGTTCATGTTGTGTTCATGAGTTCATGTTGTGTTCATGTGTTCATGTTCATGTTGTGTTCATGTGTTCATGTTCATGTTGTGTTCATGTTGTGTACATGTGTTCATGTTCATGTTGTTCATGTGTTCATGTTGTGTTCATGAGTTCATGTTGTGTTCATGAGTTCATGTTGTGTTCATGTTGTGTTCATGAGTTCATGTTGTGTTCATGTTGATTTCATGTGTTCATGTTGTGTTCATGAGTTCATGTTCATGTTGTGGTCATGTTGTGTGCATGTGTTCATGTTCATGTTGTGTTCATGTGTTCATGTTCATGTTGTGTTCATGTTGTGTACATGTGTTCATGTTCATGTTGTGTTCATGTTGTGTGCATGTGTTCATGTTCATGTTGTGTTCATGTGTTCATGTTGTGTTCATGTTCATGTTGTGTTCATGTTGTGTTCATGTCTTCATGTTCATGTTGTGTTTGTGTGTTCATGTTGTGTTCATGTGTTCATGTTCATGTGTTCATGTGTTCATGTTGTGTTCATGTGTTCATGTTGTGTTTATCATGTGTTCATGTGTTCATGTTGTGTTCATGTGTTCATGTTGTGTTCATGTTCATGTTGTTCATGTGTTCATGTTGTGTTCATGAGTTCATGTTGTGTTTATGTGTTCATGTTCATGTTGTGTTCATGTGTTCATGTTCATGTTGTGTTCATGTTGTGTACATGTGTTCATGTTCATGTTGTGTTCATGTTGTGTTCATGAGTTCATGTTGTGTTCATGAGTTAATGTTCATGTTGTGTTCATGAGTTCATGTTGTGTTCATGTTGATTTCATGTGTTCATGTTCATGTTGCGTTCATGAGTTCATGTTGTGTTCATGTTGATTTCATGTGTTCATGTTCATGTTGTGTTCATGTTGTGTTCATGTCTTCATGTTCATGTTGTGTTCGTGTGTTCATGTTGGGTTCATGTGTTCATGTTCATGTTGTGTTCATGTGTTCATGTTGTGTTCATGTGTTCATGTTGTGTTTATCATGTGTTCATGTTGTGTTCATGTTCATGTTGTTCATGTGTTCATGTTGTGTTCATGTGTTCATGTTCATGTTGTGTTCATGTGTTCATGTTCATGTTGTGTTCATGTTGTGTACATGTGTTCATGTTCATGTTGTGTTCATGAGTTCATGTTGTGTTCATGTTGTGTTCATGAGTTCATGTTGTGTTCATGTTGATTTCATGTGTTCATGTTCATGTTGTATTCATGTTGTGTTCATGTGTTCATGTTGTGTTCATGAGTTCATGTTGTGTTCATGTTGATTTCATGTTTTCATGTTGTGTTCATGAGTTCATGTTCATGTTGTGTTCATGTTGTGTTCATGTGTTCATGTTCATGTTGTGTTCAAGGCTTCATGTTCATGTTGTGTTCATGTGTTCATGTTCATGTTGTGTTCATGTGTTCATGTTGTGTTCAAGGCTTCATGTTCATGTTGTGTTCATGTTGTGTTCATGTGTTCATGTGTTCATGTTCATGTTGTGTTCATGTTGTGTTCATGTGTTCATGTTCATGTTGTGTTCATGTGTTCATGTTGTGTTCATGTGTTCATGTGTTCATGTTCATGTTGTGTTCATGTTGTGTTCATGTGTTCATGTTGATTTCATGTGTTCATGTTCATGTTGTGTTCATGTTGTGTTCATGTGTTCATGTTGTGTTCATGAGTACATGTTGTGTACATGTGTTCATGTTCATGTTGTGTTCATGTGTTCATGTTGTGTTCATGTGTTCATGTTGTGTTCATGAGTTCATGTTGTGTTCATGTGTTCATGTTCATGTTGTGTTCATGTTGTGTTCATGAGTTCATGTTGTGTTCATGTGTTCAAGTTCACGTTGTGTTCATGTTGTGTACATGTGTTCATGTTCATGTTGTGTTCATGAGTTCATGTTGTGTTCATGTTGATTTCATGAGTTCATGTTGTGTTCATGTTGTGTTCATGTTCATGTTGTGTTCGTGTGTTCATGTTGTGTTCATGTGTTCATGTTCATGTTGTGTTCATGTTGTGTTCATGTGTTCATGTTGTGTTCATGTGTTCATGTTCATGTTGTGTTCATGTTGTGTACGTGTTCATGTTGTGTTCATGTTGTGTTCATGTGTTCATGTTGTGTTCATGTGTTCATGTTGTGTTCATGTTGTGTTCATGTTCATGTTGTTCATATGTTCATGTTGTGTTCATGAGTTCATGTTGTGTTCATGTGTTCATGTTCATGTTGTGTTCATGTGTTCATGTTCATGTTGTGTTCATGTTGTGTTCATGAGTTCATGTTGTGTTCATGTTGATTTCATGTGTTCATGTTCACGTTGTGTTCATGTTGTGTACATGTGTTCATGTTCATGTTGTGTTCATGAGTTCATGTTGTGTTCATGTTGATTTCATGTGTTCATGTTGTGTTCATGTTGATTTCATGTGTTCATGTTGTGTTCATGTGTTCATGTTCATGTTGTGTTCAAGGCTTCATGTTCATGTTGTGTTCATGTGTTCATGTTCATGTTGTGTTCATGTGTTCATGTGTTCATGTTGTGTTCAAGGCTTCATGTTCATGTTGTGTTCATGTGTTCATGTTCATGTTGTGTTCATGTGTTCATGTTCATGTTGTGTTCATGTGTTCATGTTGTGTTTATCATGTGTTCATGTTCATGTTGTGTTCATGTGTTCACGTTGTGTTCATGTGTTCATGTTGTGTTCGTGTTGTGTTCATGTTGTGTTCATGTGTTCATGTGTTCATGTTGTGTTCATGTTGTGTTCGTGTTGTGTTCATGTTGTGTTTATGTTGTGTTCATGTTGTGTTCATGTGTTCATGTTGTGTTTGTGTATTCATGTTGTGTTCATGTTGTGTTCATGTGTTCATGTTGTGTTTGTGTGTTCATGTTGTGTTCATGTTGTGTTCATGTGTTCATGTTGTGTTTGTGTGTTCATGTTGTGTTTGTGTTGTGTTCATGTTGTGTTCATGTGTTCATGTTGTGTTCATGTGTTCATGTTGTGTTCATGTTGTGTTCATGTTGTGTTCATGTGTTCATGTTGTGTTCATGTGTTCATGTTGGGTTTGTGTTGTGTTCGTTGTGTTCATGTGTTCATGTTGTGTTTGTGTGTTCATGTTGTGTTCGTGTTGTGTTCATGTTGTGTTCATGTGTTCATGTTGTGTTTGTGTTGTGTTCATGTGTTCATGTTGTGTTCATGTGTTCATGTTGTGTTTGTGTTGTGTTCATGTTGTGTTCATGTGTTCATGTTGTGTTCATGTTGTGTTCATGTGTTCGTGTTGTGTTCATGTGTTCATGTTGGGTTTGTGTTGTGTTTGTTGTGTTCATGTGTTCATGTTGTGTTCATGTGTTCATGTTGTGTTCATGTGTTCATGTTGTGTTTGTGTTGTGTTCATGTTGTGTTCATGTGTTCATGTTGTGTTTGTGTTGTGTTCATGTCGTGTTCATGTTGCGTTTAGTGTTCTATGATGTCATTGGAGGACTGGGCTTGTCGGACAGCAGATGGCGGTAAAATTAGTTTTATTCCACATAAATAGAAGAAGTGTACGACAATCACTCTTAAGCATTAAAAACAGAACAGCAAAAACACATCAGGAAATACTTTATGAAATACTGTTAAAAACATCCAGATTAACACAACAGGGGAGGGAAATAACGTTCATGTGGGTTCCAGCTCATTTAGGGGTACAAGGAAATGAAAAAGCAGATAAGAGTGCTAAGGAGGCAGTGAAGAAAGAGGAGGTGGAAATGAAAGTGGGATTATCAAAGGCAGAGGGGAAAAGGTTAATATGGAAAGAAATAAACAAGCAGTGGAGTCAACATTGGAAGGAGCAGGAAAAAGGGAGACACTTATACAAATTACAAAGGGTAGCAGGAGAGGTAGGATGTTATGGAGGTAATAGAACAGAGCAAGTCATCATGAGCAGAATAAGAATAGGGCACAGTAAACTGAACAACACACTTTATATAACAGGAAAACATCCAACTGGTCGATGTAACTGTGGGGAGACAGTGGAGCATGTGATGGTAGAATGTCCTGAATATGAAAGACAGAGGGAAATGATGAGGAGAGGGCTGCGGAAGGAACGAATGGGGAACAACATTTAACAGTGTAGTGGAATGTGGGAAAACTAAGGAAGGGAGGAGAGTCATTATGAGACTCATTACATCAACCGGATTAATTAAAAGAATATAACAGAAGGAAATGAGAAGAAAGTGAAGTCCAGCAGATGGCGGTATATGCAACATTAAGGATGCCCACTGCCATTAAAATCACAGAAGAAGAAGAAGAAGAAGAAGAAGAAGAAGAAGAAGAAGTGTACGACAGAGTGCGCATGCGCGTCATAACCACCTGTGAGGGTCACCATGGTTCAGGAACAGCTCGGTTCTGTCTGCGGTTCTGTCAGTGTTTGACCAGAGTTCCAGTCCGATGTTCAGACTGCTCCGCTGGAGGTTCCGGCCGCTCAGCGGGCCGTCGGACCTCCTCTGTGCCCGCTCAGTTCGCTCCTTCAGCGGCTCTCCTCCGCCCGCTGCCCGGGTCCGCAGCACCTTCCTGGACTTCTTCCGGCAGAAACACGGACACCTTCTGGTCCCGTCCTCCCCGGTCCGGCCCAGAGGAGACCCCAGCCTGCTGTTTGTCAACGCCGGAATGAACCAGGTTAGTCTGGACCTGGTGCCGGTCTGTCCAGGTGTCGTTTATTCTGGTTCTGACCTGCAGAATACAAGCGGTGTTAGCTAGCTCTTTCAAAATAAGAGCACGCCCGTGACGTGTTCAGACCAAACCTGGTTGTATTCAGAGGACTTTATTTTGACACGTAATACGGCAAGTAACGACGTCATCACGTCGGACCATTAAAAATTAACGTCAACAACGATGATTTTTTTTTTGTTCTCTATGTCTGCTGTCAGAAGTTCTGTTCTGAACACAACATGAACTCATGAACACAACATGAACTCAACATGAACACATGAACACAGCACGAACTCATGAACACAACATGAACACAACATGAACTCAACATGAACACATGAACACAGCACAAACTCATGAACTCAACATGAACTCAACATGAACACATGAACACAGCATGAACTCATGAACACAACATGAACTCAACATGAACACATGAACACAGCACAAACTCATGAACACAACATGAACACAACGTGAACACAACATGAACTCATGAACACAACATGAACACAACGTGAACACAACATGAACTCATGAACACAACATGAACACAACGTGAACACATGAACACAACGTGAACACAACATGAACACGTGAACACATGAACACAACATGAACACATAAACACAACATGAACACAACATGAACTCATGAACACAACATGAACACATGAACACAGCACAAACTCATGAACACAACATGAACACATGAACACAACATGAACACAACATGAACACATGAACACAACATGAACACATGAACACAACGTGAACACAACATGAACTCATGAACACAACATGAACACAACATGAACACATGAACACAGCACAAACTCATGAACACAACATGAACACAACGTGAACACAACATGAACTCATGAACACAACATGAACACATGAACACAACGTTAACACAACATGAACTCATGAACACAACATGAACACATGAACACAACGTTAACACAACATGAACTCATGAACACAACATGAACTCATGAACACAACATGAACACATGAACACAACGTTAACACAACATGAACTCATGATTGATGATGTTTTTTTGTTATTGTTGCTGCCGCAATTAATTGTGGGACGACGTTATCTCCTTTCCTTTGGTAAAGGATGGTTCAAAGTATCCTCTGAAGGAGATAGGAAAGGAAGCACTGAAGCTCCTTTCCTTATTTAGAGGATTCAGCTCTGATTATGACGTCACTCAGCGATGAATAAATTATCAGCGAATGTTAATTAATTAGTTAGTCAGCTGTTAGACTGGACACCGCTGGTGTCAGAGGTTCTGTTCGGCCTGGCCATGTTGCTAGACGCTGATGTTGGCTCTATGTCTGGTTTCAGTTCAAGCCGATCCTCCTCGGCACGGTGGATCCTCGCAGCGGCATGTCGGCGTACCGCCGAGTGGTCAACAGTCAGAAATGTGTCCGAGCCGGCGGCAAACACAACGACCTGGAGGACGTGGGCCGGGACCTGAACCACCACACCTTCTTCGAGATGCTGGGGAGCTGGTCCTTTGGAGACTACTTCAAGGTGAGGAGGAGGAGGGGGGTCACTTCCTGTTTCCTGTGATGACATTACCATAACTGGGTTGTCTCTGCAGGTGGAGGCGTGCAGCATGGCGTGGAGCCTGCTCACAGAGCATTATGGGATACCTGCTGACCGGCTCTACGTGTCGTACTTCGCAGGCGACGTCGCGGCACGTTTACCCACCGATGAGGAGACCCGACAGATCTGGTTGGACATCGGGTAGGTCCCCACTAAGCTGCTGGTCCAGGACCAGGACCAGGTCCAGTGTTCTGACTGTGGTTGTCCTCTCAGGGTTCCCCCAAGTCGCCTCCTGCCGTTTGGCCTGAAGGAGAACTTCTGGGAGATGGGGGACTCGGGTCCATGCGGGCCCTGCACTGAGATCCACTACGACCACGTGGGAGGACGGGACGCTGCAGCTCTCGTTAACGCTGATAGTGTGGACGTGGTGGAGATCTGGAACCTGGTCTTCATGCAGTACAACAGGTCCGTACGCTCACCTGCACGGGTGTCTGAAAGACAGGAAACCAGTCCAGAACCAGTCCAGAACCTGCTGCTGGTACCAGTCTAATGTTTGTGTTTGTGTGTCAGGGAGCCAGACCAGAACCTGCGCCCCCTGCCCCGGGTCAGCGTGGATACTGGGATGGGACTGGAGAGACTGGTGAGCGTTCTGCAGGGGACCAGATCTACCTACGACACAGACCTGTTCACCCCCCTGCTACAGGCCATTCACCAGGTACACCACAGTCCATTACAGTCCACCACAGTCCACTACAGTCCACCACAGTCCACCACAGTCCACTACAGTCCACTACAGTCCACCACAGTCCACCACAGTCCATCACAGTCCACCACAGTCCACTGCAGCCCACCACAGTCCACCACAGTCTATTACAGCCCACCACAGTCCATTACAGACCACCACAGTCCACTACAGCCCACCACAGTCCACCACAGTCTATTACAGACCACCACAGTCCACCACAGTCTATTACAGACCACCACAGCCCACCCCAGTCCACTACAGTCTATTACAGACCACCACAGCCCACTCCAGTCCACTACAGTCTATTACAGACCACCACAGCCCACCACAGTCCGCTGCAGTCCACCACGGTCCTCTGCAGTCCACCACAGTCCACCACAGTCCACCACAGTTCACCACAGTCCACTACAGTCCGCTGCAGTCCACTACAGTCCACCACAGTCCACCACAGTCCATTACAGCCCATTACAGTCCACTACAGTCCACCATAGTCCTTAGGTCTTGTTGTTGAAGGTTTGATTGACAGCTTCCTGTTGCCATGGTGATGTGTCTGTCCTCAGAGGTCGAGGGTGGGGCCGTACGGCGGCAGGACAGGGGAAGCGGATCAGGGACGGGTAGACATGGCGTACAGGGTGGTGGCGGACCACATCAGGACTTTATCAATCTGCATCGCTGACGGAGTCCATCCGGGCATGTCCGGAGCAGAGTGAGTCATCGACCAATTAGAGCTCAGAGAGCAGGTAGAGCGTGTCCAATCAGCTCTCAATACTGTTGTTTTGTGTTCCAGGTTGGTTCTGAGGAGGATTCTGCGCCGGGCTGTCCGGTTCTGTGTCCAGGTCCTGCAGGCTCCTCAGGGCTCGCTGGCCAGCCTGGTTCCAACTGTGACCCACATACTGGTAAAATACATTTCCCACAATCCTCTGCTGTACACAGAGCAGGACTCAGGCTGACTGACGTGTTGATGTGTTGTCAGGGCGACGTGTACCCGGAGCTCCACAGTGAGGCGGACAGGGTGAGTGTTTTATTTCCTGTTTTCAAAATAAAAGCTATACAGATGTGTGGAGCAGAGATGTGGATCCTGACTGGTCCTCTATGGATCAATTGACATCACAGGAAGTTGTCATTAGCAGTTGATTGACAGCTGGTGATCTTTTAGGTCATGGATGTCATCAACGACAGCGAGGCTCACTTCCTGTCGTCTCTACAGCAAGGCAGCCGCCTCATCCTCCGCACACTCAGCTCAAAGGACTACAAACATGGAGTCTTCCCCGGTCAGTTCCTCTCTCAGCTACTACAACTCCCATCAGCCACCAGGCTCTTTGTTTAGGGTAGAAGGTGAACATTTAGTGAATGTGTGTGTGTGTGTGTGTGTGTGTATGTCAGCCTCCGTGGTCTGGTCTCTGCACAGGGATCTGGGTTTTCCTCTGGACCTGGTGGACCTGATGTTGGAGGAGCGAGGAGTCCAGGTGGACCGTGAGGAGCTGGACCGTCTGATGGCAGAGAGCCACAAGGTGAAGCTTGCTCCCATTATGCACCTGGTTTGATGTTATCATGTAGATCATAACCAGTGATGTCATCAAACACCTGTCTCCTTCAGGTGTCGTCTGATCTCCACTCAGGTGTTCAGTCCCAGGTGATGTTGGACGTTCTCAGCCTGGCAGAGCTGCAACGTCTTGCGGTTCCTCACACCGACGACAGCCTCAAATACCAGTACAGCCTGGAGCAGGGCCGATACGGTACGACCCGAGTCCTACAGGGGCCGATACGGTACGACCCGAGTCCTACAGGGGCCGATACGGTACGACCCGAGTCCTACGGGGGTCGATACAGTACGATCAGAGTCCTACGGGGTTGATACGGTACGACCCGAGTCCGACGGGGGCCGATACGGTACGACCCGAGTCCGACGGGGGCCGATACGGTACGACCCGAGTCCGACAGGGGCCGATACGGTACAACCCGAGTCTTACAAGGGCCGATACGGTACGACCCGAGTCCTACAGGAGTCGATGTGGTACGACCCGTGTCCTACGGGGTCGATATGGTACGACCCGAGTCTTACAACGGCCAATACAGTACGACCCGAGTCCTACGGGGTCGATAAGGTACGACCCGTGTCCTACGGGGGCCGATACGGTACGACCCGAGTCTTACAACGGCCAATACGGTACGACCCGAGTCTTACGGGGTCGATACAGTACGACCCGAGTCCTACGGGGTCAATAAGGTATGACCCGAGTCCTACGGGGGCCGATACGGTACGACCTGAGTCTTACAAGGGCCGATACGGTACGACCCGAGTCCTACGAGGGTCAATGCGTTACGACCAGAGTCCTACAAGGGTCGATGCGGTACGACCAGAGACGGACCTGGACGGGTACAGTAAGTGCTGAAGCGGTTCTGAAGTGGTTCTCCGGATTGATCACAGCAGCGTCTCGTGGTCATCTTACGTCCTTGTCAGACGGGTGATTTCTTGTTTTCCAGTTTTCCCAGCATGCAGTGCGACGGTCCTGGCTTTGTACGACGGTCGGGTTCTGGTGCCGGAGGTGTCAGAGGGTCAGCGCTGCGGCATCATCTTGGATCAGACCTGCTTCTACTCTGAGCAGGGGGGGCAGTCACATGACCGGGGCTACTTCACCCAGGACAGATTGCAGGTCAGCTGACCACCCAGAGGGGAAATGCATCATGGGAAGATTACCTGTTGTGTCTGACTCCAGGTGTGTGTGTCTGTCAGGATGTCCCGTACCCGGTGGAGGCTGTGGTCCAGGCTGGGGGGTACGTGGTCCATCAGGTGACTGCAGCCGGCAACCTGAAGACTGGAGACCGAGTCCAGCTGCACCTGGACCAGGTAGACCCAAACATACCACAGGTTTTGTCTGAACCCGGTCCAGTCTGGCTGCTGAGCCCGGTTCTGTTGCCTGCTAATGGTTGTCCTGGTGTCTCAGGTCCACAGGCTGTCCTGCATGGTGAAGCACACGGCAACGCACATCCTGAACTTCGCTCTGCGGGCAGTTCTGGGCCCGGCGGTCCAGCAGAGAGGATCTCATGTGTCAGCTGATCGCCTCCGCTTCGACTTCAGCGTCAAGGTCCAGCTATGACCTCACTCATCTGTGACATCATTGTTTTAACAAAGAGCAGGAAGTGTTACCTGATGATATCGTAGTCTGACTCTGCGTCTGATCGGTCCTCAGGGTTCTCTCAGCGTCTCTCAGCTGCAGCAGGTAGAAAGGTGTGTTAATGATATCATCGCAGCCAATCAAGTCGTCCACAGCCAGGAGCTTCCTCTGCAGACAGCCAGGTCCATTGATGGGCTGAGGACTGTGGACGAGGTGAGACGGCACACTTGTCTGTCTGTCTGTAGGTGTACTGACTTCCTGTCAGTCTGCAGGTGTACTTACTTCCTGTCTGTCTGTCTGCAGGTGTACTGACTTCCTGTCCGCCTGCAGGTGTACTGACTTCCTGTCTGTCTACAGGTGTACTGACTTCCTGTCCGCCTGCAGGTGTACTGACTTCCTGTCTGTCTACAGGTGTACTGACTTCCTGTCTGTCTGCAGGTGTATCCTAACCCTGTTCGAGTGGTGTCGGTGGCGTTTCCGGTCTCTGACCTGTTGGATGATCAGATGGACAGACAGACGTCTGTGGAGCTCTGCTGTGGAACGTAAGACTGAAACACACCAGTTCACCTGTCCACTGCTCACCTGTCCACCTGTCCACTGTCCACCTGTTCACCTGTCCACCCGTCTGTTCAGTCACCTGCTGCAGACCGGAGCCATCGAGGACCTGGTGATCGTCTCAGAGAGACAGATAGTGAGAGGCATCAGTCGGATCGTCGCGGTGACGGGACGGGAAGCAGCAGAGGTCAGTTTAAGTCACATGATCTGATGATGTCACATGTTTGATGGGATGATGTCACATGTTTGGTCATAGTCTTGGTCCTGGTCCTGATCTTGGTCTTGGTCCTGATCTTGGTCCTGGTTATGGTCCTGGTTATGGTCCTGGTTATGGTCTTGGTTTTGGTCTTGGTTTTGGTCTTGGTCCTGATCTTGGTCCTGGTCATGGTCTTGGTCTTGGTCTTGGTCCTGATCTTGGTTCTGGTTTATAAATTCATGAAAATGTCCAGTTTTCACTGTTTTTAATGGGACCATTAAGCGTGTATTTAAATTGACTGGCGCTTTGCATAGAATACTACGGTACTTTGTTGCGTGACGTAATTCCCGCCTTGTGGGCGGCTCTGTGATGCACACACAGAGGGAGCAGAGCAGACAGCGGAGCAGCGAAAGTGCAGCTTCACAGATGAATTGCAAAATAAATTTACCACGTACCGTCCCGGATGGGAGGCTGAGTTCACCGTGTGCAAAGCTGGCACGTATGTTTCAGTGTCTAACCCTCTGAGTACGGATTGGGCGGATCCGCCTAAAAGTCTAAAGTTTGACATATCTGTGTGAATATCTCTGAAATGGTTTACGAGAGAGAGATGTGTTTGTTTCACTGTTTTCCTGAGATTCTGCTGAAGACGGAGATGTGCGGTTTGTGTCTACACCACCGCGTAAAAGGCCAATCGAAAAATAGATGATCAGCAGACGCCATACGACGAATGGACAAACGTTACTAGGCAGACTAGTTTCTGTTTCAACCAATCAGTGGAGGGTATCTATGATGTATTCTAGCCAATCAAAGGACTCTGTGGTCTTGTGGGGGAGGGACAACAGAGTGCAGGGTGCAGGAGCACACAGAGCAGAGTGACACTTGTACTGTTTGAGGTGTGATTTTGAGTAAAAAATAACAAAAATCTACTTTTCGTTTTTGAAATTCTTCAGTGTACCGTAGATTTTTCACTCATACTTCCTTTATAAGCACATTACATGAATGCCTATGATATAGGTACCAAACACATGGTGTTCCATATATATTAAGTATTGTTTATAAGCCCAAATGTTGACGAAGTAAAAACGAGCTGAAAATGGCTTCGAGAGGGTTAACAAAGGAGCTGGAAATCTCAAAGCTCACATGGACACCGAAAAACATAAAAAAGCTGTGTGAGGTGAGAGTTCTTCTGAAAAGGTATTAAGAGATATTTTGTTGAAGCTGGATTTTCTAACACAAAAGAGGTCATATTTAGAACATTATTTCATATTTTTTATTTATTTATTTGAAACAAGAGCTATCATTTTGTTACAGGTTGTTAGAGATTTGATTTTATTTTATTACAGAAGTTATTTTTGTACCGTTGAGGCATAATAAAGCATGTTCATTAACCTCTGAGAAGCCTGTCTGAATTTCTGTCTGGAGGTTGAGAGTGTCTCGAGTGTCCTCTTTTTTTGGAAATCAGAATATGGTCACCCTATAGTCTTGGTCCTGATCTTGGTCCTGGTCTTAGTCTTAATCTTGGTACTGGCCATGGTCTTGGTCTTGGTCTTCACTCTGTTGTCGTACCTCCAGGCTCGGGAAGTGGGTCAGGTTCTGTCTCAGGAGGTGGACTCTCTGTCAGCCAGACTCACAGGCTCCGCCCCGTCCAGCCTTGACTCCGCCCAGCGTCTCGCCAAGGAGGTCGGCATCCTGTCTGATGTAAGTACAATACCCACAATGCACTGCAGCCTGAATGTGTGCTGCTGTTAACCCTGTGCTGTGTCTGTCAGGCTGTGGACAACACCTCCATCCCTCAGTGGCAGCGTAGAGACCTCCAGACCAGACTGAGGGCTCTGCAGAGAACCAGCAACACCTGCGTCAGGAAACTGGAGACCAGACAGGTGAGACTCACCTGAGACTCACCTGAGACACTACCTGAGACTCACCTGAGCCACATTAACCTTTTTTTACCATCATGCTTTGCTCAGGCTGCAGTCCAAGCTCAGGCTCTGCTGGAGAAGAACGGCGTGAGGGATGTTCAGGTGGACTCTGTAGAGACGGACTCTCTGTCGGTAAGAACACGTCCCACAATGCACCTGGATCATTTCTGTGCACACCTGTAGTCTGATGACATCACGCTGACATCATGTTTCCTGTCAGGTGCTGATGAAGACGGTGAATCAGCTGAGTGCTGCGACTCCTCACAGTCATGTGATGCTGCTTGCTCACCAGAGGCATTCTGGGAAGGTTCTGTGTGCCTGTCAGGTTCCCAAGGTAACAGTGACACCTGCTGGTGACTTCTCAGGTGGGCAGGCCTTGTTCCAGGTATCTGATTGGCTCTTCTCTCTGTCCTCAGGACTCGGAGTCCCTCTTGGCATCTGATTGGGCGGTGGCGGTGTGTCATCACCTCGGGGGAAGTGCCGGGGGCTCTGCGCTGGTTGCCAAGGGAACAGGAAGCAGCAGTGACATCACTGAGGCTCTGAGATGGGCAGAGGAGTTTGCTTGCGAGAAGACACAGAGATGATGTCATAAAGTGAGAGATGACATCATTGTGACATCACAGCACCTCCTGGGTCAGGAACAGCTTTGTGTTCGGACAGGAAGTGACGGCGGGACGTTTTGGAGGAGAGGGGTGGTGCCCCACTGTGAGGGGTGGGGCTTCCTGCTGCTGTCAGCCAATCAGAGCAGCAGATGTTCCCTTTGTAAGCATGCTAACATTAGCTTCAGCATCATTGAATAAACTTTATTCATGAAATGTTTATGTCACATCCTGTAACATGATGATGTCATAGAGGACAGGTACAGGTGACTGTAAGCCCCGCCCACCGCTGCCCTCAGGCTCTTCTCATTGGACAATGATTTAAAACAGAGTATTTAATAAAAACATGACACGAACTCCCGACTTCTTTTTATTAAGACAGGTGTGACAATAGTAACCAAATAGACAATCAGAACATGAGTAACCCCCCCTCTATAGACCAATCAGAACATGAGTAAACCCCCCTCTATAGACCATCATAATCCGGCCATGATCTGACTCGGTTCTTATCATGACCTAGTTCTGACATGTCCCCCATGATTACTATATAAACCAAACTCCATTCACCAAATGCAGAAGATTTCTGTCTGTCCTGAGTCTAACTGTCCAGTTCGGTGATCTGGATCAGGATCTGGATCTGGATCAGGGTGGTGCTGGTTCTTTAGAGCAGAGAAACGTTCAGCCACTGCAGGAAAATCACAACAGAGTTACGTTACATTGAGTTCATGGTGTTTAAAGGCTGAAGGTCAGACCTGCCTCAGACCTCCAGAGAATGGATGGATGGTGTTGGAGCCAAAATTATAGTTTGATAATTGGAAGAATTGTACTGAAATTATTATTGTGATTTTGTTATTATGAATAATTTTGAGTTGGCTTTGTCATGACGTGTAGCCACTTTGACAATCAACTGATCGTCACGTCAGCCAGCTGATCGTCACGTCAGCCAGCTGATCGTCACGTCAGCCAGCTGATCGTCACATCAGCCAGCTGATCGTCACATCAGCCAGCTGATCAGCATGTAGCTGATTGCTGTCTGTGTGTATATAGGTTAGGGGGCGGTACTATCTGGGGCTCATTTTTGGTTAGTAGACACACGGTTTTTTGACCACTTGAATCAACTAAATGAGTTTATTATATCGAGTTCTTTTATTGCATTTATGTTCCTTTGAATTCTCCTGCTACTGGTAAGGAAATCTTTTGTTTTTCAACACGAAGAAAACGGACAATAAACACAACACAAAGGCATCGTGAACTCCGTTTGTTATTTAAGCGTGTCAACCAAAACTCTAAAACAAAAAGGGACCCGTTGGAAAGTTGCACTTTTAGATGGATGGATGGATGAATGGATGGATAAATAGGTTCATATTTGGGCTCGCAGTTTATTTTAATGTAGTAAACAAGCGTTAGCTAGCTTAGCTAACAGCAGCTTCGTACCTCCATGATGTTGAGCTCGATGGTTCCTGAATCGTTTGTGTCCAGAGTGTTGAACGTGTCTATGGAGAGGAAGCACCATGATCATCATCATCATCATCATCATCATCATCATCATCATCACATGATGAGGACTGTAAGGACTCACTGAACATGGTCTCCAGACGAACCAAACAGCCCACAAAGTTGTCGAAGTCGATGGTGAGATCTGCTTCACTGTAACGGGCCACCAGAACCTGATGGAGTGGGTTGTTGAGACTGAAACCTGAAACACAGCAGAGGTCAGAGGTCAGCTGACAGGTTAGTCTGAACATGAATTAGACTGTGTGTGTTTTACCTGCTTCCTCCACAGCCATCCTCATCTCTGTGGAGCTCATCGTCCCTGAATTATCCACGTCCTTCTTACGGTAAATGTTCTGTCACACAGCAGAGAAGACATGTCACGTGACAAGGACAGGCCACGTGACGAGGACATGTCACATGACGGGGGCAGGCCACGCCATGTGAAGTAACGTGGCCCGCCCCATCACGAGGACAGGCCACGTGACCCAAAGGTCTCAGACTCACCAGGAAGTTCTCGATTTTGGTCCAGAGCACTTTGAACTCCAGCAGGCCGAGTTTCCCGCTGCCGTCTTTCTGCACAGGAAGTTGAGGAGCTGCTGACTGATGGACTGGAAAACAGTATTTTACCCAACATGCTTCACTGCAGCAGTGACATCATATTCAGGCTGTATAAACTGAATGTGTCAGGGGACTGAATGAGGTCACGTGACTATTTTCATGGTCAGTAATGATTGGTTGAACAGCTGTGAAGGATACGTCCAGCAGGTTGACCATGTTACGACACGTGGTGAGGCTGAAGCCGCTCGTCTGGATGTCAGAGCCTGTCAGAGACAAACACAGGTCACAGGTCAGCTGACCTCAGGTCACAGGTCAGTCTGAAGGTCAGTCTGAAGGTCATGTGACTCTTACGTTTGGTCACCACCTTGTTGAGGATCTTCTGCAACTCAAAGGCCGAAATTTCACAATCCTGCAGACACAAACATTTCCTGTTACTTCACACTATAAACATTCTTCATCACCATCATCATCATCATCTTCCTCACCTCTCCTGCCAGCTGTCCAAACAGACTTCTGAAGCGATCGTCCACATCGTCTTCATCGATCTCGATCTGAAACAGTCAACATGTTAACAGACACTTGATGATGTCATCATGAAATCATGACATCATTCAACATGTGAAGAAGTTTTTCAGGATGTTAGTGTGACACCATCAGTTTGGTCACGTGTACTGAGCGTGTGCAGAACATGTTTTTTAAGTGGAACGTCGTATAAACGTTTACAGAACCGTTTAAGAAAGTTATGCCGAAATATGGCATCCGCTGGCAGACAGAAGAGTGGAGGCTACCAGCCAACCAATCAAAACGCTGATGATGTCATCCTGTCTGTGGGCGGCCTGATCCGGTTTAAACTTCGACCAATGAACTCCGAACAAACTGACACCAAGCTGATGATGACAGTGGCGTCCTCCGTCCACAGCTCAGCTGATCGTGGTCTTATCATGGTCTTATCATGGTCTTATCATGGTCTTACCTTCTCCACTCTGGACTCCACGGGGTCGTCCAGCTCTCTACAGGAACAAATGTGACAGGAAGCTCATTAATTATGCAATTATTCAAATTCATTATCAAAACATCCAGAGACCGTGAAGGATCAGGACTGATGTGGACTGATGTGGACTGACGTGGACTGTGTGGACTGATGTGGACTGACATGGACTGACATGGACTGTGTCGACTGACGTGGACTAACAGACTGACGTGACTGTGTGGACTGTGTGGACTGACATAGACTGACGTGGACTGACAGACTGACGTGGACTGACGTGGACTGACATAGACTGACGTGGACTGTGTGGACTGACGTGGACTGACAGATTGACGCAGACTGACATGGACTGTGTGGACTGACGTAGACTGACGTGAACTGACAGACTGACGTGGACTGACGGACTGATGTGGACTGATGTGGACTGACAGACTGACGTAGACTGTGTGGACTGTGTGGACTGATGTGGACTGTGTGGATTGACGTGGACTGATGTGGACAGACGCGGACTGACGTAGACTGATGTGGACTGTGTGGACTGACGTGGACTGTGTGGACTGATGTGGACTGACGTGGACTGTGTGGACTGATGTGGACTGACATGGACTGACATGGACTGACGTGGACTGTGTGGATTGACGTGGACTGATGTGGACAGACGTGGACTGACGTGGACTGTTGTGGACTCACTGGAAGTCGGCCTGTTTCTCGGTGAACACTCGGACACAGAAGTCTCCGTTCTTGTGCGGTTCGAAGGTGGACGGGATGATCAGGTACTCTCCGGGCGGCAGGCTGAAGCGGCTGCAGACTTCTCGTAGGTTGATGAACGTTTCCGAGCGAGCGGCTGAGGCGTGACGCAGGAAGAAGTTCATGTTCAGGTGGACGTTCCTCTGACCACGGTACTGACAGACGGACATGATAGGTGAGCAGCAGGAAGTGAGAAGTAGGAAGTGAGCAACAGGAAGTCAGCAGCAGGAAGTCAGCAGGTGGTCGTACCTCATCAGGAACCTGAAACAGACGAGGACGGTTCAGACTCGCAGCAGAGGGACAAACAGATGACTGATGACGCTTGTCTGTCGTCTCAGAACCGGTCCAACCCTGTCCATACCGACTCTCTGGCTCCACGCCATGTGACCAACAGAACCGTTCTCACCTCGTAGATGGCGAATCCCACCGTGTGCATGTCTTCTCCCATCTTCCTCATGCGTCTGCGGTTCTTCTGGATCAGCCCGACCACAAGGCTGCAGCCGGCCTCGCCGTCGTCCGGGTCGTCGTCCTCCTCATCCAGTCGGATCACAAACTGAGGGTTGGTCCAAAACGAGTCTGCGGTTTGGAAACAGAACATCAGAGAGACACTGACGGTGACCTGTTCTTCATCTGACAGGATCACTCACTGGGGTAGTTCCTGCAGCCGCCGGCCGTCGAGCCTCGCCTCCAGGAGCCATCGAACTTGGACAGAGCCCACTTAGAGACAGAGTCGTCGCTCAGGGCATCCGGCGTCAGGTTGCAGATCTCCAAGCGAGAGTAATGACGCAGGAAGTCAGAGAACGACATCCTGGAAGACAGAGCAGAGGGCGTCATTTCACCCAAAAGACCTGACCGTGAAGTTCTGGTTCTGGAGGTGAAATGGTGGTCCGGTTTTACCAGAACTCTCCATCCTCAGAGCGATGACTCAGACGCTCTCTGTCCTCATCGCTGATGTGACGCCACTCCATGGAGCTGTGGGAAACAGGAAGTGGTCAGGGCGGGATTTAATGTGACACTTCCTGTCTGACAGGGTCCGACACAGACCCCCTCAGGTGATCACAGGTGTGCCCTTTGTTCTTGTGACCACACCCCCGTGTGATGTCACACCACAAGATGTCCAACTGGCCTGTGAGACTCCGCCCTGCTGAGGCAGACCGCAGGGAGGGGCTGGGTAACAAAACAAACTGACAGGTGATACATGACACCTGCTCAGGTAACACGACAGTCCTCAACCCTCGTCCTACACGCTCGTCCTCAACCCTCGTCCTACACGCTCGTCCTCAACCTTCGTCCACAACCCTCGTCCTACACGCTCGTCCTCAACCCTCATCCTACACACTCGTCCTACACGCTCGTCCTCAATCCTCGTCCTACACACTCGTCCACAACCCTCGTCCTACACGCTCGTCCTACATGCTTGTCCTCAACCCTCATCCTACACGCTCGTCCTCAACGCTCGTCCTACACGCTCGTCCTCAACCCTCATCCTACACGCTCGTCCTACACGCTCGTCCTCAATCCTCGTCCTACACACTCGTCCACAACCCTCGTCCTACACGCTCGTCCTCAACCCTTGTCCTACACGCTCGTCCTCAACCCTCATCCTACACGCTTGTCCTACACGCTCGTCCTCAACCCTCGTCTTACACGCTCGTCCTACACGCTCGTCCTCAATCCTCGTCCTACACACTCGTCCACAACCCTCGTCCTACACGCTCGTCCTACATGCTTGTCCTCAACCCTCATCCTACACGCTCGTCCTCAACGCTCGTCCTACACGCTCGTCCTCAACCCTCATCCTACACGCTCGTCCTCAATCCTCGTCCTACACACTCGTCCACAACCCTCGTCCTACACGCTCGTCCTCAACCCTTGTCCTACACGCTCATCCTCAACCCTCATCCTACACGCTTGTCCTACACACTTGTCCTCAACCCTCATCCTACACGCTCGTCCTCAACGCTCGTCCTCAACCCTCGTCTTACACGCTCGTCCTACACGCTCGTCCTCAATCCTCGTCCTACACACTCGTCCACAACCCTTGTCCTACACGCTCGTCCTCAACCCTTGTCCTACACGCTCGTCCTACACGCTCGTCCTCAACCCTCATCCTACACGCTCGTCCTACACGCTCGTCCTCAACCCTCATCCTACACGCTCATCCTCAACCCTCGTCTTACACGCTCGTCCTACACGCTCGTCCTCAACCCTTGTCCTACACGCTCATTCTACACCCTCGTCCTCAACCCTCGTCCTACACACTCGTCCTACAAGCTCGTCCTACACCCTCGTCCTCAACACTCATCCTACACGCTCGTTCTCAACCTTCGTCCACAACCCTCGTCCTACACGCTCGTCCCACATGCTCGTCCTCAACCTTCGTCCGCAACCCTCGTCCTACACGCTCATCCTCAACCCTCGTCCTGCACGCTTGTCCTACGCGCTCATCCTCAACCTTCGTCCGCAACCCTTGTCCTCAACCCTCGTCCTACACGCTCGTCCTCAACCTTCGTCCTCAACCCTCGTCCTACACGCTCGTCCTCCATCCTCGTCCTCAACCCACTCGTCCTACACACTCGTCCTCAACCCGCTCGTCCTACACGCTCGTCCTCAATGCTCGTCCTCAACCTTCGTCTGCAACCCTCGTCGTACGCGCTTGTCCTACACCCTCGTCCTACAGTAACTTCATGATGATCTGCAGGACGCTGGACGTCCGTCACAGTCTGTCTCACTGAGGGTTATGGGTAATCGTTACCATGGTTACGTACTTGTCACTCCAGGCTCCGGTCCACTCCACCTGACCCCAGGGGTTCCTGATCCGAATCAACTTCACCATGTTGCCGCGGTACTCCACCTGCAGCCAATCACAGCAGAACAACAAGCCCCGCCCCTTGTCAGGTTTGCTGAACCTGAAACAAGCTGCTAAGACTAATGGGAAATGTAGTTTATGCTGCTCCACAGGGGGCGTGTCCTCTCACCTCAGCTGTACCTGTCACAGAATATGCGTGGCCTTTCACCAGCTTCTGATAGGTCACAGCCTCGGAGTCAGCTGAGCTCGTGATCTGAAACAAAAAGTACAAAGTACCTGACTGTCTGTCAAAGCACCTGTCTGTCTGTCAAAGCACCTGTCTATCTGTCAAAGTACCTGTCTGTCTGTCTGTCTGCCAAAGTACCTGTCTGTCTAAGTACCTGTCTGTCTGCCTGTCTGCCAAAGTACCCATCTGTCTGTCAAAGTACCTGTCTGTCTGTCTGTCTGTCTGTCTGTCAGAGCACCTGTCTGTCTGTCTGTCAAAGTACCCGTCTGTCTGTCTGTCAAAGCACCCGTCTGTCTGTCTGTCTGTCAAAGTACCCGTCTGTCTGTCTGTCTGTCAAAGCACCCGTCTGTCTGTCTGTCTGTCTAAGTACCCGTCTGTCTGTCTGTCAAAGTACCCGTCTGTCTGAGCTTACGTCGATGGAGCAGCCCATCAGTGCTCCTCGGCTCTGAGCCTTCTGGATGATGTGGAACAGGTTCGGATCAGGTCGGCTCAGCTCGTGAACTTCAGCGATTCCTCCGGTGAAATCCTCAAAACCCTCCGTGGTCGATCCTCCAGACAGAGCCTCGTAACAGCCATTCAACCTGTGATGACATCACAGTGACATCACACATGAGGTGAGTTGGTTCAACGTTTTCTTCATGGATGTTTGTGTAGCTGGGTGTGACTGACTCTCCCTGCTGCATAAATAAATGTGAAGAATGCAGCGACTGTGGAGGACGTGTAGAAACAAACACCTGAACAAATCGTCTGCTCTCACCTGTACAACATGTTCCACCTGATCACTGACCTGTAATCAGGTGAATGGTGTCTCTGTCATTCGTACGTCTGTTCTCACACTATGTAACTTTGGGCTCTGGGTCGGGAGAAGTACGTAACGCTTTACGGCACTAAGTCACACACCACCAACTATTTCACTGCTGTTAACTACTGTTAGCTGTTGTTAGCTCAGTCTGTTAGCTGCTGTTAGCTCATGTTAGTGCAGTCTGTTAGCTGCTGTTAGCTCAGTCTGTTAGCTGCTGTTAGCTGTTGTTAGCTCAGTCTGTAAGCTGCTGTTAGCTGTTGTTAGCTCAGTCTGTTAGCTTCTGTTAACTGTTGTTAGCTGTTGTTAGCTGCTGTTAGCTCATGTTATCTCAGTCTGTTAGCTACTGTTAGCTCAGTCTGTTAGCTCAGTCTGTTAGCTGCTGTTAGCTCATGTTAGCTCAGTCTGTTAGCTGCTGTTAGCTCATGTTAGCTCAGTCTGTTAGCTGCTGTTAGCTCATGTTAGCTCAGTCTGTTAGCTGCTGTTAGCTCATGGTGTGTTCAGGTCTTACTTGGCGTAGGCCTTCTCCAGCAGAGCGCTCCAGAACTCTCTCCCCTCCGCTGAGTGGACGAACAATAGCTCTCCATCTCTGACCGGCAGACGGTCATCGATCACCACATCCACCCACTCACCGAACTGCCAGAACTACAGACAGACAGGCAGACAGACAGGCAGACAGGCAGACAAGCAGACAGACAGACTGTTCACTGACAGTTGTACCTTTGTAAACATTACATCTTCATGGTGCATTCGTACCTGGAAGTGGAAGATGCCGGCGTATTCTCCGGCATTGAAGTTCTGGCCGTGCGGGACGACTCGAGCCAGAACTTCTTCGTTCAGGGTCAGAGAGGCGATGGCGGCAAGCAGCCAGCAGTCACCTGGATGACAGACAGGAAGAGGGCGGGGCTTAGGCCTTACATCTAAATGACTGTCAGTCAGTGAACTCCTTGAAAGGTGCTGAAGTGTCGGAGTGTCCTCAAACACTCCATCAGCTGATCATACATGTATGTTTCTTTAAGAGCTGCTCTGCGCTCTGATTGGCTGGGCTCTCCTAGGTGTTTCCCTTTGTTACTATAGAAACCAGATGAACCACAAAGGTGACGTCACAGAGTCTCTACCTGTCGGCATGTTTACCGTTCTTGTTACCACGACGACAGACAAGCAGTACCACACCTTGACGACCTCCAGCTGCTCACCAGATTGTCTTTATGTGGAGTGAAGTCAGGTGACTTCCTGCTGCAGACTTCCAAATATGACCGAACCAGACCAGGTGAGAGGAGGCGAACGTTGTGTGAACGTTGTCAAACTTTGTTAATAATCTGTCCTAACCATTGAAATGAATGTAAAACATGAATGTGACACCTTTCCTCATCACCTCTCCTACACACCTCTCCTCATCACCTCTCCTTCACACCTCTCCTCATCACCTCTCCTTCACACCTCTCCTCATCACCTCTCCTTCACACCTTTCCTCATCACCTCTCCTTCACACCTCTCCTCATCACCTCTCCTTCACACCTTTCCTCATCACCTCTCCTTCACACCTCTCCTCATCACCTCTCCTTCACACCTTTCCTCATCACCTCTCTTTCACACCTTATCTCAGCTCATCAGAACGACACAGTGGCGTGAGGATGAACGGGTCTTACCCAGAGCGCCCTGACAGATGTCGGTCCTGGAGGCTCCGGACACAATGAACTCAGGGTCAGAGGTCAACTCCTGCACAGGAAATACATCACACATTAGCTGAGTGGGGTCAGGACAGGCCCGGTCCAGGGGGGAGGGTAACACAGCAGCTTGTCGTCATGGTGACGAGTCTCAGTTTACTAAAGGACATGAAGCTTTACATGCTGCTAACGTTAGCTAACGTTATTTTTAAACTGAAGTTTGTTCATCACGGGAACGCGATCAAATGTCAAATATTAAATATTAAATGTCAAACATTAAATATTAACCCTTCATGACCTCCTCTGACATTTTTGTTCATTTTCCTCAACTTTTTTTTTTTTATTTGATCATTTTGTCTGTTTCAGTCTGTGTCATGAACTTTTCTCTTCAGTAACTCTTTAAATGTCTTTTCCTCTCACACGTCTTTAAACTGTGTTGATGCATTTTGCTCCCTCTGCACACCTTCATGGTAAAAATGTTCACGTCCAAACAAACTGCTATAAAATCCTCACATCAATATTTATTTCATAAATCTCTGAAACAACTTCAGACACTGTGTGTGTGTGTGTGTGTGTGTGTGTGTGTGTGACCTCAAAAACAAAAACAGCTGTTAGTGTGTTTATGCAGCTGAACATGAACACACACACACACACACACACACACACACACACGGTTTGATAGTGTAATGACAGTGAGATTAATAAATGTGTTTGAATGGAAGTCAATGACACATTTTTGGTCACGATGGTGTCCAGAGGGAGAATCTGACACTACATGAAAAATACTAATGCAATCAAATCAATGTAGTTGGTAATGTTTGACATATCCAAGACTCTAATCAGCACCAACACCACATCCACCTTTTTATGTCAGAAATAATGAATCATTCAGATCATTAAACTGACATTTAAAGTTACAATCAGGACAATTATTCAGTGTTTGGTAGTTTGGAGCAAGTCTGAAGTTGTTTCAGAGATTTATGAAATAAATATTGATGTGAGGATTTTATAGCAGTTTGTTTGGACGTGAACATTTTTACCATGAAGGTGTGCAGAGGGTAGCAAATTTGATGAGGGCATTAGAGTTAAAGGTACAGTGCATCCGATTTAGCGTTCCCTGCTAACCCTTTCATTCCAAGAGAAGCTACGGTGGCCTCCATATGTCAAAAGACATCGTCACCATGAGTAACCTGTCGAGCCTGTCGAGGTTTAAATACTCTGTTAGCTGTTCTGCATGCTAATAACAGCTAAGATTAGCAACGTAAGGGTAGGAAGCTAATCTATCGCTGCTGCTCCCTCAGCTGTTCTTATCATAATAATCATAATAATAACAACAATAACAATAAACATAATAATAATAATAACGATAAACATAATAATAATAAACATGATAATAATAATAAAAGTAATAATAATAATAATATTTTAACGTCTCAAACTTTAACAAACACTTCTTCTGCCGTTAGCAGCTAGAATCACTTCTTGTAAACAAAGATGGTGAGTCCACCAAAACAGGTTTGTGAAGTGACTCCACCCAGTTCAACAAACACACAGATGTAAACTGTAATCTATTACATATCTGTAATCTGTAGTGATAATCTGTTTCCTGAGTGTTTGTCTGATCCTTCACTGATAAACATGTTTCAAAGATTAGATTAGACCAGGTGTGACCAGGTGTGACCAGGTGTGACCAGATGTTTATCAGCCAATCAACAGTGAGTTCGAAGCGACCAAAGTTTTATTGGTTGAACTGGGTCGGTACCGGGCTCGGTCTGTAATCATGGGAGAAATGACAGAGCTTCACTGACCGTCGGTCTCTCCCAGGACACCCCGCGGACCTTGTGGGAGTTCGGGCCCAGTTCTTTGAAGCCCAGAGAGGAGGGCAGTGCCGGAAACGTGTCGTCCTGGAACAGACGGCCGGTGTCGAGGCAGCGCTGCCGCAGAGACTCGAAGTCCTGGTTCAGATACTTCACCGCCTGGCTGTTGGTCCCGATGCCCCGGTTCTTCTCCCGGAGGTGCTGCAGGTTGGCGGCGATGCCCGACATGATGCTGGGTCTGGAGCCTGGAGCCTGGAGAGGGTCTGGAAAGTTTTGGAGTGTGTGACGAGTGTCGAGGGTACAGGTGATGTCAAGAAGGGAGTGTTCACTCTGCTGGCATTAAAGAGGCACAGCTGACCTGATGACAGGTGAGACTTCCGGTAAGCACCATCAAAATAAAACTACTGTTTTCAGCCAGTTCTGATCACACTCATGTGAACTGCTGTAAACATGTTTCATTCTAACATGGGGACTTATGGAGACTGGCTCACTTCTGGAACCAGCCTCAAGTGGACGACAAGAGGAACTGCAGTTTGTGTTTCACTTCACAGAGGTTCACGTTTGATTTACACACACGTGCTTTTATTGTGAAAACTGCACATTTGATTTCCGGTGTTATTGTTGCGTGCAGTGAAGCAGGGAGTTCCCGATGAGTCAGAAAGCTTCATTGTTTCCACCCTCATCACCTCGACTGTTGATTTCTGTCAGTGAGGAAGTAAAAAAGACTACAAATACTACAGAAAAAGTACAGGAAAACTACAAATACTACAGGAAAACAACAAATATTTCAGGAAAACTACAAATATTACAGGAAAACTACAAACACTGCAGCGTCTTCACAGTCTCAGTTTACTTCATCAATTTAATGAGTTTATTTAATGTAATCAATAATCAATAGTAATATAAATAATCAATAATCAATAGTAATATAATCAATAGTAATATAAATAATCAATAATCAATAGTAATATAATCAATAGTAATATAAATAATCAATAATCAATAGTAATATAATCAATAGTAATATAAATAATCAATAAGAAGAAAACAGTTTCTTCAAATTAAAAGTTTATTTCAGAAAAGACTTTTATTTTTTAATAATCAATAATCAAAAATAATGATGACTCATCAATAATCAGATGAAAACAGACGTTTGGTTTTGATTTGATGACATCATTGTTTCACATCATGATGTCATCAGTACTAATGAATCAGTAAATCAATAAATGATAATTAGGTGCTGAAATTACTCCCAGCATGCACCTGGAGCAGGCGGCGTTCAGTTCATGGCGAGGCAGAGCCACTGCAGAAGAAGAAGAAGAAGAGCTCAGTGATGATGTCATTAAAGGTAGAGCTGAATGGAACCAGCCGATCTGTTCTGGTTCCAGTCAGTTCAGTTTACCTGCTGCAGGTCCAGTTGGATCTTTCCCTCCTTCTTCTTGTCCAGAGTTCTGAAGACCTCTGCGAGAAACCAAACAAAACTTTATCAACAAACTTTGTCAACAAACTTTATCATTAATGTTTGTCGATAAAGTTTAAACTCACTGAATAACATCTCCAGACGGATCAAACAGCTGATAAAACAATCGAAGTCGATCGAAAAACTGACATCAGCGTAATGACTGACGACTTCCTGAACCACCGCACTGTTCACCTGGAAACCTGAACACAGAGAGAGACATCATCAATACCTGATCAGTTCATCCTGATCAGTTCATACAAACACATGGAGCTTCCTCTGTAGCAGTTTGAAGTTCTGGTCTAACCTCAGAACCACCAGCAGAACCAGAGGTCCACCTGTTGGACATTAGATCAACATTCATGAACGTTACCTGCTTCAGCGAGCGCCGACCTCATCTCATGACTGCTCATCGTACCCGAACCGTCCGAGTCATGACTCCTGAAGATCTTCTGCAGAACCAGAGGAACCTCAGTCAGTGAATGCCTCACCAGATGAACACTGAATGTCAGTGGATGCCTCAACAGATCAACACTGTCAGTGAACGCCTCAACAGATAAACACTGTCAGTGAACGCCTCACCAGATAAACACTGTCAGTGAACGCCTCACCAGATAAACACTGAGTGTCAGTGAACGCCTCACCAGATAAACACTGTCAGTGAACGCCTCACCAGATAAACACTGAGTGTCAGTGAACGCCTCACCAGATCAACACTGTCAGTGAACGCCTCACCAGATATTTCTGCATCTTGGTCCAAAGAGTGTGAAACTCCAACAGACCCAGTTTAGTGCTGCCGTCCATCTGAAGAAGAGTCAAAGAACAGAACGTCTGTCTGTCTGTCTGTCTGTCTGTCTGTCTGTCTGTCTGTCTGTCTGTCTGTGGTTGAAGGATACGTCCAGCAGGCTGATGATGTTGCGGCAGGTCTGCAGACTGAATCCGTCAGTTTTTACATCAGATCCTTCAAACAAACAGAGCACAGGTCAGTTCACTGTGACATCACAGTGACATCATTGTAAACATGTACATAAACATGTACAAACACAGAGGTCAAAGGTCACATCCTGTCTGTGAGTGTGTGTCATGTGACCGTTCTCACTCTGAGCGACCACTTTGTCCAGAATCTGCTGCAGCTCGAAGGCTGAGATCTCCGAGTCCTGCAAACACAGACGAGACGTTCAAATTTCAGCTCCACAGGAAGTCAGTTTATGACCATGTTTGGTAAAAATGTTTTTACATTTCCACAAATCTGAACAAAGAGACGTTTGAAGTGTGGATCCACATCGTCCTGTCCGACGTCCGGCTGAAAGGAGACAGAGTTTGGCTGAGAGACACAAAGACACGAACCGTCTGAAGGCATGTCCTCAGCTCTCACACATACAAACCTCTGAGATGTCAGCGTCAATGTCCTCCTCCATCGGACTGAAACAGACACCAAACACACCATCACCATGACGACCACAACAACAACAAATAATAATCACCATGACGACCACAACAAGCTAACAATGAGGATCATCACATCTGTGTGCGGCTGACCTGCTGTGCGCCTGTTTCTCCGTGAACACTCTAAGGACGAAGCTTCCTTTGCGGTGCGGCTCGAAGGTGGACGGGATGATGGCGTACTCTCCGGGCGGCAGCTTGAAGCGGTCACACACCTCCCGCAGGTTAATGAAGTTCTGACTACGAGCCACCGCCGTCCTCCTCAGCAGGACGTCCGGACCCAGGTGGACGTTACCACGACCTTTATACTGACAACAGAAGAAGAACATCAGACTTTATACTCCACCACAGAAGAAGATCAGACTTTATACTGACTACAGAAGAAGAAGATCAGAGCTCACCTCATCAGGAACCTGAAAGAAAAAAACAAAAATATAAAATATCAAAAATATGGAAGCCCAGTGTGTGTGCTGTGTGTGTGCTGTGTGTGTGTACAGTGTGTGTGTGCAGTGTGTGTACAGTGTGTGTACAGTGTGTGTGCTGTGTGTGTGTACAGTGTGTGTGTGCAGTGTGTGTGCAGTGTGTGTACAGTGTGTGTGCTGTGTGTGTGTGCTGTGTGTGTGTGCAGTGTGTGTGCAGTGTGTGTACAGTGTGTGTGTGCTGTGTGTGTGTGCAGTGTGTGTGCAGTGTGTGTACAGTGTGTGTGTGCTGTGTGTGTGTGCAGTGTGTGTGCAGTGTGTGTACAGTGTGTGTGTGCTGTGTGTGTGTGCAGTGTGTGTACAGTGTGTGTGTGCAGTGTGTGTGCAGTGTGTGTGCAGTGTGTGTACAGTGTGTGTGCAGTGTGTGTACAGTGTGTGTGCTGTGTGTGTACAGTGTGTGTGCAGTGTGTGTACAGTGTGTGTGTGCTGTGTGTGTGTGCAGTGTGTGTGCAGTGTGTGTACAGTGTGTGTGTGCTGTGTGTGTGTGCAGTGTGTGTACAGTGTGTGTGTGCAGTGTGTGTACAGTGTGTGTGCAGTGTGTGTGCAGTGTGTGTACAGTGTGTGTGTGCTGTGTGTGTGCTGTGTGTGTGTGCAGTGTGTGTACAGTGTGTGTGTGCAGTGTGTGTACAGTGTGTGTGCAGTGTGTGTACAGTGTGTGTGTGTGCTGTGTGTGTGCTGTGTGTGTGTGCAGTGTGTGTGCAGTGGGTGTACAGTGTGTGTGTGCTGTGTGTGTGCAGTGTGTGTGCAGTGTGTGTACAGTGTGTGTGCAGAGTGTGTACAGTGTGTGTGTGCAGTGTGTGTGCAGTGTGTGTGCAGTGTGTGTACAGTGTGTGTGTGCTGTGTGTGTGCTGTGTGTGTGTGCAGTGTGTGTACAGTGTGTGTGCAGTGTGTGTACAGTGTGTGTGTGCAGTGTGTGTACAGTGTGTGTGTACAGTGTGTGTGTGCAGTGTGTGTACAGTGTGTGTGTGCAGTGTGTGTGCAGTGTGTGTACAGTGTGTGCAGTGTGTGTGCAGTGTGTACAGTGTGTGTAGTGTGTGTACAGTGTGTGTGTATCAGTACCTGGTAGATGGCGAATCCGATGGTGTTCAGGTCTCGTCCGAAGCGTCTCTCCCTGCGAGCGTCTTTCTGCATCAGACCAATCAGAGCTGTGCAGCCGTCCTCACCGTCATGAGGATCATCGTCCACGTCCTCGAGCCGGATGAAGAACTGAGGGTTGGAGCAGAACGTGGCTGCAGAGAACACGGAACAATCGACACGTCAGAGAACATGGAACGATTGACACGTCAGAGAGCACGGAACGATCAACATGTCAGAGAACACGGAACGATTGACACGTCGGAGAACACGGAACAATGGACACGTCGGAGAACACGGAACAATCGACACGTCAGAGAACAAGGAACAATCAACACGTTGGAGAACACGGAACAATCGCCACGTCGGAGAACACGGAACAATCCTCATGTCAGAGAACATGGGACAATCGACATGTCAGAGAACACGGAACAATCGCCACGTCAGAGAACACGGAACAATCCTCATGTCAGAGAACATGGGACAATCGACATGTCAGAGAACACGGAACGATCGACATGTCGGAGAACACTGAATGATCAACACGTCGGTGAACACGGAAAGATCGACACATCAGAGAACATGGAACGATCAACACGTCAGAGAACACGGAACAATTGACACGTCGGTGAACACAAAACAATCGACACATCAATAGACGCTTGGGAGAACACAGAACAATTGGCACGTCAGAGAACACGGAACGATCGACATGTCGGAGAACACGGAATGTTTGACACGTCAGAGAACACAGATCAATAGATATGTGGGAGAACACGGAACAATCGACACGTTGGAGAACACAAACGATCGACATGTCAATAGACACGTCAGAGAACACGGTGAACACGGAACAATAGGCACATGGGAGAAAACAGAACAACTGACACGTCAGAGAACACGGAATGATTGACACGTCGGACGGAGAACACGGAACAATTGATATTCCTCATCACATTATAACACCACACTGAGATAGCTGTAACCATGGTAACTGAGGTTCTAGCTGTCACAGCTGGTCGGTCTGTACCCGGGTAGTTCCTGCAGCCTCCGGCGGTGGAGCCGACTCGCCACACGCCGTCAAACTCGCTATAGCTCCAACGGCCGACCTCGTTACTGGTCAGCGTGTCGGGTGTCAGGTTACAGATGTCGAGGCGGGAAAACTGACGCAGGAAGTCAGGGAAGGACATCCTGCAGCCAGCAGAGAGGAGGAGGAGAAGAAGGAGAAGAAGAAGAAGGAGAAGAAGAAGAAGAAGAAGAAAGATCTGTTTGAACAATTCTGATTGGATGAATCAGGTCCAAAGATCAGATCAACAAAAATAATTAAAACTATAAAATAATTAATAATTCAAATAATCCAGAACCCGTCAGAACCCACCAGAACTCTCCATCTTCAGCAGAGTGATCCAGCTTCTTCTTCTCCTCCGGCTGAACTCCGTCCCACTCCTTCGAACTGACAAACACAGAAACATCAGACGTTCCTGAACATCACCTGAACAGACCTGGACTCAGACGGACCTGGACTCAGACGGACCAGTATGAGGACCTGGACTCACTTGTCGCTCCAGGCTCCGGTCCACTCAACCTGGCCCCAGGGGTTCCTGATCCTCAGCAGCTCCACGGGAGAACCAAAGTGAAGAACCTGCAGGAGCAAAAACCAGTTGAGTCCAGGTGGGTCACCATGTGGTCCAGACCAGGAGGGAACGACTGGAGAAGCTAACATTGGTCATTCATGATGTGTCACAGGTTAGAAACCCGCTCCTCTGTGTATTCCAGACAACACGTTCAAACATTAATATTTCACAGAATGCCTCACCTGCTGTGCTGCAGTGATAGAGTAGGCGTGACCTTTCACCAGTTTCTGACGAGTGATGGCCTCCGTCTCATACGAGCTGGAGATCTGAGAAACATAAATATATGTTTGTATGTGTTATTAATGTGTTTATATGTTATTAATGTGTTAAATGTGTTAATGATGTGTTTATTTATGTTGTGTTTATAATACTGCAGCAGGTTCACACTAACAAGCTAATGACTGAATGCTCTGCATGCAGCTTTTAAAGCGCCTGTCTGAGTTTTTGAGTGTTACGTCGATGGAGCAGCCGAGCAGTGAGCCGAGCTTCAGCGCCTTCCTCATGATGTTGAACAGGAAGGGTGGAGCCTTGTTCAGGTCGTAGCTCTCTGCAATTCCTCCGGTGAAGTCCTCAAAACCTTCGATACTCGAGCCTCCGGTCAGAGCCTCGTACGAGCTGTTCACCCTGCAGGAGGACCAACAGCACTTAAGTTAGCTTAGCATAGCTTAGCTTAGTTCAACACTTCAATATAAACAGTTTAGCTGCCGTGTCTGTCTGTTAGCGCTCCTCACATCCACCTCTTCAGCTCCAGCAGCTTCCTCAGCCGCCATTTTCTCAACACAGATGGTCCCTCCCCTTCAGCTATGGAGACAAAATGGCATCCACTGAGGACGAGAAGTGTCTAGCGCCACTGTGAAGCTTCACCGATGAACAGGCTCATGGGTAACAGGTGATGGTGTCATGGTCATGTCTGAAGGGACGAGGCGAGGTTCAACACTCAGCCCTGTTCAGGCGCAGACGTGTTGACAGGTCACAGTTTGAGGTGAATCAGAGTAAATCAGGTGTTGTTTGATAAAGAGCTGAGTCAGCAGCTGTTGTCTGTTTGTTTTCCAGGCTGCTCCACATCGACTGTTTGTTCAGTAAACCTCCTCCACCCAGCTAATCACCTCCAACACACACCGACACCTCCTGTTGCCGGAGCGAGCTGAGGTTCGCGAAACTTCAGCTCGAGCTTCAGTCACAACACACAGCTTCATCTTCATTGAAATGTTGTGTTCAGGTGACTGACCCATACACCTGAACACCTGAACTCAGAAAACATCGACTGCACATCCACAGAGGGAAGAGTCACTTCAGGACGCATTCAGTCCAAATCAGGCGATCAGCTCAGAGCCGTGTGGGTGTGTTTGTTTGTGCTGTGAAACAATCAGAACATAACTTTGACACACTGACTGGGGTGAACACACAGCATCAGACCAACAAAGGCCGGTGTGTTCACACCAGAGCCTGACGTGGTCTGAACCACCCGAGGGTCATCACAAGACCTGAAAGAGTGTCTACGAGCTCCACACAGCAACGCAACTTTAGTCAGTCCAGTCTAAATTCAGTCTGTCTGCAGTCAGTCTGTCTGCAGTCAGTCAGTCTAAAGTCAGTCCAATCTACTGTCAGTCTGTCTGAAGTCAGTCTGTCTAAAGTCAGTCTGTCTAAACTCAGTCTGTCTAAAGTCAGTCCAGTCTACAGTCAGTCTGTCTGAAGTCAGTCTGTCTAAAGTCAGTCTGTCTAAAGTCAGTCCAGTCTAAAGTCAGTCCAGTCTACAGTCAGTCTGTCTAAAGTCAGTCTGTCTACAGTCAGTCTGTCTAAACTCAGTCTGTCTACAGTCAGTCTGTCTAAAGTCAGTCTGTCTACAGTCAGTCCAGTCTACAGTCAGTCCAGTCTACAGTCAGTCTGTCTACAGTCAGTCTGTCTATAGTCAGTCCAGTTTACAGTCAGTCTGTCTATAGTCAGTCTGTCTACAGTCAGTCTGTCTAAAGTCAGTCTGTCCACAGTCAGTCCAGTTTACAGTCAGTCTGTCTACAGTCAGTCTGTCTACAGTCAGTCCAGTCTACAGTCAGTCTGTCTATAGTCAGTCCAGTTTACAGTCAGTCTGTCTATAGTCAGTCCAGTCTACAGTCAGTCTGTCTACAGTCAGTCTGTCTATAGTCAGTCCAGTCTACAGTCAGTCTGTCTACAGTCAGTCTGTCTAAAGTCAGTCCAGTCTACAGTCAGTCTGTCGACAGTCAGTCTGTCTAAAGTCAGTCTGTCTAAAGTCAGTCCAGTCTACAGTCAGTCTGTCTACAGTCAGTCCAGTCTACAGCCAGTCTGTCTAAACTCAGTCTGTCTACAGTCAGTCCAGTCTAAAGTCAGTCCAGTCTACAGTCAGTCCAGTCTACAGCCAGTCTGTCTAAAGTCAGTCTGTCTACAGTCAGTCCAGTCTAAAGTCAGTCCAGTCTACAGTCAGTCCAGTCTACAGTCAGTCTGTCTAAAGTCAGTCTGTCTACAGTCAGTCTGTCTATAGTCAGTCCAGTCTACAGTCAGTCTGTCTACAGTCAGTCTGTCTAAAGTCAGTCCAGTCTAAAGTCAGTCCAGTCTACAGTCAGTCTGTCTAAAGTCAGTCTGTCTACAGTCAGTCTGTCTAAAGTCAGTCAGTCTACGGTCAGTCCAGTCTAAACTCAGTCTGTCTAAAGTCAGTCAGTCTACAGTCAGTCCAGTCTAAAGTCAGTTTGTCTACAGTCAGTCTGTCCACAGTCAGTCCAGTCTAAAGTCAGTCTGTCTACAGTCAGTCTGTCTACAGTCAGTCTGTCCACAGTCAGTCCAGTCTACAGTCAGTCTGTCTACAGTCAGTCTGTCCACAGTCAGTCCAGTCTAAAGTCAGTCTGTCTACAGTCAGTCTGTCTACAGTCAGTCTGTCTACAGTCAGTCTGTCCACAGTCAGTCCAGTCTAAAGTCAGTCTGTCTACAGTCAGTCTGTCCACAGTCAGTCTGTCTACAGTCAGTCTGTCCACAGTCAGTCCAGTCTAAAGTCAGTCTGTCTACAGTCAGATGGTGTGTTGAACACTTCTTGTCCTCAGTGGACCACTGGCGTTGAGAAAATGGCGGCTGATGAAGCTGAAGATGTTTTACTTAAACACAATCATGCTTTGAGCTAAGTGCTAATGACAACATGCTAACATTAGCTGATTAGCATGGGAATGTTGTTCTATCATGTTGACCTGATGGTGGCGCTAACATGAACGTTGGTCTTACTTGGCGTAGGCCTTCTCCAGCAGGGCGCTCCAGAACTCTCCTCCCTCCGCCGAGTGGACGAACAACAGCTTCCCGTCTCTGGTGGGCAGCCGGTCATCCACGACCACGTCCACCCACTCCCCGTACTGCCACAGCTACAGGTACAAACAAACATGATGTCACTTCCTGTAGAGGCTCCACCCACTCTCTGTGCTGCTAAAGCACAGGTGTCTATTCAGGTATTTCACAGGTGTGTTTCAGGTGTTTCTCAGGTGTGTGTTCAGGTGTGTTTCAGCTCACCTGGAAGTGGAAGATGCCAGCGTACTGTGACTTGAAGCTCTGTCCAGGAGGAACCACTCTGTTCAGGATCTGAGGGTCCAGAGTCAGAGAGGCGATGGCAGCCAGCAGCCAGCAGTCACCTGACAGACACACAGCAGGTCACATGATCACACCTGTCAGAGGTCACACAGGTGTGTGTGTGTGTGTGAGAGTGTGTGTGTGTGAAAGTGTGTCCTCACCCAGTACTCCCTGACAGATGTCCGTCCTCTTTGCTCCATCAACAATGAACTGAGGGTCAGAACACAGCTCCTGATTGGACGAGACAGCAGGTTACTAATAGAACACAGCTCCTGATTGGACAGCAGGTTATGATGATCATCAGGGAGTGATCAGATCCTGCACTACAGTAAAAACACTAAAATGGTAAATGGACTGTACTTATATTTCTCCTTTCTAGTCTTGCGACCACTCAAAGCACTTTTACAGTACGTATCTCATTCACCCATTCACACACATTCATACACTGATGGCATTGGCTGCCATGCAAGGTGCCAACTGCTCATCAGTTTGAGGAGCTAACCATTCATACACATTCACACACCGATGGCGCAGCCTTCGGGAGCAATTTGGGTTTCAGTATCTTGCCCAAGGACACTTCGACATGCAGACTGGAGGGGATCGAACCCCCGATCTTCTGATTAGTGGACGACCCGCTCTACCTCCGAGCCACAGCCGACTGCTGGGTCGAAGGCTGTTTGTTAGGAAATAGTTCCAGTGCATGATGGGTAAATTATGTAACGTGTTAATCATTGAGAGAAGCTGGTCGGTGGAGCCAGGCTAGCTGATTATCCCTGTTTCCAGTCTTTATGCTAAGCTAAGCTAAGCTAGCCTAAGTAGTTTTTAGTGACACGTCATGTTTTCAAACGTAAACATGTCATGTGATCTCACAGCAGGTCGACCGACTCATGGCCTGTTTCCACTTTCAGGACATTAAAGATTAAATCAAACCACTTCCTGTTATTAAAATAAGAGCGTGACTCATTTTGTGTTCATTATTAACCAGATGACATCAGAGCTGCTGTTACACCTGCACAGGTGAGGACAGGTAAAGACAGGTGAAGACTGGTAAAGACAGGTGAAGACAGGTGTGCACATATAAGCACGGGTGAAGACAGGTGTCCGTCTGTCTGTCTCTGTCTGTCTGTCTGTGTGTCTTCCTAGCCCGGATCGAGGATCTGAGGACAGACTGTAAAGAGTCTCTGGTGGTCTTTAGTCTTTTTTAGCTCCTTGTTTTGGTTGTTCAGGCTCAAACCCACGTCACTTTGTGCACACGGTGACCACATATCACCATAAACTGTGATGAACGGACCTGAAGGACGATCACGGACCGTCGTTTGTTCTGAAGAACATTGATGGATAATCAGACTCACCGTGGGTCGTTTCCACTCCACTCCGATGGTTTTGGAGGAGTATCGTCCCAGCTGGTTGTATCCCAGAGAGTCCCAGTCTGCGGGGAAGGTCGGATCGCAGAACAGCGAGCCCGACTGCAGACACTCCCTCTGCAACTGCTCAAAGTCCTGCTGGTTGAAGGCGACGGCGTTGGCCCGGCTGCCGGCGCCATCCTCCTCCCGGGCGTTCCTCCTGGCCAGTTCTGCCGCCATGCTCGTCATCTTGAGAGTCTGTGAGTCTGAAGATGGTCGAAAGAACTGTTGTGGATCAACTAGAGCTCCAAAGACAACAAAAACTACTAAAGACTACTAGAGACTACAAAGACTACTAAAGACTACTAGAGACTACTAGAGACTACAAAGACTACTAAAGACTACTAAAAGGTCTGAAGATGAGAGTCAACTCACAACCTGCCAAGAGTCTGCTGAAATTGAGCCGAGAGTCAGAACCGAGGTCTGCTGAGTCAGTCTGAGGTGTGAAATGCGATCTGGTAGTGTGTGTGCCTCTCAGGTATAAAGGTGGTCAGGTGTAAGGGGGCGGGGCTTTGGTCCAGGTGATATCAGCTGAATTATTCAGAGAGTAAACAGTTTGATAAGGTGTTTACACTCAGCACCTGAAACACACCTGAACACATCTCAACACACTTGAGCATATCTTTTTTTTTTTAAGATATTTTTTTGGCCTTTTCAAACTTTATTTCACAGAGACAGCTGAAGAATGACAGGAATGTGGGGAGAGAGCGATGAGGAATGCCATGCAGCAAAGAGCTGCAGGTCGGTTTGAACCCTGGGCTGCTGCAGCAAGGACTGAGCCCTTGTACATGGGACGGATGCTCTACCAACTGAGCTAAACGACACCCCGCACTTGAGCATATCTGAAGACACCTGAAGAGACCAAACCACACCTGAAACACACCTGAACACTTGCTCGATGTTGGTTCAGTTTTTTCATCTGAGGTCCACTTTGGACCGGGTCAACCCCTGATGTGTTCTGACCCTGTTGGGTTTGGACTCCTCCTCCTCTCATGGGGTTCTGCAGGGTCCTGTTCTGGCCCGGTTCTCTTCTCTGCAGGTTCTCTCTGCTGTGCTGACTGTAGTGACGTCATGTGTCGTCTCTGACATCACAGAAATTATCCTCCTCTCTCCTGACGTCATCACAACACACAGATCTCCATGGTAACAGCCATTAAAGAGTTTTATTTTGACTCTGAGAAACGTTTCATCTTCATCATCATCACCATCATCATCATCATCATCATCTTCTTCTTCATCACCATCATCTTCATCATCATCTTCTTCATCATCACCATCATCATCATCTTCATCACCATCATCTTCACCATCATCATCTTCATCATCATCTTTATCATCATCTTCTTCATCTTCTTCATCTTCATCTTGTTTCAGAGATGTTAACATGTGATGTGATCTGAACTTGGTGGGCGGGGCTGTCCACAAAGTTTTGGCCGTCAGATTTTTATTTCCGGTTTGAAGAATTTCCGAATTTAATGACGTGAAATCATGAAAACAGACAGAGAGACAGACAGGCAGAGAGACAGACAGACAGATACAGACAGAGAGACAGACAAATAAATACAGACAGACAGAGATTCAGACAGACAGGCAGCAGAGGAAGGGCTGTGGTTGGAGCCTCTGTCTGGCTCCTCCCGCTAACAGGGCGTAGGTCTGACTGACTCTGGCTGTCTGTCTGAGGGGAAACTTTTGAAGCAGCTCCGGACTCTGTTCAACTTTTCTGGATCTTCTTCTTCGTCGCCTCCATCATGTCTGGCGTGGCTTCCACTCTGGCCAAGAAGCGGGCCCTGGCAGCAGGATTCGGCACCAACGCCAAAGCGGTTCCGTACCTGAACCAGAACTTCGAGGCTCTGCGGGCTCAGTGCCGCTCCGCAGGAAAACTCTTCTGCGATCCGACCTTCCCTGCCGCGCCCGAGGCGCTGGGCTTCAATGAGCTGGGCCGGAGCTCCCACAAGGTCCGGGGAGTCACCTGGAAGAGACCCACGGTAAGAACCCGGGCCTGGAAAAAATGATAATATAAGTAGTGGACGTCGTGCAGGACCACAGCAGCAGCCACGATCCACGAGAACCTGCTGGACGAGAGAGCACAGAAACTCCGGGGAAGAAGTTTAGTTAGTAACATGCATTAACATGCATTAATGAGACATGTATGTTTACAGATGGTGATGGTGATGGGGAGAGAGAGAGAGAGAGAGAGAGAGAGAGAGAAGGTTTGAGTAGAGTTTTCAGTATTTTCATCAAAAATCAAAAAGTTATTACAGTTTTATAAATATATAAATACATGTATGCAACCGTTATTACACTATTATGACAGAAAGATGTCCGTGAAGTCATAGTGATGTCATAGTTTTATTTCCTTAAGTTTTTTGGATGTTTTTAAAACATTTGAACGTGAACACGTGAGTCATCGTTCATTCCTCAGAGATGAGTCAGAAACAGGAGGGAGGACTGCAAACATGAAATATATCAGATATATACACAGTCACACGACACTCTGACTTCCTGTTCCTATATACAAACTGTCCTGCAAAGAAGAGCATCGCTTCATACATGAATCAATATCATGTAAACATGTGATCATGTAAACCTACAGAACTGCTGAACACAGCTGAAGTGATGTGATGATGTCTGTATGAGTATTTAAGTATTGATATGATGGAGGACTGTGAGGGTCCAGGATCAAGACCAGGATCAGGACCAGGATCAGAACCAGGATCAGGTTCAGACCTGCAGGACTCTTCACGTCGTCTTTAACTGTCACTTTGAGAAGTTTGACCTCTCAGATATTTCAGGAATTTATGAAATTATAGAAGCATTTTTCTCACAAAGTAAGCTCCAGTCAAACCTGTGCTTAGACCAGATGGATCACTGAGTCTGTTTGACACAACTTTGTCTTTGGAAAGTCACAGAGCTGACTCCAGTCAGGTTTCTGAGACGACAAACAAACAGACGCAAAGAGACACAAAACAACACAAAACAACATAAAGACACAAAACAACATAGAGACACAAACAACATAAAGAGACACAAAACAACATAAAGACACAAAACAACAAAGAGACACAAACAACACAAAGAGACACAAACAACATAAAGAGACACAAAACAACATAGAGACACAAAACAACATAAAGACACACAAAACAACATAAAGAGACACAAAACAACACAAAGACACAAAACAACATAGAGACACAAAACAACATAAAGAGACACAAAACAACAAAGACAAAACAACCACAAAGAGACACAAAACAACTCAAAGACTCAAAAGACGGACAGTATCTGTGTTTCTTGTCAGTTTCTCAGTGTTTCTCTCGTCCATCAGGAACTCGTCTCTAATCCTGAGTTTATCCTCGGCGGAGCCACCAGGACCGACATCTGCCAAGGAGCTCTGGGTGAGTTTTCCTGACCGTCCCTGAACACACCACAGCCTCCAGACTGTCCCTGAACACACCGGGGCCCACATCACACCACGTCATGTGCAGACAGGTCTTAGCTGTTAACCGTAGCTTAGCATGAAGGCTGGAGGCAGCTAGCTTAGCTCAAACATCCCAGCAGCAACTTCAGAACCAGAACTTCCTGCAGATTCTGGTCAGACTGAAACGCCGGTACTTGTTGAGCTTCAGTCTTATTAAATCTGGGTCCAGTTCAAAGAATAATTCTGAGTTTGCTGAACTCACTTTGAACACCTGGTGGTACCTGCAGGATTCATGACATGACGACTAGTGTGGAGCCAATCAGGGTGTGGTATGAACCTGTCAGGCTAAACTGAGGGTTTAGACATTATATGTGCACAGCAGAACTGTTTAATGTGAACCAGCTGAGGATTTGGACCGGCTGTAATTAGAGGGCGCTGCCAGGCTGAGCCCTGATTGGCCAGGCAGGAAACAGCGAGACAGGAAGAGGCCTGCCAGCTATTGTTAGAGGGCGAGAGACATAAACCCAAATGTGAGAGAGAGAGTTAAGATATGTGGACACACCCTAAAACACACACACACACACACACACACGCACAGTAACACACACACACACTCTCTCTCTCTGGGGATGACTCACTGTGTTGTGCCTTCATTAAACCGCAGCAGCTCGCCTGTTGTGAAACTGTTTTTTTCCACAAACTGCATGAATAACAGGGCTAACAGTTAGCTTAGCTTAAAGACTGGAAGCAGCTAACAGCTAGCTTATTATAGCATAAAAACAGAAAATTATAAAATGTTTCTTTCATCGTCGTCACAGTTAAAATCAGGAATTTACTTCAGAGTGAGACCTCCACAAAGAAACAGCTGTTAGATAATTAGCTTAGCATAAAGACCAGAAACACAGGGAGACATCTATTATCCTAGTTAGCTTAGCATAAAGACCAGAGACACAGGGAGACATCTATTATCCTAGTTAGCTTAGCATAAAGACCAGAAACACAAGGAAACATCTATTATCTTAGTTAGCTTAGCATAAACAGAATGTGCCTCCTCTTGTCGTCACAGGTAGATGTTGTATTTAACGTTGTGATAGAGACAAACTGTAACACTGAGACTGAGCCAGACAGGAAATGTGTCAGAAAACCAAAACGAGGAGCTAGTGTCACTGAGTGACTCCTCCCACACACCTGTCGGGTGTCTTCCTGTCTGTTCAGGTGACTGCTGGCTGTTGGCGGCCATCGCCTCTCTGACATTGAACGAGTACGTGATGGCAAGAGTTGTTCCCACCGATCAGGGCTTCGGCGACGACTACGCCGGCATCTTCCACTTCCAGGTGACGACACGTGATGTTAGCGTAACGCTAACAAAGCACAGGATGTGTCAAGCCTCAACACTTTCAAAGTAAAAGTCTGTCTGTCTGTCTGTCTGTAGTTCTGGCAGTTTGGTGAGTGGGTGGACGTCGTGATCGACGACCGTCTGCCGGTCAAAGACGGAGAGCTGATGTTCGTCCACTCGGCGGAGGGGAGAGAGTTCTGGAGCGCCCTGCTGGAGAAGGCCTACGCCAAGTAAGACCTGAACACACCAGGGATTCAACCCAACAACCTTCTCTCCACAAACCACAACAGACCAAGACACGATCAGTGAACTATAGTCCTTAAAACCTCAACACCAGGTCCACTGTTAGTCCAGAACATCAACGCCAGGTCAACTGTTAGTCCAGAACGTCAACGCCAGGTCAACTGTTAGTCCAGAACGTCAACGCCAGGTCAACTGTTAGTCCAGAACATCAACACCAGTTTAACTGTTAGTCCAGAACATCAACCAGAACATCAACGCCAGGCCAACTGTTAGTCCAGAACATCAACGCCAGGTCAACTGTTCAGATCCAGGTTGACAGTAAACTTTGTGGAAGTTCTTATGAAGGTCGTGTTAGCAGTACAAGTTGTCTGGACCTCTGGTTTGTTGTCCTTGGTGTAGTTACTGCTCTCTGTTTCTGTCACAGAGTGAACGGTTGCTATGAAGCGTTGTCTGGTGGTTCTACCACCGAGGGCTTTGAGGATTTCACCGGAGGCATCGCAGAGAACTACGACCTCCAACGACCTCCTGCAAACCTGTTCCAGATCATCAAAAAGGCGCTGGAGGCCGGAGCGCTGCTGGGCTGCTCCATCGACGTGAGTCTGGAGGGAAAACACTGACCTGTTATGTTCAGTGACTCGTACTCGAGCTCTCAAAGTGAATATCTGAACCTCTGCACTGTTGTTGCTTCACTGCAGATCACCAGCGCCGCAGACTCAGAGGCCGTCACCCGTCAGAAGCTGGTTAAAGGCCATGCCTACTCGCTGACAGGCGCCGTGGAGGTAACGTCACTACGTTCAAGAGAACTGAGATGGTGTGAAACAAGAGGAGGATGACATATTGTGTTTGTCTCCAGGTGAACTACCGGGGTCGACAGGAGAAGCTGGTGAGGATGAGGAACCCGTGGGGTCAGGTGGAGTGGACTGGAGCATGGAGTGACGGGTAACCAACCAAACCACAACACCTACATACATCATGACACTCATCCTGTCTGTGAACAGTCACTGTGGTTTTAGTCACAATCCAACAAGCAGGATTAACATGTACTGTGTCAAAGTGTGCTGCTCCAGCACAGTGGGACGTCTTCCACTGCGACTTTTGGCTGGTCAGTAAACTAAAGGTGGTCCAGGGTTAGTTCAGTGAGGGACATCATTAGGTGTTACAGCACCTCAAGCCTGTGGCATGAGGTCGCACCTTCACAGGGATTCGAACCAGAAAGTCTGTGTTCTGCATGTGAATGTTCTGTGTTCGTGCAGGTCGTCTGAGTGGAACTACGTGCAGGGAGACTGTCCACACGCCAATGCAGAGGACGGAGAGTTTTGGTAGGTGGAGCGTACGATCGGAGGTGACCAGTGGTAGACGATGGTGGTACTGATGTCCTGAAAGCTCTTCTCTGTCCTCTCTCTGCAGGATGTCCTTCAGTGAGTTCTTGCGTCACTACTCTCGTATTGAGGTGTGCACTCTGACCCCCGACGCCATTGAAGATGATTCTGTCAAACACTGGAGTGTCAGCAAGTTCGACGGCACCTGGAGGAGAGGATCCACCGCTGGAGGCTGCAGGAACCACCCCTGTAAGTACCTGAACTACCGTCACTACCACAGACTGACGAAAGGTACGCTCACTTTGTTTGAAGTTAAATGATACATGTGAGTAAGGCACACCCCAAACAAAGGTACCCTGACATTGATCAAGGTTGACCTCAACCTGATTGGGCCTCATTTGAATATGAGGAGGGTTATCTTCGTCCCCTATAAAGGTGCGTCAGGGTGAACTCGTGTCAGGTTTTGAACAGATGTTGGGATGTCTGGTGGAGGGTTAAAGAGTGTTGGTGTTCCTCTGCAGACACATTCTGGATGAATCCTCAGTTTGTGATAAAGCTGGATGAGGAAGATGATGACCCAGATGACGGAGAAGTGGGCTGCAGCTTCGTGGTCGGTCTGATGCAGAAGAACCGCAGGAAGCTCCGGAAACAAGGAGAAGACATGCACACCGTCGGGTTTGCGATCTATGAGGTAAGACCTGAAGAAAAGGATCGATGACAGAACATAAATAGACAGAAATACAGATTCATCCAAACAAACCTCTTTCTTGTCTTCTATTCTGCTTCAGGTTCCAAAACAGGTGAGCTCTGGAGCCTGACAGCACCTTCAGGTCAAAGGTCAAAGGCTAAGAAAGATTCAGATCTTCAGACATCCTCTGCCAGCCCAGGACACCTTCCCAGTTCTCTGTTTTAAGAAGCATCACATCAGAAAAGTTTCATTGAAACAGGAAGCCGAGTGCTATTCATATTTACGTGTTTCCTGTAAAAATAAGCAGCCATGTGCAGCTGTAGCAGTCCTGTTAGCTAACTTTGCTGGACTGGAACAGCCGGGCCGGACCAGGACCGGACAGAGAATACAGCGCTGACACCCCAAGCTGAGTCAGCTAACATTAGCTAACTGAGCTAACTAGCTACAGTAATGGTAGTTGCTGCTGCTCGTGTTAGCGTGTAACGTGTCTTTGGTCATGTCTGCTGTGAAAGGAATCATTTGTATGTTCAGTAAATATGAAGCTATAACAGGCTGCTGTTAGCTTAGCTTAGCATAAAGACCGGAAACAGCTATCTTGGCTCTGTCCAAAGGTAAACACCTTCTGCAGCAGCTCTGACGCTCTCTGATGAACGTGTTACATCTTGTTTGTTGACTTGTGGTTTCGTGCCAGATTATTTCTTTTCCCAGGGCCAGTTAACGCCCTGAGGTCTCCGCCGGTCGCCTAGCAACTGCTGTGAGCCAAGAAACAGTCTGACGCACATCACGTCATCATTTATGTATTTCAGTGAGACTCTGCTTATGCTAAGCTAAGCTAACCAGTTGCTGGCTGTAGCTTCATCTTTCCTGTCAGGACATGACAGTGATGGCATCATCCCCGCCCTTAAACATAACCAATGAGCAGTCAGCAACAAACTGATGAAACTGTCAATCAGCCAATCAATGCAGGACTTCTCATGTGAAGCTGATGCTGATTGGCTGTTCCTCCTTCAGTTCCAGGGTCAGCGGCAGGTCCACCTGGATAAGAACTTCTTCCTGACGCACGCTCAGACGGCGAGGTCAGAAACCTTCATCAACCTGCGTGAGGTCTGCTCCCGCTTCAAACTGCCGCCGGGCGAGTACCTGATCGTCCCATCCACCTTCGAGCCGCACCTCAATGGAGACTTCTGCATCCGAGTGTTCTCCGAGAAGCAGTCCGAGACCCAGTAAGACCCTGAAACTGGTACTGTTGGTCCAGAGTCTGTATATACAAACCTGCCTGTGTGTTTGTGTTTGTGAAAGGAAGCTGTGAGACCCAAAGACAGAGTTTAACAGAGTCCACCAAAATCCACCAGAGTCCACCAGATTCCACCAGAGTCCACTAGAGTCTAACAGAGTCCACCAGATTCCACCAGAGTCCACTAGAGTCTAACAGAGTCCACCAGAGTCCAACAGAGTCCACCAGAGTCCAACAGAGTCCACTAGAGTCCACCAGAGTCCAACACAGTCTAACAGAGTCCAACAGAGTCCAATAGTCTAACAGAGGTTACAGAGGTTACTGCTCAGAAAGGTTTCAGTGTTTTTGGTTGGGCCGCCCTGGAAAAAGTGTGAGTGTGAGTGTGAGTGTGAGTGTGTGTGTGTGTGTGTGTGTGTGTGTGAAGGTGTGTATTTACAGATTCAACCGTTCTTTTCATAATATTTGTTTTGCAGAGAAATGTTTGAATATTGAAAACTTAAAACTTCAAGTTAAAATGTGACAGACAGACAGACAGAGAGAGAGACAGGCAACCAGACAGACAGACAGACAGTCCTCACTTGGTGTTGTATGTTTTTAACATGTTGTGACTCTGTCCTGTCAGACCGTGTGACGACCCAGTCAATGCTGAACTCGAGGACGTGAGTAAAACTTTATTTATGTTTACAAATAAAGTGTGTGTGATATTAGCGTGTGAATAAAGTGTGTGTGATGTTAGCGTGTGAATAAAGTGTGTGTGATATTAGCGTGTGAATAAAGTGTGTGTGATGTTAGCGTGTGAATAAAGTGTGTGTGATGTTAGCGTGTGAATAAAGTGTGTGTGATGTTAGTGTGTGAATAAAGTGTGTGTGATGTTAACGTGTGAATAAAGTGTGTGTGATGTTAACGTGTGAATAAAGTGTGTGTGATGTTAGCGTGTGAATAAAGTGTGTGTGATGTTAGCGTGTGAATAAAGTGTGTGTGATGTTAACGTGTGATGTTAACGTGTGAATAAAGTGTGTGTGATGTTAGCGTGTGAATAAAGTGTGTGTGATGTTAGCGTGTGAATAAAGTGTGTGTGATGTTAACATGTGAATAAAGTGTGTGTGATGTTAACGTGTGAATAAAGTGTGTGTGATGTTAGCGTGTGAATAAAGTGTGTGTGATATTAGCGTGTGAATAAAGTATGTGTGATGTTAGCGTGTGAATAAAGTGTGTGTGATATTAGCGTGTGAATAAAGTGTGTGTGATGTTAGCGTGTGAATAAAGTGTGTGTGATGTTAACATGTGAATAAAGTGTGTGTGATGTTAGCGTGTGAATAAAGTGTGTGTGATGTTAGCGTGTGAATAAAGTGTGTGTGATGTTAACGTGTGAATAAAGTGTGTGTGATGTTAGCGTGTGAATAAAGTGTGTGTGATGTTAACGTGTGAATAAAGTGTGTGTGATGTTAACGTGTGAATAAAGTGTGTGTGATGTTAGCGTGTGAATAAAGTGTGTGTGATGTTAGCGTGTGAATAAAGTGTGTGTGATATTAGCGTGTGAATAAAGTGTGTGTGATATTAGCGGGTGAATAAAGTGTGTGTGATGTTAGCGTGTGAATAAAGTGTGTGATATTAGCGTGTGAATAAAGTGTGTGTGATATTAGCGGGTGAATAAAGTGTGTGTGATGTTAACGTGTGAATAAAGTGTGTGTGAATAAAGTGTGTGTGAATAAAGTGTGTGTGATGTTAGCGTGTGAATAAAGTGTGTGTGATGTTAGCGTGTGAATAAAGTGTGCGTGATGTTAACGTGTGAATAAAGTGTGTGTGATGTTAACGTGTGAATAAAGTGTGTGTGATGTTAGCGTGTGAATAAAGTGTGTGTGATGTTAACATGTGAATAAAGTGTGTGTGATGTTAGCGTGTGAATAAAGTGTATGTGATGTTAACGTGTTCAGGAGCTGGTGTCTGACGAGGAGGTCGACGCAGGATTCAGAGGTCTCTTCACCAAACTTGCTGGAGACGTAAGTTTTATTACAGGTCATAAAAACATGTGAGATGAACACGTGACTTAACCATGATCATCTTTATACCTGTGACATCATCACATGAGGCAGACAGGTGTTCAAGTGTCACATGTTTCTTGTTGTGTTAAAGGACATGGAGATCTCTGCTGTGGAGCTCAGAACCATCCTGAACAAGATTGTCGCTAAACGTAACTTCAGCACACTTCGCCTGTACACCTGTACATCTGTCCACCTGCTCACCTGTCCACATGCACATCTGCTCACCTGTACACCTGTACATCTGTCCACCTGCTCACCTGTCCACCTGTACACCTGTACATCTGTCCACCTGCTCACCTGTCCACCTGTACACCTGTCCACCTGCTCACCTGTCCACCTATACACCTGTACACCTGCTCACCTGTCCACTTGCTCACCTGTACACCTGTCCACCTGCTCACCTGTCCACCTATACACCTGTACACCTGCTCACCTGTCCACCTGCTCACCTGTACACCTGCTCACCTGTCCACCTGCTCACCTGTACACCTGCTCACCTTTACACCTGCTCACCTTTCCAGCTGTAACTTCCTGTGTCTTGTTCACAGGAACTGACATCAAAACTGACGGCTTCAGCATGGAGACCAGCAGAGTCATGGTCAACCTGATGGACGTATCCTTAAAAGGCGTTGACTTCCTGTCGCCTCTAGAGGCACAGACAGGCTGATGCTAGCTGTTAGCATGCTAAGACGTTGTGATGATGTTCATACTGAGCTGTTCTCTCTCAGTGATGTCATACTGCACTTTGGTACGTGGTGACATCAGACTTCCTGAACTCTTCATCAGAACAGCGGGAACGGGAAGCTTGGCCTTGGAGAGTTTGCCACCCTGTGGAAGAAGGTGCAGAGATACCTGGTGAGCACGCTGACCTTTGACCTTTGACCCCAGACATCTGAGTACTGTTTGATGAAACCTGTCTGTCTGTCTGTCTGTCTGCCTGCCTGTCTGTCTGTCTGTCTGTCCGCAGTCGATCTATAAGAAGAATGACTCAGATAACTCGGGGACGATGAGCACTCCTGAGATGAGAGTCGCCTTCAAAGACGCAGGTCAGCCATTATTTCTTCTTCTACTGTTTCTGTAGTGTGTGTGTGCGCACACATTGTATACACACACACACTGTATGTGCTGGTTCCAGCTGACTCACTGCAGTCCATCCTGGTTGTTTCCTCTCAGCCGCACAGAGAACTTTCAAAATAAAACATCTTGTTCTTCTCTATAATAATAATGTTTGTTTGTTTTTCTGCTGCTGGACTCAGACTGACAGAGACGGTACGTCATCGTCCTGCTGGACAGCTGTTAGCACAGTTAGCACACACTAGCTGTGTTAGCAGAGTTAGCTGTGTTTTGTAAACATCTTTTCACATCTGTGTTTTAATATTTTTGTTTGTTTCAGTTTGGACTTTATTTTTTTTAGTTTTGTCCTGATGTACTTTTGTTTTTATCAGGTATCACGGTGTTAGCATGATGCTAACAGTCTGTCCTGTCGTCTTCCAGGTTTCACCCTCAACAACACCATCTACCAGCTGCTGGTGGCTCGATACTCCGACCCCGACATGACCATCGACTTCGACAACTTCGTGGGCTGTCTGATGAGGCTGGAGATGATGTTCAGTGAGTCGGCCATGTTTAACATCCAAACAAGCTAACCAAGCTAATAAAGCTAACCGAGCTAAGACTCATAATTCATCAAGACACAGTCAAGACACACACTACACGACAAATCTACACCTTGAAGAGTTGTCACTAGCACTTATTACTGCACTAACGCTTCTTATCACACTATACCTTGATTGTTCCGTTTTCTGTAAGTCGCTTTGGATAAAAGCGTCTGCTAAATGTAAATGTAAATGTTTATGATGCTACATATGCTAATGAGCCAACGTAGCTAATGAACGGTGACGTGTGACTGTTTGGTCCTCAGGGGTCTTTAAGAAGCTTGACGCTCACGAGAGTGGCTCCATTGAGCTCAACTTCAACCAGGTGAGTCCACCAGAGTCTATTGAACACATTCAGAACCAGGACCCACGTCAGGATCCATGGATACAGTTCAAGTGTTGACCCAGTCTCTCTGTCTTGTTCCCGCAGTGGTTAAACTTTGCCATGATCTGAGCCGTCGCTCCGCGGTCGCCCGGAGCTTCAGTGTTACTGCAGGACGCCATATTCCCATTTACAGCTCCAGCTTCTCTTCCTGTTTTTTACTCTGTACACACCCTGACTAATAGCCTGTGAAGCCAATAAATGTATCCACCAACAGGCCGAGCACGAGTCCTCATTGGTTCATTCAAACATGATGCTTTAATTTCTGTGTGACGTGATCAGCCTAGCTTAGCATAATGACTGGAAGCAGATTATGTCCAAATTTGATTGTGACTGTTCAAAAACCCCAAACCACAACATGGAGCGCTAACATGTTTCAGCTAGAGAGATAATCTGGTTGACACGTTAGCTTGCTAGCTACATCTAGAATTAGCTTTCATGTTTCAGCTTCTTCTCTGAGCTAGACATGTGAGACATTATTAGCATAGCTTAGCACATGGCTGGAAACAGAGGGTGCAGTTGAATAGTCAGATTTGCTTAGGAACCTTCCTAACTGAGTGAAATGACCCGGAAGTATTTACGTAGCCGTCATGATAAGAGCTGTTCGAATTCTCAAACTGTTAGGAAAGGAGCTTCAATGCTTCCTTTAGTATCTCCTTTAGCATAGGATACACCGGACCATCCTTTAGGAAAGGAAAGTAGGGGATGCCTCCCACAGTTCCTTCCGGCAGCGACAAAAAAATCGGCGCACCGTTCAGTCATTCACAACCAGAAAACATGAATGTATTTAAACAGTGTGATGCAGACTGCAGCAGAGAGAGCGTGTGAATATGAACATACGTGTTTGATCATGAAGTGTGTTGTGTTGTTGACTGTGGAGCTGCGTTCACACACAGAGTAAAAACTGTTTGTAACTGTGACATCCAGCGTCCTGCAGATCATCATGAAGTTACCGTTGCTGATTAATCATATATCTTTGCCATAACTTGCTGATATGTTTCTATATGAGTGGACAGGAGGGTGAGCGACCATACCAGCGTAACAAACACGTCATGTGACTTCTGTGACAGGTGGACAATATTCATTTATTATTTGAATTCTGACGTTGATGATGACGTCACATTTTTCACCGGGTTGTCCACGTTTATATTTCCTGCATGAAACAACACGGTCAGAGCGCACGGGGAGGATCTAGGAAGTATCTCAGATGAGCGTTTTGTAGTCCATCTTCTGGACTTTGTAGTTTTACCACAGAGCACGTCAATAACATTCGCCGTCGCATGATGATGTAGTCTAGTGTAAGAGCAGTCGGATTCTCTGAACACCGCGGTCGTCTTCTCCTAACTCCTTATGAACTCTCCTTCACGTCTTTCCTTGACCTCGTGACGTTTTCAATCGAGGTCAAGGAAAAGTGGTTAGGAAAGGAAAGGAGCTATTTTTTTTGACTATTCGACTGTACCCAGAGTAAAGCTCTAACAGCTACATAATCAACATTATAACAGCTGTTTGCTGCCCACCTTAATTACTGAATGATTTAATTAGTTAGCTATTTAATGCTAGTTGGTGTTATGCTAGCAAGTCTTGAGCTGGGCAAGGCTGAAGACCAACAAATTAACTGTAAGCTAAATGGACCTAGAAGCTAACTGTAAGCTAAATAGACCTTAAGCTAACTGTAAGCTAACTGGACCTGAAGCTAACTGTAAGCTAACTGGACCTGAAGCTAACTGTAAGCTAACTGGACCTGAAGCTAACTGTAAGCTAACTGGACCTGAAGCTAACTGGGGTAGCAGTAGTTGTGGGGTTCTGGTTCAGGTTCTGGAGGTCAAGATCACAGACAGGTACCATGTTCTGTGTTTAGTTAGGTTGTGGTGTGTCAGTGGTGAACGTATTGTTCAATATTAACTAATCTTTTATATGACTCAGAGTAATGAGTAGTCTCAGTGAATGATTTGTTCATTTTCATGCAGTACATTCCCTCACCACAAGGCAGCTGCATCAGGCTGTGTGAGCAGCAGTACACACAGCGGTTCATAGAGGCTGTGTGAGCAGCAGTACACACAGCGGTTCATAGAGGCTGTGTGAGCAGCAGTACAGTTCATAGGGATCTGTATTTAGTTCATTTGTCACGTGTACATCGGTCACAGAGAGCTGCAGAGTGAATGAATAAAGTGACTCATAAAAAGGGAGTTCAGTGTACCGTCTGAGAGTCAGTCAGTCAGTCAGAGTCAGTGATCCGAGTCAGCAAAAAGACTCTAACTTCCCAGCACTACAGTGAAGAGACCAGTCCTGTTTTGGACCGCTGAATAAACCTAACGTGATGACGTCACGGCGCAGCGGCTTCCACAAAGCACTGAACTGTCTCTTTAAGCCGCCATGTTGTGTTGATGATGATGATGCGGCCCCGCCCCATCGGCCGGGCGGGGCTCGGTAATGCAGCAAGCATCCACCGACGCACGCACACCAACACACACCACAGCACCGGGTCCACAACCGCAACCACAACCAGAACCAGAGGCACTGCTCAAAGCACTTCAGACCCGGAGGACGACACTGCACGTGAGTGTTTGTACTGTGCGTGTGTGTGTGTGTGTGTGTGTCTATATCTATGTTTGTCTATGTGTGTGTGTTACCTGTCTGTCTGTGTATCCTCGCTCTCATTGGTCAGACAGTCCTCTCATTAATATTCAGTTTATCAGAATCAGAATTAAGTTTATTGCCAAGTACGTTTGCACTTACAAGGAATTTGACTTCGTGTAGTTTAAGTAAAAAATATAGGAAGATAAAAAAAAACAAGTATTAAAATATAAACAATATAAATATATATACAAAGGAGCTGATGTGACAGTATACGACAGTACAGTCCCTGACAAAAGTCTTTAAGTGCCCCTCAGATATATGTCTAATCAATTTTTACAAGAAATGGCTAATTTCAATCCCAAGAGCTTTTGAGCTTTTTGGTGCCAAACGAAACTGCTGAAAAGCATTCTCACACGTTCACAGCTTGGTAAAGCCCACTGCGTCAGTTTTTCCAAAGACAAAAGTCTTGTCGCCTTGTCATATGATGCACCCAATCCTAGATTACAGCCTCACCTGTGATCAATAATTGATCAGTCAATTAGTGGTATAAAAAGAACCCCAGCACACCAGACCTTCACATCAACTGCAACTTGACCTCTGACAACATGCCTAAGATTCACCCTGAGACCAAAGCGTTGATTATCAAGAGGCTGAAGACCAGATCCACTGCTGAGGTGGCTGACACCTTCAATGTGTCACAATGTGTGTGATTTGAAGAGACTGGAGATGTCTTCGACAAGCCCAGGTCCGGCAGACCCCGCAAGACAACTGCTCGGGAGGACCGTTTGTTGGCTCAAAAATCCAAGGCCAGCCCCTTTTCCACTGCAGCAGAGCTCCACCAGGCCTGGTCACCTCAAGTCCCCGTGTCAACCAGAACAGTTTGTAGAATTCTGTCTCGAAATGGCCTCCATGGTCGAATCAGTGCCCAGAAACCAGCACTAAACAAAAGGCAATTAAAAAAACGTGTGGCATTTGCCAAGGCCCACAGCCTGCTAAAAGGATGGACGCTGGAAAAGTGGCAGAAGGTGGATTTCTCAGATGAATCTTCGGTTGAATTACATCACAGCCGCCGCAAATATTGCAGGAGACCAACTGGAGCCCGCATGGATCCGAGATTCACCCAGAAAACAATTAAGTTTGGTGGCGGAAAAATGGTCTGGGGTTACATCCAGTATGGGGGTGTGCGAGAGATTTGCAGGGTGGAAGGCAATATCAATAGCCTAAAATATCAAGAAGTATTAGCTACCTCTTACATTCCCAACCATAAAAGGGGTCAAATTTTGCAGCAGGATGGTGCTCCATCGCATACTTCCATCTCTACATCAAAGTTCCTCTAGGCGAAGAAGATCAAGGTGCTCCAGGACTGGCCAGCCCAGTCACCAGACATGAACATCATTGAGCATGTCTGGGGCAAATTTATTTTAGTATATTAAACATAATTTGGGAGGGTTTTAGCTTTCATATGAGCCATTTCTAAAACCAATGGATTAATTAAAAGTCAGGTTATAAGCTGCTGTTTCGACAAAATGGATAAGTGACAAGACTTTTGTCAGGGACTGTATGTGACAGTATACGACAGTATGTGACAGTATACGACAGTATGTGACAGTATACAACAGTATGTGACAGTATACGACAGTATGTGACAGTATATGACAGTATACTATGTGACAGTATACGACAGTATGTGACAGTATACGACAGTATGTGACAGTGTACGACAGTATGTGACAGTATACAACAGTATGTGACAGTATATGACAGTATACTATGTGACAGTATGTGACAGTATATGACAGTATACTATGTGACAGTATGCGACAGTATACGACAGTATATGACAGTATGTGACAGTATATAACAGTATACTATGTGACAGTATGTGACAGTATGTGACAGTATACTATGTGACAGTATATGACAGTATGTGACAGTATGTGACAGTATATAACAGTATACTATGTGACAGTATGTGACAGTATATAACAGTATATGACAGTATGTGACAGTATATAACAGTATACTATGTGACAGTATGTGACAGTATGTGACAGTATATAACAGTATACTATGTGACAGTATACGACAGTATGCGACAGTATGTGACAGTATATGACAGTATACTATGTGACAGTTTTCTGACAGTATATGACAGTATACTATGTGACAGTATGTGACAGTATGTGACAGTATATAACAGTATACTATGTGACAGTATGTGACAGTATGCGACAGTATGTGACAGTATATAACAGTATACTATGTGACAGTATACGACAGTATGCGACAGTATGTGACAGTATATGACAGTATACTATGTGACAGTATGCGACAGTATATAACAGTATACTATGTGACAGTTTGTGACAGTATATGACAGTATGTGACAGTATATGACAGTATACTATGTGACAGTATGTGACAGTATATAACAGTATACTATGTGACAGTTTGTGACAGTATGTGACAGTATGTGACAGTATGCGACAGTATGTGACAGTATATAACAGTATACTATGTGACAGTATGTGACAGTATGCGACAGTATGTGACAGTATATGACAGTATACTATGTGACAGTATACGACAGTATGCGACAGTATGTGACAGTATATGACAGTATACTATGTGACAGTATGTGACAGTATATAACAGTATACTATGTGACAGTATGTGACAGTATGCGACAGTATGTGACAGTATATAACAGTATACTATGTGACAGTATGTGACAGTATGCGACAGTATGTGACAGTATATAACAGTATACTATGTGACAGTATACGACAGTATGCGACAGTATGTGACAGTATATAACAGTATACTATGTGACAGTATGTGACAGTATGCGACAGTATGTGACAGTATATGACAGTATACTATGTGACAGTATACGACAGTATGTGACAGTATATGACAGTATACTATGTGACAGTATGTGACAGTATATAACAGTATACTATGTGACAGTATGCGACAGTATGTGACAGTATATAACAGTATACTATGTGACAGTATACGACAGTATGCGACAGTATGTGACAGTATATGACAGTATACTATGTGACAGTATGTGACAGTATATAACAGTATACTATGTGACAGTATGTGACAGTATACGACAGTATGCGACAGTATGTGACAGTATATAACAGTATACTATATGACAGTATGTGACAGTATACAACAGTGTACGACAGTATGTGACAGTATATGACAGTATACTGTGTGACAGTATGTGACAGTATACTATGTGACAGTATGTGACAGTATACGACAGTATGCGACAGTATGTGACAGTATATGACAGTATACTGTGTGACAGTATGTGACAGTATGTGACAGTATATAACAGTATACTATGTGACAGTATGTGACAGTATATGACAGTATACTGTGTGACAGTATGTGACAGTATATAACAGTATACTATGTGACAGTATGTGACAGTATACAACAGTATGCGACAGTATGTGACAGTGTACGACAGTATGTGACAGTATATGACAGTATACTGTGTGACAGTATGTGACAGTATGTGACAGTATCTCCCTCCTTTCTCTCTCTGTCTCTCTCTCTCAGGGTTATGCCTAGTCAGGCACGGTACTGGTTGAAGATGTAGTCACATCTCCCTTTACTGAAAACTCTACTCAAATCTCTCTCTCTCTCTCTCTCTCTCTCTCTCTCTCTCTCTCTCTCTCTCTCTCTCTCTCTCTCTCTCTCTGTGTAAACATACATGTCTCATTAATGCATGTTAATGCATGTTACTAACTAAACTTCTTCCCTGGAGTTTCTGTGCTCTCTCGTCCAGCAGGTTCTCATGGATCGTGGCTGCTGCTGTGGTCCTGCACGACGTCCACTACTTATATTATTACTGTCATTATTGTTACCATATCTCTGTGTACTCTGTATACTGTAATCATTTTATCATTCATTGTAATTGTACAATATGTCTCTGTTGATTTGTTCTGTACATGTGACGTCTATTGCACATCTGTCCGTCCTGGGAGAGGGATCCCTCCTCTGTGGCTCTTCCTGAGGTTTCTTCCACCTTTTTTCCTGTTAAAAGGGTTTTTGTGGGCAAGTTTTTCCTCACTCGAACCGAGGGTCTAAGGACAGAGGGTGTAAGGACAGAGGGTGTAAGGACAGAGGGTCTAAGGACAGAGGGTCTGAGGACAGAGGGTGTAAGGACAGAGGGTCTACGGACAGAGGGTCTGAGGACAGAGGGTGTAAGGACAGAGGGTCTAAGGACAGAGGGTCTGAGGACAGAGGGTGTAAGGACAGAGGGTCTAAGGACAGAGGGTCTGAGGACAGAGGGTGTAAGGACAGAGGGTCTAAGGACAGAGGGTCTAAGGACAGAGGGTCTGAGGACAGAGGGTGTAAGGACAGAGGGTCTACGGACAGAGGGTCTGAGGACAGAGGGTGTAAGGACAGAGGGTCTAAGGACAGAGGGTCTGAGGACAGAGGGTGTAAGGACAGAGGGTCTAAGGACAGAGGGTCTGAGGACAGAGGGTCTAAGGACAGAGGGTCTAAGGACAGAGGGTCTGAGGACAGAGGGTGTAAGGACAGAGGGTCTACGGACAGAGGGTCTGAGGACAGAGGGTGTAAGGACAGAGGGTCTAAGGACAGAGGGTCTGAGGACAGAGGGTGTAAGGACAGAGGGTCTAAGGACAGAGGGTCTGAGGACAGAGGGTCTAAGGACAGAGGGTCTAAGGACAGAGGGTCTGAGGACAGAGGGTCTACGGACAGAGGGTCTGAGGACAGAGGGTGTAAGGACAGAGGGTCTGAGGACAGAGGGTGTCACTCCCTGTACAGATTGTAATGCCCTGCAATAGATGTCACATGTACAGAACAAATCAACAGAGACATATTGTACAATTACAATGAATGATAAAATGATTACAGTATACAGAGTACACAGAGATATGGTAACAATAATGACAGTAATAATATAAGTAGTGGACGACGTGCAGGACCACAGCAGCAGCCACGATCCATGAGAACCTGCTGGACGAGAGAGCACAGAAACTCTGGGGAAGAAGTTTAGTTAGTAACATGCATTAACATGCTTTAATGAGACATGTATGTTTACAGATGGTGATGGGGAGAGAGAGAGAGAGAGAGAGAGAGAGAGAGAGAGAGAGAGAGAGAGAGAGAGAGAGAGAGAGAGAGAGAGACAGAGAGACAGAGAGAGAAGGAGGGAGAGGGAGTCCCCCGGCAGTCTAGTCCTATAGCAGCATAACTAAGGGATGACCTGAGCCAGCCCTAACTATAAGCTCTATCAAAAAGGAAAGTCTTAAGTCTACTCTTAAAAGTGTTGACCGTGTCTGCCTCCAGAACCCAAAATGGTAGTTTGTTCCACAGAAGAGGAGCTTGGTAGCTGAAAGCTCTGGCTCCCAGTCTACTTTTGGAAACTATAGGAACCACAAGGAACCCAGCATTCTGAGAGCGCAGCGTTCTAGAGGGGTAGTAAGGTACTATGAGCTCTTTTAGATATGATGGTGCCTGACCATGAAGAGCTTTGTATGTAAGGAGAAGAATTTTAAATTCTATTCTAGATTTAACAGGTAGCCAATGCAAAGAAGCCAAAATGGGAGAGATGTGATCTCTGATCTTGGTTCCTGTCAGAACACGTGCAGCAGCATTCTGAATTAGCTGCAAAGTCCTCAGAGACTTACTGGAGCAGCCTGATAACAAAGAGTTACAATAGTCCAGCCTAGAAGTAACAAATGCATGGACTAGTTTTTCTGCATCCGCTTGAGATACGATGCGTCTGATTTTGGCGATGTTACGTAAGTGGAAGAAAGCAGTTCTCGAAATTTGTTTTATGTGGACATTAAAGGACAAATCCTGATCAAAAACAACTCCAAGATTCTTTACGGTGGAGCTGGAGGCCAAGGTGATCTCGTCTAAAGTGACTAAGTCTCTAGAAAGAGAGTTTCTGAGGTTCTTGGGTCCAATTACAAGAACTTCAGTTTTGTCTGAATTTAACATCAGAAAATTGTAGGTCATCCAACTTTTTATATCCTTAAGGCAGCTTGGAGTTTAGTTAACTGATTGGTTTCATCAGGCTTGATCGATAAATATAATTGGGTGTCATCAGCATAACAATGAAAATTAATGGAGTGATTCCTAATAATGTTCCCTAGAGGAAGCATATATAAACTGAATAGAAGTGGTCCTAGCACAGAACCTTGTGGAATTCCATGACAAACTTTGGTATGCATGGAGGATTCATCATTGACATGAACAAACTGAGATCGATCTAAAAAATACAATTTAAACCAGCTTAGGGCGGTTCCTTTGATGCCAATTTGATGTTCCAGTCTCTGTAAAAGAATTTGATGGTCAATGGTGTCAAATGCGGCACTAAGATCTAACAGGACAAGTACAGAGATGAGTCCTTTGTCTGATGCCATTAGGAGGTCATTTGTAACTTTGACTAGTGCGGTCTCTCTGCTATGATGCACTCTAAATCCTGACTGAAAATCCTCAAATAAACTGTTCTCATGGAGAAAGTCACACAGCTGATTGGCTACAGCTTTCTCAAGTATCTTAGAGAGAAAGTGAAGGTTTGATATCGGTCTGTAATTGGCTAAAACCTCTGGATCTAGAGTGGGCTTTTTAAGAAGAGGTTTAATTACAGCTACTTTAAAAGACTGTGGTACATATCCTGATAATAGAGACAGATTAATCATATCCAATAAAGAAGGGCTAACTAGAGGTAAAACGTCCTTGAGCAGCCTGGTTGGGATGGGGTCTAAGAGACAGGTTGACGGCTTAGATGAAGAAATTACTGAAGTAATTTGATGAAGGTCGATGGGAGAAAAACAGTCTAAATATATATCAGGTTTTACAGCTGTTTCCAAACTTGCTGTGTAAGAATGCAGATCGGTGCCTGTTGAGGGCAAGAGGTGATGGATTTTGTCTCTAATAGTTATAATTTTATCATTAAAGAAGCTCATGAAGTCATTACTACTTAGACCTAAAGGAATAGATGGCTCAGTTGAGCTGTGGCTCTCTGTTAGCCTGGCTACAGTGCTGAACAGAAACCTGGGGTTATTCTTATTTTCCTCGATTAGTGAAGAGTAATAGACTGCTCTGGCACCACGGAGAGCCTTCCTGTATGTTTTAAGATTATCTTGCCAGATTAAACGAAAGTCTTCCAGTTTAGTGGCACGCCATTTCGTTCAGATTTTCGTGCCTCTTGCTTTAAGTTGCGAGTCTGCTGGCTATACCATGGTGCTAACCTCCTTTGTTTAATTATCTTCTTTGTCAGAGGTGCTATAGAGTCGAGAGTTGTTCGTAATGAGCCTGTAGTATTATCAACAAGATGATCTATTTGTGAGGGGCCAAAGGAAGCAGACAAGTCCTCTGCTACATTGAGACATGGCATTGAATTCAATACTGTAGGAATCACTTCCTTAAATTTGGCTACAGCACTGTCAGATAAACATCTGCTGTAGGAGTTTCTGCCAAAAGGCTTATAGTCCAGTAATATGAACTCAAAGGCTATTAAAAAATGGTCAGATAGAAGAGGATTCTGTGGAAAGACTATTAGATGGTCAATTTCAATGCCATATGAGAGAACAAGATCAAGAGTGTGGTTCAGACAATGAGTTGGTTTATTTACACTCTGACAGAAGCCAATTGAATCTAAGAGATAAACGCAGCACTAAGACTATCATTGTGGTTGTCCACATGAATATTAAAATCACCTACAATAATTACTTTATCTGTTTTAAGGATCAAGCCTGATGCAAATTCTGCAAATTCAGATAAAAATTCTGAGTAAGGACCAGGAGCACGATATACTATAACAAATAGAATTGGCTGTAATGTTTTCCAGGTTGGGTGAGTAAGGCTAAGAACAAGACTTTCAAATGAATTATAATTTAGGTTTAGGATTTATTAATAGACTTGAGTCAAATATGGCCCCAACTCCACCACCTCGACCGGTACTTCGAGGAATATGGATATTACAATGACTGGGAGGAGTGGATTCATTTAAGCTAACATATTCATCCTCCCGCAGCCAGGTTTCAGTAAGACAAAATAAATCAATATCATAATCAGATATTAACTCATTGACTAAAACAGCTTTAGAGGACAAGGACCTGATATTCAAGAGTCCACATTTAATTCTCTTATTTTGGACTGTTGGAGATGCTAGTTTAATTTTTATTAAGTTTTTATGATGAGCTCCTCTTCTGTTTATTTTATCTTTAAATAATGTAGGTGGACGGGGAGCAGACACAGTCTCTATACTAAAGGATTGGGTGGGCAGCCGCTCTAATGGAGGCGCAGAGAAGCGTGTAAGACTGCGACTCTGCTTCCTGGTCTCAACTCTGGGTTGTCACGGTTTTGGTCGACTAATAAACTTGGCCATGTTTCTAGATATGAGAGCTGCTCCATCCAAAGTGGGATGGATGCCGTCTCTCCTAATCAGACCAGGTTTTCCCCAGAAAGGTGTCCAATTATCTATGAAGCCCACATCGTTTGCTGGACACCACCTCGACAGCCAGCGGTGAAATGACGACATGCGGCTATACATGTCATCACTGTTCACATTGGGTAGGGGTCCAGAGAAAACTACGGAGTCCGACATCGTTTTGGCGTATGCACACACCGATGAAACATTAATTTTAGTGACCTCCGATTGGCGTAACCGGGTGTCATTACCGCCGACGTGAATAACAATCTTACTGTATCTACGTTTATCCTTAGCCAGCAATTTTAAATTTGACTCGATGTCGCCCGCTCTGGCCCCCGGGATGCATTTAACTATGGCCCCTGGTGTCGCTAACTTCACGTTTCGTAAAATGGAGCTGCCAATGACCAGAGTTGGCCTCTCAGCGGGTGTGTCGCTGAGCAGGGAAAACTTGTTAGAAACGTGGAGTGGTTGGTGGTGTACCGTGGGCTTCAGTTTGGGGCTATGCCTCCTTCGGACAGTCACCCAGCCTCCCGGCTGCTCGGGGGCTGCCGGGGGACGGCTAGCTGAAGCTACCTTCGTTGGTACCGCACCGGCTACAGGGGACTTGCTAACTATAGCAGCTACTGACTGTTCGGTGGTGCGGTACCGTGCCTCTAACTCACTGAGCCTCGCCTCCAAAGCAACAAATAAACTACATTTATTACAAGTACCGTTATCACTAAAGGAGGACGAGGAGTAGCTAAACATGTGGCACACGGCAGGAGAGAGGAGAGAGAAGCCATTGCTATAGCTAGGCTAGTTAGTGTGGTTAGCAGAGACTGGTAAAACTATCGGCTTTTATGTGTTACTAAAGTTAAGAGACCTGTTCGTGCACAAGCAGAACAAGTCTAAGGATAGTGTAGATAGTCACTGATGTGAGAAATATACGAAAATCTGTTTAGGTGAGCAGAGCAGAGAGCACCGTGGCAGTAACACCGATAACCGGAAGTGACAGAATACGCTTACCGCAAAGTGCCGTCAACTGTATTGAGAGTGACTCACAGAGTTTGTGTCCGGGGTGGGAGGGATCAGCCACAATCTTTGTCACAAAATCAGAGTCCTGGAGATGTACAGGTCCTGGAGAGACGGCAGACTGCAGCAAATCACCTTCTCTGCAGATCCAAATCAGTGAGGTTCTCCAGGTGTTCTCCAGGTCACAGACTCGTCAGCAGGAGCATTTGTTGTTCTTGTTTGTGATTGGCTGACCCAGTGTGATGTCACACTGTTAATGTTTTCTGGGTCAGGATGTTTGGGGGCGTGTCTGGGAGGATCCAGAGGGACCGGCAGAGGGCTGGAGGTCTGGGCTCGGTCCAGCAGGCCGTACGCTACCAGAACCAGGACTTCGAGGCCCTGAAGGAGGACTGTCTGCAGAACGGGGGCCTGTTTGAGGATCCAATGTTCCCAGCAGAACCGAGCTCACTGGGCTTCAAAGAACTCGGACCGTTCAGCGCCAAAACCAAAGGGGTGGACTGGAAGAGACCAACGGTGAGAGGGGCTAACAGAGGCTAACAGAGGCTAATAGGGGCTAGCAGAGGCTAGCAGAGGCTAACATTGGCTAACAGAGGCTAACAGAGGCTAACAGAGGCTAACAGGGGCTAACAGAGGCTAACAGAGTCTAACAGGACCTCTAAGCTAACTGGGGTAGCAGAAGTTCTGGGGTTCTGTGCCATAACAAAGGCTAATGCTAACAGGTCATGCTAACAATAAAGTGGCTAATGTAACTGCGGATTATACAACCAGGGCTGGACCCTGTTTGGATTTGATTGGCTGTTTGTGATTGGCTGTTTGTGACTGACTGTTTGTGATTGGCTGTTTCAGGAGCTGTCAGAGAGCCCTGAGTTCATCGTGGGCGGAGCCACAAGGACGGACATCTGTCAGGGCGCTCTGGGTGAGTCCTGATTGGTCCTGATCGTCTGTTGATGTCTGTGCTGTCAGGGGAACTTCCCTGACGACGGTCGCTAAGAGACGAGTCGACGTGTGAGTCAACAGAGAGTAAACAGAGACCACACACACACACACACACACACATCCACAGCTGTGTGTGTGTGTGTGTGTGTGTGTGTGCTTTAGCTCCACCTCCTGCAGGACGCTCATGTATGTAAGATTCTGTTGTGTCAGAGATTCTGACCCACAGTGCATCATGGGAAGTCTCCCAGCATCACTCTTTGACAGAGCATCAAGCTCTATCAAAGAGGAACGTTGACTCAACGTGTTGACGCTGTACGAGAAGCACCTGAAGGCAGCACTCAGCCCATCAACTGACGTCATATCAACAACTTTATTGATCCATCAGCCGGAAACATTAACCGGAAACATTAGCAGCTTAATGTGTTGTTGCTGTTGTTGATGTTAGCATTTAACCTAGCATTAGCGTGTCCCCACAGACTGGGATAATGGAGTCAGCACAAACACTTCCTGTAAACAGGTTTGTTCATCCAATCAGAGCCGGGATCAGCATCGCCTCATGATGATGGGATGATGAGTTAGTGATTTTCCCCACTGTGTGATCAATAAAGCCTACACGAGGCGCCTGAATGCATCGTCTGAGCACCTTGATTTAAAGGAACAGGACGTCATAAATTCACTGCAACTACAACAGCAACAGCAACAGCAACAACAACAACACAGCAACAACACTACAACAACACAGCAACAACACAGTAACAACACAGCAACAACACTACAACAACAACACAGCAACAACACAGTAACAACACTACAACAACACTGCAACAACACAGCAACAACACTACAACAACACAGCAACAAAAACAACACTATAACAACACAACAACAACACAGCAACAACACTGCAACAGCACAGCAACAAAAACAACACTATAACAACACAACAACAACACAGCAACAACACTACAACAACACAGCAACAAAAACAACACTACAACAACACTGCAACAGCACAGAAACAACAACACAGCAACAACACAGCAACAACAACAGCACAGCAACAACACTACAACAACACAGCAACAAAAACAACACAGAAACAACACTACAACAACACAACAACAACACAGCAACAACACAGCAACAACATCAACAACACTACAACAACACAGCAACAAAAGCAACACACCAACAACACTACAATAACACAGCAACAACACAGCAACAACACAGTAACAACACTGTTATGTCAGATCTCAACTCATTTTCAAGAGCATTTATAAAGGAATCTGCACTCCAAACCTGCAGAGGGCGACCACACACACAAGAGATGTGCTTTCAACAGGAACTCTTAGAGGGACCATATTTGCCTGCGCACCAACTGGGAATGCATGGCACTAAATGTTTGGGTGCAGCTCAGCTAGTTTTCATTGCTCCTGGAAATAAGGAAGGACCGCATTTCCTGATCAATCTGGAAGACGCAACTGGTTATCAACTGTCAAGTTCTGTGTGTTTTTGTGACCACAATTCTGCGCAAACTTGAAAAACTCAACCATTGAAGGATGCAAAGGACAACTCTATTCTATTCTATTCAATTCCATCATTTATCCATGTGTACTGAAATCATCAAACCTAAAACCATCGTCAAGAAAATAAAAATGGAAGAATAAGAAGAATAGAGTTGTCCTTTGCATCCTTCAATGGTTGATTAAGCAGTTTTTCAAGTTTGGGCAGAATTGTGGTCACAAAAACACACAGAACTTGACAAACACTACAACAACACTACAACACAGCAACAACACTACAACTACACAGCAACTCTACAACAACACTACAGCAGCACTACAACACTACAGCAACACTACAACACAGAACAACACAGCAACAACACTAGAACACAGCAACACTAAAACAACACTACAATAACAGCAACAATAACAGCAACAACAACACTACAACACAGCAACAACACAGCAACAACACAGCAACAACACTACAACACTACAGCAACACAACAACAACACAGCAACACTGGACGTTGTATGAAGGTTGTTGTGGACGTTGTATGAAGGTTGTTATGTGGTTCTTCCAGGTGACTGCTGGCTGCTGGCTGCGATTGGCTCTCTGACTCTGAATGAACGTCTGCTGCACCGTGTGGTTCCTCATGGTCAGAGCTTCGACCACCAGTACGCCGGTATCTTTCACTTCCAGGTGAGACCACGCCCACTGACCTGTCACAATGCATTCAAGTGAGGCCACGCCTTCAAAGAAACTTTATTGAAAACAGCAGGGAGGCTTGAACAGTCAGGAAACAATTCTGAATTCTGTTTGCTGGTTGTTTCTTTCTAGGCTGATCATTTGTATGAAATATCAACCTGTTTGTCTGTCTGTCTGTCTGTCTGTAGTTCTGGCAGTTCGGTGAGTGGGTGGACGTGGTGATCGACGACCGTCTGCCGGTCAAAGACGGAGAGCTGATGTTCGTCCACTCAGCTGAAGGCAGTGAGTTCTGGAGCGCTCTGCTGGAGAAGGCCTACGCCAAGTAAGGACCGCCCACCGCTCTGCGTAGACGTGGTTTGAGCCCTTCAGATGAACTTTGAACTCTGTGTGTGTGTGTTCAGGTTGAACGGCTCGTATGAGGCGTTGTCCGGCGGCAGCACCACTGAAGGTTTCGAGGATTTCACAGGCGGCGTGGCCGAGATGTATGAGCTGAAGAAAGCTCCCAGAGATCTTCATCGTATCATCGCCAAAGCTCTGGAGAGAGGATCACTGCTGGGATGCTCCATTGACGTCAGTCACATCCAACACGTTTCAACATGAGTTCTGGTTCTCTGCATCAAGTAACATTGAGCTGTAGATGTGTTAACTGTCTGCTTCGTCCTCAGATCACCAGTGCCTTCGACATGGAGGCTGTCACCTTCAAGAAGCTGGTTAAAGGCCACGCCTACTCTGTCACCGGGCTCAGACAGGTGAGCTCAGCTGTCACCTTTACATCAAACAGGATCCAGTCTTTGTGTCAGGTTCTGGAAGTGTGTCATCCTCTCTGCAGGTGGAGTACTGTGGTCAGAAGGAGCGTCTGATCCGGATCAGGAACCCCTGGGGTCAGGTGGAGTGGACCGGAGCCTGGAGCGACAAGTCAGTGCTTCATTTACAGAGTGTTGAAGGTTCTCAGTCATTAGGTCAGAGTGTTGAAGGTTTTCCGTCATCAAGTAAGAGTGTTGAAGGTTTTCCGTCATCAGGTAAGAGTGTTGAAGGTTTTCCGTCATAAGGTCAGAGTGTTGAAGGTTCATCAGGTCAGAGTGTTGAAGGTTCATCAGGTCAGAGTGTTGAAGGTTCTCAGTCATCAGGTCAGAGTGTTGAAGGTTCATCAGGTCAGAGTGTTGAAGGTTCTCAGTCATCAGGTCAGAGTGTTGAAGGTTCATCAGGCCAGAGTGTTGAAGGTTCTCCGTCATCAGGTCAGAGTGTTCAAGGTTCTCAGTCATCAGGTCAGACTGTTGAAGGTTCATCAGGTCAGAGTGTTGAAGGTTCATCAGGTCAGAGTGTTGAAGGTTCTCAGTCATCAGGTCAGAGTGTTGAAGGTTCTCAGTCATCAGGTCAGATTGTTGAAGGTTCTCAGTCATCAGGTCAGAGTGTTGAAGGTTCATCAGGTCAGAGTGTTGAAGGTTCTCAGTCATCAGGTCAGATTGTTGAAGGTTCATCAGGTCAGAGTGTTGAAGGTTCATCAGGTCAGAGTGTTGAAGGTTCTCCGTCATCAGGTCAGATTGTTGAAGGTTCATCAGGTCAGAGTGTTGAAGGTTCTCAGTCATCAGGTCAGATTGTTGAAGGTTCTCAGTCATCAGGTCAGAGTGTTGAAGGTTCATCAGGTCAGAGTGTTGAAGGTTCTCAGTCATCAGGTCAGAGTGTTGAAGGTTCATCAGGCCAGAGTGTTGAAGGTTCTCCGTCATCAGGTCAGAGTGTTCAAGGTTCTCAGTCATCAGGTCAGACTGTTGAAGGTTCATCAGGTCAGAGTGTTGAAGGTTCATCAGGTCAGAGTGTTGAAGGTTCTCAGTCATCAGGTCAGAGTGTTGAAGGTTCTCAGTCATCAGGTCAGATTGTTGAAGGTTCTCAGTCATCAGGTCAGAGTGTTGAAGGTTCATCAGGTCAGAGTGTTGAAGGTTCATCAGGTCAGAGTGTTGAAGGTTCTCAGTCATCAGGTCAGATTGTTGAAGGTTCATCAGGTCAGAGTGTTGAAGGTTCATCAGGTCAGAGTGTTGAAGGTTCTCCGTCATCAGGTCAGATTGTTGAAGGTTCATCAGGTCAGAGTGTTGAAGGTTCTCAGTCATCAGGTCAGATTGTTGAAGGTTCTCAGTCATCAGGTCAGAGTGTTGAAGGTTCTCAGTCATCAGGTCAGAGCGTGGAAGGTTCAGGTCAGAGTGTTGAAGGTTCTCAGTCATCAGGTCAGATTGTTGAAGGTTCATCAGGTCAGAGTGTTGAAGGTTGTCAGTCATCAGGTCAGAGTGTTGAAGGTTCTCAGTCATCAGGTCAGAGTGTTGAAGGTTGTCCGTCATCAGGTCAGAGTGTTGAAGGTTCTCAGTCATCAGGTCAGAGTGTTGAAGGTTCTCAGTCATCAGGTCAGAGTGTTGAAGGTTCTCAGTCATCAGGTCAGAGTATTGAAGGTTGTCCGTCATCAGGTCAGATTGTTGAAGGTTGTCAGTCATCAGGTCAGAGTGTTGAAGGTTCATCAGGTCAGACAGTCAGTCAGTCTGTCTGACTGACTGACTGACTGTCTGTCTGACTCTCTGTCTGTCTGTCTGTTTGACTGACTGACTGTCTGACTGTCTGTCTGACTGTCTGTCTGTCTGTCTGTTCCTCAGCTCCTCTGAGTGGAGCTCCATCGACTCTGCAGAGAAAGATGAGCTGCTGTGTAAGATGGAGGACGGAGAGTTCTGGTGAGTTTCTGCTCTGAAGGTGAAAACGAGATTTGGAGGATGGAGAAGATGACCTGTCTGTCTGTCTGTCTGTCTGTCTGTCTGTCTGTCTGTCTGTCTGTCAGGATGTCTTTCCAGGAGTTCCTCCGTCAGTTCTCGAGGTTGGAGATCTGTAATCTGACCCCGGACGCTCTCATTGAAGACTCGACCAGTTTCTGGAACACGACGATGTTTGAGGGCAGCTGGAGGAGAGGAAGCACCGCCGGGGGCTGCAGGAACCACCCCAGTGAGGCGGGGGGGCAACCTGATCAGGGCTTTTAAGATCATACCGATGTGTGTGTATGCTTCTTTGTGCGGTTTGACTTCATATCCCATGATGCCTCAGCTGTTGCTACCTCCCTGCAGACACGTTCTGGATCAACCCTCAGTATAAGATCTCCCTGCTGGAGGAGGACGATGACCCGGAGGATGACGAGGCCGCCTGCAGCTTCCTCGTGGCTCTGATGCAGAAAGACCGCCGCCGCTACCGCCGTCACGGCCAGGATGTGCACACCATTGGCTTCGCCATCTATGAGGTCAATAGTCAGAGAGACAGAATATTATGATTTCATGACAGCAGCAATAATGCTATGTTACCATAGCAACAACCCTTATCAACACCTTAACAACCTCTTATCAACACCCTAACAACCTCTTATCAACACCCTAACAACCTCTTAGCAACACCTTAAACACACTTAAAAACCACCTGGTAACACCATAGTAACCACCTTTTCCGTTTTTGTTCTCGTTCACAGATTCCTGATGAGGTGAGTTGGTCTGGTTCTGGTTCTGGTTCTGGTTTAACTCTTATATCAGATCAAGCTCATGCTGGCATCCATGTGTCCGTCAGTACCGAGGCTGTCCGAGCGTCCACATGAAGAAGGACTTCTTCCTGCGTCACTCATCCTGTGCTCGTTCAGAGACCTTCATCAACCTGCGAGAGGTGAGCACCAGGCTCCGCCTCCCGCCGGGCGAGTACCTGATCGTCCCCTCTACCTTCGAGCCGTCCAAGGAGGCTGACTTCGTCCTGAGGGTGTTCACCGAGAAACAGTCGGAGACCAAGTGAGCATGTGCAGTCAGTTCAGTAATCATGTGACTACAGTCAGTAATTATGTGACTACAGTCGGTAATTATGTGACTCTACATTCGGTAATCATGTGGCTGTACAGTCGGACAGTCAGTAATCATGTGACAACAGTTGGTAATCGTGACTCTACAGTCGGTAATCATGTGACTCTACAATCAGTAATCATGCGACTCTACAGTCGGTAATCATGCGACTCTACAGTCGATAATCATGTGACTCTACAGTCAGTAATCATGTGACTGGACAGTCGGTAATCATGTGACTACAGTCGGTAATCATGTGACTGTACAGTCGGTAATCATGCGACTGTACAGTCGGTAATCATGCGACTGTACAGTCAGTAATCATGTGACTACAGTCGGTAATCATGTGACTGTACAGTCGGTAATCATGTGACTGGACAGTCGGTAATCATGTGACTGTACAGTTGGTAATCATGTGACTGTACAGTCAGTAATCATGTGACTGGACAGTCGGTAATCATGTGACTCTACAGTCGGTAAGTCGCTTTGGAAAAGCGTTTGCTAAATGACTAAATGCAAATGTAAATGTAAATGGTAATCATGTGACTACAGTCGGTAATCATGCAATTACAAACATGTGACTCTGTGCAGTGAGATGGACGACGACGTGGAGGCCATCTTTGAAGACGAGGTAAAGAAACATCATCAGACTGACATTTGATTGACACACTGACCTTTGACCTTTGACCTCAGCAGCTTCCTGTTGTTCTGTGCAGGAGGAGATCTCAGAGAGCGACGTGGACGACTCCTTCAGGTCCATGTTCGCTCAGCTGTCAGGAGATGTGAGTTCTGCTGCTCCTCTATGATGTTCTTCAGTTTTAAAGACGTTCTTCTGAAATGATCGGACTGAGCAGCAGCTTAGCATTCAGGCTAACATGTTCTGTTTGTGTTCTGTCATCAGGACATGGAGATCTCAGTACGAGAACTCAGAACCATCCTGAACCGTGTCGTGTCCAAACGTAAGTTTTATAATAATTAAAGGAGGAACATGATCACAGATCAGCTCTGACAGAGAACACCAGAGAACATTAGAGAACATTTAACGACATCAGAGAACATCAGAGAACATTAGAGAACATCAGAGAGCATCAGAGAACATTTAAGGACACCAGAGAACATCAGAGATAATTTAAGGACATCAGATAACAATAGAGAACATCAGAGAACATTTATGGACATCAGAGAACATTAGAGAACACCAGAGAACATTAGAGAACAATAGAGAACATCAGATAACATTTAAGGACATCAGAGAACATTAAAGAACATCAGAGAACATTTTTTTTCCCAACAATATCTTTATTTATTTCCAAACATAATAGCACATACATACTGTATAACCACTGGGGCTCCAAACATCTGCCCCAAACTGTGCAGAACCCATGTCTTCAATTCAGGACCACAGCATAATAACAAAACAACAGCACAAATAATAAATATGAATCACTAATGAAAGACAGGAGTTTAAATACATAATAAAATAATAATACAAATATTACTTTAATAAGTTATATATATATATATATATATATATATATATATATATATATATATATATATATATATATATATATATATATATATACATACATACATACATACATACATACATATATATATATATATATATATATATATATATATATATATATATATATATATATATATATATATATAATAAAAATAAAATAATTAACTAAATAAAAATGGGGAGAGTAAATACAAAACCAACCATACACTGCTCATGCTCACAAGTGTGCACTGCACATAAAATAGATAGTGATCAATCAACACCAGACAGTAAATTGTTTTTTTTTTTTCTTCCAAATGAACTGCAGAGGGCTATTTATGGGTCATCCCCAGGTGTTTCCACCAAACCAGAAGTCTTTATTCGAAAGAAAGTTTCTAAACGGGCCCCAGATGTTATCAAAAATAGATTGTTTACTCCTGATTGTATACGTGATCTTTTCTAAGGGCAGAGTTGCTGTTAATTCAGAAAGCCATTTACCTATTCTTGGTCTATCCACCTCTTTCCAAGCTATTGCAATGACTCTCTTGGCCAACAACAGGCCTATATCTAAAAATAATCGATGCTTCTTTCTTATGTTACAATTAGCTGGGTAGATACCCAATAGGAATATTTTTGGCTCTAGATGTAATTTTATCTCTAATATTTCCTCAATACACTGTTTCACTTCTTCCCAGAATTTCTTTATTTGAGAATACTGCCTCAAACAATGGAAAATCGTGCCCTTTTCTTTGTCACATTTTATACAAACATCCGGTATAGCATTATTGACTTTGTTAAGTTTAACTGGAGTCATATAAGAACGCATTAACCAGTTGTACTGCAGAAATTTTAAACGAGTGTTCACTGTTTGTAATTGTGCTTTGGTACATGCCCTCTCCCACTCCTCAATGGAGATATTCTCCTGTAGGTCCTCTCTCCAGGACTCAGGCTTATTTACTGAGGATTCTGAAGATTCACTAACCAGTTCATTATATATTTTGGAGATCAAGCCCCTTCCCTGGCAGTCTTTCACCATCATTTCTTCGAGTGTTGATAGGCTAGGAATGGACAAGGACTGATTTTGTTGAGTTCTAATAAAATCTCTCAGTTGTAAAAATCTGAAGAACTGGCTGTGAGCTATGTCATGTTTGATAACAATTTCATCAAAAGACAGAAAAAAAACAGATGTTTATCATCAGGACTATAAAGATCTCCTATTTTTTGTAACCCCTGCTCAGCCCAAATTTTAAACCCCCCCCTCACCTCCTCCTGGGGGGAAGAGATCATTTCCCCATATCGGACTAAATAATGAGAGTGAGTCAACTATTTTGAAATATTTCTTAACTTAGTTAAGATGAGATTCTGATGACCTTGTTCGATAATACTCAGTTTCTATCTCCTTTATTTTTGTCTCTAAGTTTTTTGCCTTTTGGAAAGTCAATTTTGCTTTAGAACTTGTGATGCTGATTATTTGGCCTCTAATAAAAGCCTTAAAGGCCTCCCATCTCATACTTGCTGAAGTTTCTGTTGTATTAGTTTCAAAATTGAAACTGATTTGTTTATCCAGAAAAGAGACAAAGCCGGGGTCGGCCAACCATTTTTGTTTGCAACACCAAATCCTAGCGTCTTTCACTAGCTTTGAGTCCTGATATACCAATGAATTAGGAGCATGGTCTGAAATTAGGATAGCATCATAGGAGCATCCCTTCACTTTGTGCCTTAGCTCTGCAGATATCAAAAAGAAGTCAATTCTTGAATAGGACTTGTGTACACCTGAGTAACACGAAAACTTTAGATCGTCAGGGTTTTCTTCCCTCCAGATATCTATTAAGTTCAATTCTTTCATGAAGTGTTGTATAATTGCCCTACTACGAGTGTGAGACTCTATAGTTCCAGAGCTCCTAACCTTCGCCGGATCTAATGCACAGTTAAAATCACCCGCCACCACACATTTACCCGGAAGAGTGGACAAAATCAGGAATAAATTTTGAAAAAAGTTAGGGTCGTCTGTTTTGATGCATAGATGTTCGCCAAGATAATTTGCTCTTTTAGTAAATTACCTTGCATGATAAGGTATCGTCCCAATTTATCTTTAATAACCTTATTAGAGAACATTTAAGGACATCAGAGAACATAAGAGCACACCAGAGAACATCACAGAACATTAGAGAACATCAGATAACATCAGAGAACATTTAAGGACACCAGAGAACATCACAGAACATTTAAGGACATCAGAGAACATCAGAGAACATTAGAGAACATCAGAGAGCATCAGAGAACATTTAAGGACACCAGATAACATTAGAGAACATCAGAGAACATTTATGGACATCAGAGAACATTAGAGAACATCAGAGAACATTTATGGACATCAGAGAACATTAGAGAACATCAGAGAACATTAGAGAACATTTAAGGACACCAGATAACATTGGAGAACATCAGAGAACATATATGGACATCAGAGAACATTAGAGAACATTTAAGGACACTAGAGAACATTAGAGAACATTTAAGGACATCAGAGAACATCAGAGAACATCAGAGAACATTAGAGAACATTTAAGGACACCAGATAACATTGGAGAACATCAGAGAACATTAGAGAACATTTAAGGACATCAGATAACATTAGAGAACACAAGAGAACATCACAGAACATTAGAGAACATTTAAGGACATCAGAGAACATTAGAGAACACCAGAGAACATTAGACAACATTAGAGAACATCAGATAACATTTAAGGACATCAGAGAACATTAAAGAACATCAGAGAACATTTAAGGACATCAGAAAACATAAGAGAACACCAGAGAACATCACAGAACATTAGAGAACATCAGATAACATCAGAGAACATTAGAGAACATCAGAGAACATTTAAGGACATCAGAAAACATAAGAGAACACCAGAGAACATCACAGAACATTAGAGAACATTAGAGAACACCAGAGAACTTCACAGAACATTACAGAACATCAGATAACATCAGAGAACATTTAAGGACATCAGAGAACATTAGAGAACATCAGAGAACATTGAAGAACATCACCAATGGACACACTTCTTCTTCTGTGGTTTACAGACAGAGACCTGCAGACTGATGGGTTCAGTATGGAGTCCTGCAGAGCTATGGTCAGTCTCATGGACGTATCCTCACTCTGCTGTAAATCTAAACACTATTGTTAGAACATCAGACAAACAGGTGCTACACAGATAGAAGCAGTGATGTCACCTGTGCAGGTAAACACTTTTCAAATGAAACGTTGTCTTTATTTCCACAGACTCTGTAACAGCTGTTACATCGTATCGCTCGCCACTGGACTTCACAGACAGAAACATTTAACTTACAATCATCCAAACATCAGAGCTTCAATCAAAGAGAATGTATATTTACATACACACACACACACACACACACACACACACACACACACACACACATATATATATATATATATATATATATATATATATATATATATATATATCCTGTATATGACTCACTGTTGCAGCAGAGAGAACAAACTCTTGAGTCCAGTTTGTTGTTCTTCTCTTGTTGAAATTGTGTCGACCTTGACTTGAGTGCAGAAAGACGGCAGTGCTCGGCTCGGTCTCGTGGAGTTTCAAATTCTCTGGAACAAGATCCGGAAGTGGCTGGTGAGTTCTAAGTCCTGATCTAAGACCACGACCCGGAGCAGCAGGACCAGATCAGCACCAACACCTGACATCTGAGCGGAGGGTGGAGGCTATTACAGCAGCACCGTCATGGACGTGTCAAACTGTCACATGACATCCACGCCAAGTTTAAATCCAGAACGTGACGCAGCAAAATGAATCTGCGTGGCTTAATAGAAGTCAACTACGACTCCCAAGATGCATTTCACTAACAATGTTCATGAATATTTATCAGGTGCTGAAGTAAAACCAGAAGTTAGAATGTAAAAACCGTGATGTATTCAGGAACATCCATCGAGGAGATCCATCGAGGAGACAAAGTTTAATAAAATTTATGTGATCACATTATTATTACTATCTTCTGCAGGGGATCTTCAGAGAGTTTGATCTGGATAAATCTGGATGTATGAGCTCCTATGAGATGAGGCTGGCTCTGGAAAATGGAGGTAAATCATGATGATGTCACAACGTGGTTGACTCATTGATTGATCGGTTGATTGGTTGGTTGGCTGGTTGGTTGATTGGTTGATTGGTTGATTGGTTGATTGGTTGGTTGATTGATTGGTTGGTTGGTTGGTTGGTTGGTTGGTTGGTTGGTTGGTTGATGAATGGTTAGTTGGTTGATTGGTTGGTTGGTTGGTTGATGAATGGTTAGTTGGTTGATTGGTTGATTGGTTGGTTGATTGATTGGTTGGTTGGTTGGTTGGTTGATGACTCTTGAATGACCTCTGCTGTCCTCAGGGTTCAAACTGAACAACAGGTTGTATCAGATGCTCGTCGCTCGGTATGCCGACAATGAGATCATCGACTTCGACAACTTCACCTGCTGTCTGGTCAAACTGGAGGCCATGTTCAGTACGTACCGCTGCTCGCTGTTCGCATTGTTAATGTAGACACTTCCTGTTTGACTCAAATGTCTCAAACACTCGGTGTGTACGAAGTGACCTGAACGCTGCGTTGTCTTCCTCAGAGGCCTTCCAGGAACTGGACCGAGACGGGACAGGAAGTACAGAGATCAACATCATTGAGGTATCTGGAAACTTTGTGAACTTTCTGTTCTCTCCCCTGAGTATTGCCTGCAGGCTTCCTCTCGGGCTGCAGTTAACCAATCAGAGGGAAAGACAGCTACCCGTATGAAGCCTGTCAGTCAAAACCCAGGGCACAAAGTCCAGGACACCCAGGAGTTAATGTCCATTCACATCAGATTGAACTCATCAGCAGAACTTTAAATGAATACTGATGAGCTCACTTTGATGTCTTTGATGATCTAAAGCCATTACTTAATTACTCTATTGAGTAAAAGTACTCAGTTACTTTGATCACTGTTCAAAGACTGATGAGTAACATTCCTCCTCCTCTTCCTCAGTGGCTCTATCTGACCATGTGCGGCTGAAGACGATGACAAAGACGACAACGACAACAAGTTCACAGTGCCTCAACAGGAAACCAAACTACACACCTGACCGTTGCCCTGCACAGTACTACAGTAACACTACAGTAACATTACAGTAACACTACAGTAACACTACGGTAACACTACAGTAACATTACAGTAACACTACAGTAACATTACAGTAACACTACAGTAACACTACGGTAACACTACAGTAACATTACAGTAACACTACAGTAACATTACAGTAACACTATGGTAACACTACGGTAACATTAAAGTAACACTACGGTAACACTACAGTAACATTACAGTAACACTACAGTAACACTACAGTAACATTACAGTAACACTACAGTAACATTACAGTAACACTATGGTAACACTACGGTAACACTACGGTAACATTAAAGTAACACTACGGTAACACTACAGTAACATTACAGTAACACTACGGTAACACTACAGTAACATTACAGTAACACTACGGTAACATTAAAGTAACACTACGGTAACACTACAGTAACATTACAGTAACACTATGGTAACACTACGGTAACACTACAGTAACACTACGGTAACACTACAGTAACATTACAGTAACACTACAGTAACACTACAGTAACATTACAGTAACACTACAGTAACATTACAGTAACACTATGGTAACACTACGGTAACACTACGGTAACATTAAAGTAACACTACGGTAACACTACAGTAACATTACAGTAACACTACGGTAACACTACAGTAACATTACAGTAACACTACGGTAACATTAAAGTAACACTACGGTAACACTACAGTAACATTACAGTAACACTACAGTAACATTACAGTAACACTACGGTAACACTACAGTAACATTACAGTAACACTACGGTAACACTACAGTAACCTACTGTAGTACTGTGCTCTCATTATCAGTCTTCCAGCTACTTGAAGATCAAATTATTTAGAGGCTCATGGGAGTTGTAGTTTTTTGTGTTTTGTGTGTTTGTGTCGTTTCAACATGAACACAGGATGAAGTTTCATATTTTAAGTTTGTCTGTGATGTGACATCACAGAAAGAGCGGGAAAGTCGTACATCATCACAGTGATGTCACATCCTGTCCTAATTATAATAAACATTGATTCACTATGCAGAGCTCTTAATGTGAAAGGCGCAGCAGGAAGTGCTTTAGCTAGCGTTAATTGAATCTCGCTCTGTGTTTGTTAACGAGCCGACGCTCTTCTTCTTCTTCAGTCTTTTTTTCACACGAGCGCCACCAACTGCTGAGCAGCAGAATAGCATGAATGAGATTATTTAGCAAGTTAACAAGTTCATTCAAATCTGACAACGATTCAACGTTTAATGAGACGAGGCGCTGCTGACAGCTCGTCAACAACACATGTACTACAATACTACAGAACATCAGTACTACATCATACTACAGTACTACAGTACATCAGTACTACATCATACTACAGTACATCATGATTTCAATGCTGAGGCTGGCTGCACTGAGATCTGTCTTGCTGCTGTATTTATACTCTGGCTGACGTAGGGGGCACTATAACTCAGATATTTATTGATGTCTATTTATGTGATGAGCTGCGGTCTGCTGCCTCCATCACAGCTCTGAAGGCTGACAGAGAGTTCCAGCCTGTAAGGCAGAGCTCTGGGTTTATTTCCCCAGGTGGAGGCGTTCAGGTTCAGCTCGGTCAAACGAACGCTGACGAAGCTCAGCTTCCTGTTTTCATTTATTAAAGGAAACAAAACCAACGCTGAGTCCAGTGTTTGTCTGCACCTACACCACCTGCACCACCTCACTCACCTGCACCACCTGCACCACCTCACTCACCTGCACCACCTCACTCCTCGGATACGGTCGAATAGTCAAAAAAATGAGCTCCTAAGTCCTTTCCTAACCACTTTTCCTTGACCTCGATGGAAAACGTCATGAGATCATAAAGAAAGATGTGAAGGAGAGGTCATAAGGAAGGAGAGGTGATAAGGAAAGATGTGAAGGAGAGGTCATAAGGAAGGAGAGGTTATAAGGAAAGATGTAAAGGAGAGGTCATAAGGAAGGAGAGGTTATAAGGAAAGATGTAAAGGAGAGGTCATAAGGAAGGAGAGGTTATAAGGAAAGATGTAAAGGAGAGGTCATAAGGAAGGAGAGGTTATAAGGAAAGATGTAAAGGAGAGGTCATAAGGAAGGAGAGGTGATAAGGAAAGATGTGAAGGAGAGGTCATAAGGAAGGAGAGGTTATAAGGAAAGATGTAAAGGAGAGGTCATAAGGAAGGAGAGGTTATAAGGAAAGATGTAAAGGAGAGGTCATAAGGAAGGAGAGGTTATAAGGAAAGATGTGAAGGAGAGGTGATAAGGAGTTAGGAGAAGACGACTGCTCTTACACTAGACTACGTCATCATGTGACGGTGAATGTTATTGACGTGATCTGTGGTAAAACTACAAAGTCCAGAAGATGGACTACAAAACGCTCATCTGAGATACTTCCTAGATCCTCCCCGTGCGCTCTGACCGTGTTGTTTCATGCAGGAAATATAAACGTGGACAACCCGGTGAAAAATGTGACGTCATCATCAACGTCAGAATTCAAATAATAAATGAATATTGTCCACCTGTCACAGAAGTCACATGACGTGTTTGTTACGCTGGTATGGTCGCTCACCCTCCTGTCCACTCATATAGAAACATATCAGCAAGTTATGGCAAAGATATATGATTAATCAGCAACGGTAACTTCATGATGATCTGCAGGACGCTGGATGTCACAGTTACAAACAGTTTTTACTCTGTGTGTGAACGCAGCTCCACAGTCAACAACACAACACACTTCATGATCAAACACGTATGTTCATATTCACACGCTCTCTCTGCTGCAGGCTGCATCACACTGTTTAAACACACTGATGGTTTAATGACTGAACGCTGCGTCCATTTTAAGGAACTGTGGGAGGCTGCACCTCCTTTCCTTTCCTAAAGGATGCTCTGTGTATCCTAAAGGAGATAATGAAGGAAGCGTTGAAGCTCCTTTCCTTCACAGTTAGGATTCAAACAGCTCTGATCATGACGGACACGTTAACACTGCAGGGTCATTTCACTCAGGAAGGTTCCTGAGCAAAGTTGACTATTGGACCTGACTCCTCCTGTCTGGTGCTGGAGCAGTCTTCACTTCACGTTGACCTTTGACCTGTGGTTGTCTGTTCTGCTCATGAAGTTTGAAGTGTTAACGTGTCCGTCATGATCAGCTGTTTGAATCCTCTGAAAAGGGAAAGGAGCTTCAATGCTTCCTTTATCTCCTTCAGAGGATACGCCGGAGCATCCTTTAGGAAAGGAAAGGAGGTGATGCCGTCCCACAATTCCTTGCAACACAAAAAAAATCAACTCAGTGGTCAGCCAATCACAGCCTGCAGCAGAGAGAGCAGAGCGTGTGGATGTGAACATACGTGATGACGTCATGAAATGTGTTCTGGTGTTGACTGTAGAGGTGCATTCACACACAGAGCTGTTTGACAAACGTTGTTAATAAGTTGTCCTGACCATTGAAATGAATGTAAAACATGAATGTGGCATTCAGTGTGACGGTCAGAGCTTCAGGAACTGTGTGTGAGTGGACAGGAGGGTGAGCGACCGTCACTGTGACAAACACTTTGTTCAGATATCCTGCATCAAACAACACGGGCAGCGCACCAACATCTAACATGGAGCTGTTTGTAGTCCATCACACTACTTTGTAGTTTAACACAGATCACCATCATGACGGAGTCTGACTCTCTGAACACCACCCTACACTTCTCCTTCACACCTTTCCTCAGGACCTCTCCTTATCTCCTTTCCTTTTACTTTTTTTGACTATTTGACCGGACTCTATCGGTCATGTGACTCATGACTTCATCAGACAAATAAATAATTAAATGTGCAACCATTAAACACATGAAGTTCAGGGACACAAACAAGTTTAATAGAGACTCCATTCATTAAACAGGAAGTTGCACGATTTCTCTTTCAAAGTAAAAGTGTTCAGTAAAGATTTAATGACAAACTGACGATGTGGAAACATTCAAATATGAACAAACAGCTGCTGACAGGGAATGACGTCACCTGTCAACAGGTGAGTCACGTGACTGAACAGCATCCAGAGAGGTGAAGATTCATTTAATGTCCTTGAGTTTTATAGAGTTCAAAGGTCAGAGCTCAGAGAGGGTCCCTGAACGCATCATGAAGGTGAGCTCAGACTTCTGAGTTCGGACAAACAGTCCAGAACCGTCCAAACATGAGAAACAGATGAGACGTTCAGGGTCCTTGTCCTGCAGCAGAGTCTCACAGTCCGCCCCGTTCAGTTCTGGTTCTGGTTCTGGTTCTCCCGTCCCTCCAGCGGGCCCAGCAGCACGGCCTGGGCCTCCAGCAGCGTGGTGTCGGTGTTGGCTCCCAGGAAGCGGGCCGTGAGCTCCAGGTCCTGCAGCCGCAGACGGACTCTGCTGCCCCGCTGCAGCTTCTCTCCGTCGGCCGGCCGCCGGCACACGCAGTGGAACTTCCCGCCGAAGTCGATGTACAGGTCGTCCTGGACCACGTGGAAGATCCTCCCGACCACCAGCTTATCTTTGGCCGGTCCCATCTGGACCAGCGGGGACCGGCGGAGCAGCGAGGCGAAGCTCTCCTCCTGACCGGAGGAGGAGCCGCTGCTGCCGGCCGCGCCGCTCTCTGCCTCCCGCTGGAGCTCCGACTGCAGGTCGAAGGCGGCAGCGAAGCCGGCTCTGGGTCTGCGCGCGGCGGGCTGGTCCCCGCCGGAGTCCGAGCTGAGGAACCGGGAGGAGGCGATCCGGACCCCGAACCTGGACACAACCTTACACAGGGCCGCCATGTTGTCCCACAATGCAGAGCGGCGGCCTCTTCCTGCTTTAACTCCCTGTAGACACGCCCACAGCGCCACCTGGCGGCTCCAGGTGAGTCTGCAGCCATCTGTGACGTCATTTCCGTGACTGTGGCTCCCCGGCGACGCGACGTAACGTGATGACATCCTCTCCCTGGAGGACGTGAAGAAGAGCTGCGCATGCGCCCCGCGGTACGTGAAGAAGCTAACATGGAGGTGTTCGTCAGCTGTCCCGGGCTCCGGTTCTCTCACGCCGTGTTTCCGGACGGGTCGGTGGTCCGAGACGTTCTGACCCGGTTCAGCCAGCAGCAGGTGAGCGTTCACGCCGAGCAGAGGCGGGAAAACACTCTCAAACCGGATATGAAGGGTTTGTATTTCCGTCTCGCGCTGTTAGCTCATGAGCTAACGTTAGCTAGCTGATTCTGTTAAAGGTGCAGTACAGTGTGTGTGACGTCATAACTCTCCAGCTACCAGTCCATCAGAAGCTGTGTCCCAATTCAGGGGCTGCGTCCCAGTTCGAAGAAGAAGAGGAAGGCTCCTTCCAATGCGCCTTCTATTCAGTCTTTTTGGAGGATGCACCGCAACCAGTTCAGCTCCTGGGCACTGCCGAGGTGCCCTTGAGCAAGGCACCGAACCCCCAAATTGGTCGCAGGGTGCTCCTCTTGGGGCTGCCCATCACTCCACCATCTCTGAGCCCTTTGTGTGTGTGTGTGTGTTTCAGGGTTAAAATGCATGTTAAAAAAATGAGTGAAAAAAAGAATTTCCCCATGAGGGATTAATAAAGTATCTCTTCTTCTTCTTCTTCTTCTTCTTCTTCTTCTTCTTCGTCTTTCTATCCTTCATGGCCTCCCATATCCCAAGATCCTTTGTGCGCCACTGTTCAGCGCTGGGAAAATTACAATGGCGACACCAAGCAGCGAGGAATTTACATTGAAATGTGTATTTGAGTCTTTGAACTGTGACTGTGGCAGCAAACGTCCTTGTAAGAACAATAACGTATCTGTGTAGGTCATGTGTCATTTACTGTGCGCGCTGCATGTGACGGCTTTGCTGTCGAGGTTTGAGTGGTTGGGGTGGGAAGATGTTGCATTTTCTTCTCTGTTTTTTCTTCGTTTTCTTCGTCTTTCTCGTCTTCTGGGCGAGAACAGCTGGTGACGCAACCAGGAAATGCTTCGAAGGCTAGACCGTCTCATTTAAGAACGGTTGATGCGGCCTTCGAAGGTCCCTCAGAAGGAGTCGCCTCAGAAGACCGCTTCCTTCGAAGGATGCAGCTCCTGAATTGGGACACAGCTAGAGAGTAACCTGACACCGCCGTGGTCACATGATCATCCTGAAGACAGAGTAACAGATTACTTTACAGTAACAGATTACCTGTCTCTGTCTCTGCAGGGACTGTCTTCTTCTGTGGTGGACTTGTACGTGGTCAGAGATGGTCACCTGTCTCACCTGGAGGAGCGTCTTCAGCCCGGGGCTGTCTATCACCTGGAGCCCCGCCTCTGTGGCGGGAAAGGAGGTGTGTTCAGGAAGTGTGCTGAGAACTGAACCTACTGAACCTGAGTGTGAGCCGCCATGACGCACGCCGTCTTCTTCTTCTGTGGTGTGTTTCAGGATTCGGTTCCATGCTGCGAGCTCTCGGCGCTCAGATCGAGAAGACGACCAACCGCGAGGCGTGCAGAGACCTGAGCGGGCGCCGCCTCCGAGACGTCAACCACGAGAAAGAGTAAGAGTCTGACTTCCTGTGGGCAGGGCCTGGCATCGGCCCACGTGGCATTAACGTTCTTCTTCTGTGGTGTGTTAGGATGGCGGAGTGGCTGAAGAAGCAGGCGGAGCGCGAGGCGGAGAAGGAGCAGCGGCGTCTGGAGCGTCTGCAGAGGAAACTGTCCCAGCCTAAACACCAGTTCACCGACCCGGAGTACCAGCAGCAGTGCCACGACCTGTCGGAGCGCCTCGAGGACTCCGTCATCAAAGGTGTGACACGTCATGTGACTGCTCAGCTTTCTCTCCATTGGTCCAGGATCAGTGTGTAACGTCTGCTGTGTTTCAGGTCTGCAGGCGTCGTCCAGCGCTCAGGTGAAGGTCGACGACGGCACCGCAATGAAGAGACCGAGCGCCGAGCTGAGCGAGCAGCCACAGAAGAAGAAGACGAAGACGAAGATGGCGACGGCGACAGCGGCGGCATGTTTCTGGTGAGTCCTGATCGAAACTTGTGTCAGCGCCAGCACGGCCGGACCAGAACCAGAATAGAACCTCTGAACCAGCAGTGTCCGGTCTAACAGGGAATACAGCAGAATACTGAGGTGGTTTGGCTCCTGGCAGCCCGGGCTGGGTCAGAGTCTGTGGGGGCAGAGAAGCAGGGAGATTCCTGACGGCCCGGTGGATCAAACTGTCTCTGAGTCTGCTGGTTCTGGTTCTGGCCCGGAGACTCCTGGAGGGCAGGAGGCTGAAGAAGTAGTGGGTGACTGAGTGCTTTGCAGGCCAGGCGTGTGTTGTAGATGTCCTGGAGGGAGGGGGCACCGATGATCCTCTCAGCTGCTCACTGTGCTGCTGCAGCCTCCGTACCACACAGTGCTGCAGCTGGTCAGGATGCTCTCGGTGGGTCCACTGTAGGAGAAGCACATAGTGGACACTGAAGCTCTGGCTCTTTTCAGTCTGCAGAGGACGTAGAGGCGCTGCTGAGCTTTCCTGGCCAGTCATTCGGTGTTGCTGCTGGGTCCTCAGTGAGGCGCACACCCAGGAACTGCTCACTCTCTCCACAGCAGCACCGTGGATGGTCAGTGGAGGGTGGAACAATCTCTTTCATCTTTTCCACATTAAGAGACAGATTGTTGTCTCTGCAGCACGCGGACAGTCGGCTCACCTCGTCTCTGTAGTTTGAGTCATCGTTGTCGTTGATGAGCCACCAGTTGTGTCGTCTGCAAACTTGACGAAGAGGTTGGTGTGGTGTGCAGTCGTGGGTCAGTAGGGGGCTGAGCACACATCCTTGGGGGGCCCCCGTGTTCGGCGTGATGGTGCTGGATGCTTCCGACCCGGACTGCCTGTGGTCTTCCAGTCAGGAAGTCCAGCAGGCAGTTGCACAGCGATGTGTTCAGGTCCAGACAGTCCAGTTTCTGTATCAGCTGCTGAGCAGAAGTCAGTACTGTAACGTTATTCCTTGTTGGTCTCAGAGGCTGTGCTCTAACCCAGTCCGGTCCGGCTGCTGAGCCCGGTTCTGTTAGCCTACTAACAACAGGTTCAGTTAGCAGCAGCTAATTAGCTGTTAGCTACTTTAGCGAGTGGTTATGCTAAAGCTATCTTCTGTCATGGTTACAGGACCGGCGTGGACGAGCTGCTGAGCTCAGAGGATGACGACAACGACGAGTCTCCGTCCACGTCGTCCTCCAGCAGGGGAGCTGCTGCCGTTACCGTGACGATGCAACAAGAGGAGGCGAAGCCTGGTCAGAGCATCAGGTACAGATCAGCTGATCCAGAGTCCAGACTCAGATTCTGGACCTGAAACATTCACACACATTTATTCCAATCATTCCAGGTCCACAGAGGACCAGAGACCCCCAGAGTCCAGAGACAAGACCATCACGTCCACAGAGGACCAGAGACCCCCAGAGTCCAGAGACAAGACCATCAGGTCCACAGAGGACCAGAGACCCCCAGAGTCCAGAGACAAGACCATCAGGTCCACAGAGGACCAGAGACCCCCAGAGTCCAGAGACAAGACCATCAGGTCCACAGAGGACCAGAGACCCCCAGAGGAGTCCAGCAGATCTAAGCAGTCGGTCAGTAGTCTGGATGCTGTTAACCAGCTAATGTTAGCTGCTAACCAGCTAATGTTAGCTGCTAACCAGCTAACGTTCGCTTGTACCGTTAGCTCGTGAAGCTGCTCCTGAAGGTTTAACGTTAGCATTGTTTGTCCTCGTCCTCTTCAGGCTCGGTGTCTCGATCTGTCCTCGGCGTCCTCAGTGGACGAGCTTCAGTCTCTGGGTTTGGACGTCCTGAAGGAGGAACTGATGTCTCGAGGTTTGAAGTGTGGGGGAACGCTGTCGGAGCGCGCCGCTCGCCTCTTCTCCATCAGAGGACTGACACCGGATCAGATCGACCCGGCGCTGCTCGCCAAACCAGGAAAGACCAAGAGGAAGTGAAGCGGTCAGAGGGCGTCTCCGTGGACGACGGCAGTCAGACCTTTACAGATTTTACGTGTTTGAACTGTATCGTCCAATCAGGAAGCAGCATGTCAGCTGATGTTTGTTTTTATTTTTAAAATGAATTTTTATTAAAAATGATTCAAATGAAACGACGACTGTCTGTGTGACGTTCACGGGCTGTAGGAATAATCAGTGCTCATATAGATTACACTGGGGCCAACAGGATGTGACATCACTATCACGACACCTGAATGCATCACAGGTCTGACTTTTTTTGTCCTAGTGTTCTTCTACAAAAGAAAAACTTTATTTTTACGTCATGAAACACAAGAAAAACTTTATTGTTACGTTTTAAAACACAAGAAAAACTTTATTGTTACGTTTTAAAACACAAGAAAAACTTTATTTTTACGTTTTTAAAACACAAGAAAAACTTTATTGTTACGTTTTAAAACACAAGAAAAACTTTATTTTTACGTTTTTAAAACACAAGAAAAACTTTATTGTTACGTTTTAAAACACAAGAAAAACTTTATTGTTACGTTTTAAAACACAAGAAAAACTTTATTGTTACGTTTTAAAACACAAAAAATGTTGACTTATTTTTCTCAAAATTCTTTTTTTTTTCTTTTCAGAATTCTGACTTTTTTCCTCGTTTTCCCTGTCTGAAGATGTTAAATAGTTTGTCTCATGTTTCAAAGATGTTGATTAAAGTAATCTATTACTTTTAAAAATAGTTTTTTTAAAAGTAATAGAATACTTTTAAAAATAATAGATTTCTTTAGTAATAGATTAGTTTTAACATAATAGGTTACTTTCAAAAATAAAATAAAAAATACTTTATAAAATTTATTTTAAAACATATCAAAGATTACTTTTAAAGTAATAGATTACTTCAAAAGTAATAGATTACTTTAAAAAATAAACAAATATTTTATAAAAGTCAGAATTGAGTTCAGATTTCTAAAAAATATAAAAATATTTTCTTATTTTAGAAAAAAGTCAGAATTCTGACGTTTAAACTCGAAACTTTTCGAAAGTAAAATATTACTTCCGAAAGTAATCTAATACTTTAAAAGTAATCTATTATTCTTTTCTTTCTTGATCTTGAAGAAATATTTTTTTAATTACTTTAAAAAATAAAAATACTTTATAAAAAAATTTAAAAATCAAAGATTACTTAAGTAAAATGTATAGATTACTTTTTAAAGTAATGTATTTTTAAAAGTAATAGATTACTTTCAACAATATTTTAAAAAATACTTTCAAAAGTAATAGATTACTTTCAAAGATAGTGTAAAAGTATTTTTTACTTAATCTTTATATTTTAGTTTTTTTGGGAATTTTAAAAATAACTTTTTTGAAGTAATCTATTATTTTTGAAATTAGTCTATTACTTTCAAAACTAATCTTTTACTTTAAAAAAGTATTTTTTTAGTAATTTTTAAAATAATTTTTATTTTTGAAAGTAATCTATTACTTTTAATCTATTAGCATTAAAAAGTATTTTTCTAGTATTTTTTTCTTTCCTTGTTGTAAGTAATCTATTACTTTTGAAGTAATAGATTACGTTTAAAAAGTATTTGATTTTTTAATTTGGAAAGTAATCTATTACCTTTTAAAGTAATCTATTACTTTTAAACAGTATTTTTCAGTAATTTTTAAAATATTTTTGAAAATCATCTATTACTTTCAAAAGTAATAAATTACTTTTAAAAAGTATTAAAAAATAATTTTTATTTTTGAAAGTAATGTATTACTTTCGAAAGAAATCTATTACTTTTAAAAAGTAGTTTTAATTTTTTAATTTTATTTTTAAAAGTAATCAATTACTTTTGAAAGGAATCTATTCTTTCTGAAGTAAAATATCACTTTAAAAAGTAATAGATTACTTTAATCAACGTCCTCAAACATCAGAAAAACTAAGATTTTCAAACAGGAGAAAAACTTCATAAAAGTCAAAATTTTGAGAAAAAAAGTAAAAAAAAAATTGTAAAAAGGGTTAGGGTTATAATCTCAGTGGACGAGCTTCAGTCTTTGGACGTCCTGAAGGAGGAACTGATGTCTCGAGGTTTGAAGTGTGGGGGAACGCTGTCGGAGGACTGACACCGAATCAGATCGACCCGGCGCTGCTCGCCAAACCAGGAAAGACCAAGAGGAAGTGAAGAAAGAGGTCAGAGGGCGTCTCCGTGGATGACGGCAGTCAGACCTTTACAGATTTTACGTGTTTGAACTGTATCGTCCAATCAGGAAGAAGCATGTCAGCTGATGTTTGTTTTTATTTTTAAAATGAATTTTTATTAAAAATGATTCAAATGAAACGACGACTGTCTGTGTGACGTTCACGGGCTGTAGGAATAATCAGTGCTCATATAGATTACACTGGGGCCAACAGGATGTGACATCACTATCACGACACCTGAATGCATCACGTCTGCTGTGATGCATTCATGTCAAACAGCTCTGAATGAAAGAAATGAACAGCTGACTTAAATAGACTTTTATTTTGGTGGTTCCTTTATGCAAATCATTTGGTCACCATGGTAACGCAGTTCGACATCAACAAACATAAATATATACATCACTTCCTGCTGAGATCTCAGGTGAGTTTGTTTTGATTCGTTAAAGAAACACCACAGGAAGTGACGTCATGTGACAGGACAGGAAGTTGTCTGCACGTCAGCTGTATGTTGAACTTCCTGTTTACAGACCAGAAATGGAACAGTCTCTGAACAGCAGAGGATGATGGGAAGTGAAGTCCTAATTAGAAGCCGGGGTTCCAGGAAGTGACCTGTGGCGTGTCCAGGTGCTCGAAGCAGACGATGACATCACCTGGCCTGAAGTCCACGTCGCTGTCAGTCGACAGGCCGCACTCCATCCCCGCCTTCACCACCTGCACGTCGTCTTTGTGATGCTTCAGTGCCGCCAGGGAACCTGCAGAGACCGCCAGAGACAGCACGGGTTAACATGAGTCACAGAACCAGGTCCAGGTCCAGGTCCAGGTCCAGGTCTTACTCACCTTCCCAAACGGTGTCCCGTCCCCGGATCAGTCTGAACCGGAGTCCGCGGTCCAGCCGACCTTTCTGGACCCGGCAGCCGGCGACAGGAACCTTCTTCTTTCCCACAGAGACGTCGAACATGGCGAGGACCGTCGCTTCACCTGGACAACCAGAGAGAGAGACGGTCAACTTCCTGTCAGGTAGGTAAAGGTCATGTGACTTCAGCTCGGCCAATAAGAAGTGGAGAATCACCAAGGACGTTCTCGGAGACGAGCGGCGGCAGTTTGGCGCTCAGCTCGTCCTTCAGCTCGTCCATCAGTTTGTAGATGACGTTGTGAAGTCGGAGTGGGACGCCATGCCGCGCTGCCAGCTGCTGGATCGGCCTGCTGGCTCTGACGTTGAAACCATAAATGGAACCTGAAAGAAGACTTCCTGTCAGGTGACCTCTCTGATTAGAGACATCCTGATTGGTTGAACAGGAACTGAGGGGTGTGGTTACCTGCGAATGTGGCGGCCATGTTGATGTCATTCTCTGAAACGTCTCCGATGCCGAAGTGGACGACCTCCAGCTGACACTGCTGCTGAGCGTCGTAACTGTCCAGAATGTTCAAGATGGCCTCCACCGAACCGTCCACGTCACCTGGAGGTCAAAGGTTGGTCAGAGGACAAGCAAGGGGCAGCTATCTATTGACCAATCAACAGCTAGTTCAGACCGAGTGATCTGATTGGACGAGAGTCGTCCACGTGTGCATACCTTTGACGATGAGCGGCAGGCTCGGCTCGTCTCTCTGCGTCCTCTCGCTCGGCCTCACGGCGAACTTGTTCTTATTGGCTCGGTACAGAGCGGACTTCCTCTGACGCCAGCTCAGGTGGTTTAGCCCCGCCCTCTCCTTCCTGTACTCCTCCAGGTGTTCTTTCTGCTTCCGCTCAATGGCACTCTGCTCCTCCTGTAGCTTCTGCTGCTCCTCCTCATAACTCCTCCACTCCACCACCTCCCTAGCTCGCTGCTGCTCAAAGAAACCAGAAACAACCAACCAGGAGAGAGATCACTTGAAACTGTGTGTGGTGTTGGTGTTGGTGGTAATGTTGTTGTTGGTGTTGGTGGTGTT